>CM039509.1:9700620-10096030 GCA_022432975.1 Begonia masoniana
AATATCAGAATAGTAGATCTAGTCACGATTCAATGGGTTAGATCCACTTACTTTTTTCTAATCTTTATAATGGATTGATTTGATTGGAATAATGGAAAATAGGAATATTTTTCAATTCAAGGAAATGACTTATCATGATTCATTAGAATAATGAGAAATCATTAGAAAAGATTTAAATCATTAAAATATAATTTCGAATAAAAAAAAAAAAAGAATATAGATTCTATATACTATAGACTCTATAATATAGAATAAAAAAAAAAGAATAATAAAAAAATGTTTCACTATAGAATTCTATCTATTAGACTATAATTCATTATAATGATAACTTAGAATAATGAATAAAGATAACTAAAAAGTAAATAATTATCTATAATTCCATTTTTTCATTTAATGAAATGGTTTATTATCTTTTTATTACAAATAGAAGCAAAACAAACAATATGGTTATTTTCCGTTCAATCAAATAGGAATACTACAGTTGGAATTTGATGATAAAATCGAAAGTAAAGCCTCTTATCGGATTTGAACCGATGACTTACGCCTTACCATGGCATTACTCTACCACTGAGTTAAAAGGGCTCATTTAACTCAATTTATCAATAAACCACTAGTGTATGATACTTTTAAGTTCAACAATGTTTAAGACGATGCCATTAGGCTACGGTTGTTTCCATTCTCATTGAGGGACCGAGCGAAAAATTAGTTGCACTCTTTGTCGGCTGATTCCATCACAACATGGGCCGAACTATGCCAAATGATTTTATCTAAATTTTTCCCCTTTGAGATGACTGCAAAGTACTGTAATGAAATCGTTAATTTCAACCAATTTGAGGGTGAGACGTTATATGAATTATGGGCTCGTTTCAAGAAACTATTATAGAAGTGCTCACAACATGGTTTGACACGTTAGATGCAAGTCTAACGTTCTTCATTGGTTTATCCTTATCAGCCTCTATGAGAACTCTTGTTAACGCAGTCGCAAGTGGTCCACTTCTCCAAAAGACCACAGTAGCAGTATTCTCTCTATTGTGTTAACGCAGTCGCAAGTGGTCCACTTCTCCAAAAGACCACAGTAGCAGTATTCTCTCTATTGGAACTGTTAGCATTGAATAACGACCAATATCTAGTTGAGCGGTAGATTCTGAAAAAGCAACCGGAAACTCGTGAGATAGACGCAGTGAAGGCTTTGACCTATTCAAATTGCATCTCTTGCCAAGCAACTACAGAGTAACCAAGCTCCGGTCAATTCAGTCTACTATCCAATGAGATCATGCCAATAGTTTCAAGGACCACATGCAAGTGATGAATGCCAAAAAGGTAATCTAATGACAAATGACTTTTTTGAGCAAGCAAACTTCATTGGGAAATACAATCGGCCGAACTTTCAGAATTCTAATAATTACTACACGGGAGCGCATAATAATCACCCAAACTTGATTCGATAATATTTGTATGACATTATTCAGATTCTTCCACGAGAAGTTTATTTGTACTCTTTGAGAAACAACCAAAGATTACAAACGATGTAGCTTTTCCCTCGTCATTATTCTTTCCTTTTCATCCGCTCGAATAATGGAACCCACAAAAGCACAGAGAGGGTGCGGGACAAGGAAAAGAAGACAAAATGAAGCTTACATGACTCCAACTAAGTGACAACCAACAACAAACTCAACCCATTGATTTCAACAACGTGTAGAAAAAGTGGTCCTCCTCCTCTCTCTTTTGTGGGTCGTACAAACTAATGGGGCTCGCAGCTGCAAGCCTGTACTTTCACTAAACAAATTATACCTTTCACTCTCCTCTCCTTCCTCAATCCGTTTCCAGAGAGGCTGTGCTCTTCTTTCTCTGCAGACCAGATGCACAAGTCTCCACATTCTCACCCATCATAGTTTTCGAGGGTCCTGAGAGTCGGATTGGGAAACAACGATCTGAGAGAGTTCGCCTATTGCTGCTTGGACTCACCAGGCTCCCTCTGCCCGACCGATTGTCAGCTCAATCCAGTGTATTCACCTGCCGCAACCTCTCTGTCTTTACTGATGTGGCAAGCACTTTCTCCAGCTTGGACTGAGACAGCAGCCTTGGTTCCTAAAAGATAAAAGATTACCAGAGCAGCTCAGGAACATCGAATATGATCATAAATTTCTGGCAAAGCAAACATATGATCAGCTAAACCAATATGATACTCAAAATTAATTATGCTGGCAATCGTGATAAGAGTCAGCCAAATATTCCCATCTCAACATAATTCCAACCAAAGTAGGTCGTCAGCCAACAGTGCAAAGCACTAGTAAGCTCTGCCGATCAGTATAATAAGGCTGTCAAAAGCAAAAAGTAGAAAATAATCAATACAAGGACCCATAAAGATGAATCATTTTTGTATTCTTACTGCTGATTTTTCTCTTTCTTTTCCTTGTCCTGTGGATCCTTTGTTGGAAAATATCCTGCTTTCTTCCAACTCAAGTATATCTGAACCTGTGTGTCCCTCCACAACCCAGCTATGCGGTCAAAATCAATGTTGTTTTCGACTCTTTCGTCCTTCGAAATCACCTTCAATATTTCTGCCCCTATCTCAAACGCCTGAGGAAGACGGCAAAGTATTGCTTCTTCAATTTCTGATGGCTGATTGGTAGCGGCAAGAACCATGACACGGGCACTCTCAATCGAACCAATTTCTTCAATGTGGAACCCCTATTGATGGCCAATTTGCATCCCATAACAAGGATATTTTCAAAGCATCATTATGGTCACTCACGGTCTGTCGTAAATCCATCCCATGATGCCATAAATTCATGGTTTTGCGTCGTCTCCCCATGAAACTGTCAACCTCGTCAGTGAATATAGTTGCAGGCTGAAGTTTGTAAGCCAAGATAAAAACAGCGGCCACTACAAAGACATAGTCATACATGTATATAATCATAATCTTTTTTCGTAAATATGTTCGACATACAACGAGATTGATGATTCCAGCAAGAGATGATGTAACAAATGACATGAGTTAGAAATGTGTAATCCCGTACACATGTGTTCAATATTGCTAATGCCTCGTAAGGAGTAGACAGTACTGCGGATAAGAGGACGGCCCACGCGCGTGGCAATCTTCTTCTTGTGCTCAAGAGCCTTCTTTGAAGCCTCACGGTTAGGTCGATGTGTTTGAGACCCGCAAGCCAATGCTGCATTCGCAGTGTATAAGAACAACTTGGTCTCCGATGAAGCCTCCATGATTGTTCTACCTGTCGAGAAAGCAAAAACGATCACTTGAGAGGGAACGCAATGGAGCAAAAGCTGTTCCATAGTTTCTCCCTCTAATGGGAGAAGAAGAGAGGCGAGAAAATACGCTCTGAGCATTCGTTTTGGGCTATGGGCCTTTCGACTGAGGTTGTCGTCCTTGTAAAACATCCTTTGATGGATCGATCACCATGTCTTTCCTCGTCAAATTCCAACGAATACCCATTACGGCCTTAGTAGGAAATAACAGCTCCTGATTAAAGTACAAGGAATTCTCAGACCAGACCACCCAACTCCGGAACGGAATTACGGAAGTCAAAGAATGACTATTGCTGCATATAGTTTGGTGGCTTGAGACCCGTTCAACAGCAAATAATAGACGATCGAACGAACTTCTCCCAGTGGGAATGCATCTGCCCGCCTCGTTAATATATTCATACCTCGCTCATCTTTCTCATAATTACAGATTAATCCAATCATTCGTTTCAAGTAGTTGACTAGATGGCGAGAGATTTTTGTTGCCTAAATTTAATTTGGTGGAGGTGAAGCTCTTTGCTTTATATGTTCACTAGCACCCCCTGCATCTTCAACTGCTGGTCATTTCATTGTTACTGTCGTAAAAAGACGCCAGTTGAAACAACATATGTTGCATGGTTGTTCAATTACAGCTGGTTTAATGAGACAGAAATTTACGTTATAATTTTGTTCATTACACCTGGTTTAATGAGCCTAGGAACACACTGTTTAATGTCTCAGATTCACTCTGTGCATACTGCTTGCATAGAGATATCTGAGAGATCATTTCTGATGGCAACCATTTTGTTTGTTCTCGTTACTTCCCTTCCTGAAAACACGAGGTATACGCAAACTTGAACAACGAAGCCAAAATGTTAGAACCGCCCCCTCAACCAGGTCACCCTCATAGCTGTGAATGTAGGAGGTCTGTCTTCACGTTTCCTCATGGTCTTACTGGTGTTTATCTGATGTTTAATGAACAGGTTTGAATTAATACAACTATGATAAAATGTTTGTATTGCAGGAAAAGCACTAATGACAACCTTGTCTGGAAGATATTCTGAATCATCCTCTGCGGTGACTCCCGTGCTCCGGATTCTAACTGAAGCAATTCTCTGGTACTGAGGCACCAACCAAGAGCGCCTAAATTCTCTTTCGCTTGTTCAACTGTCTTCACTCCGGGTATTGGAATCGTGCCTTTGCTAATACACCAGTTGATTGCAACCTGCCAGCACACAAGCACCAATTGAGACACAGTCATACGTTAAGTATTGACAGAACACCATCATCTCCGTTTCAA
The DNA here is from genome assembly GCA_022432975.1 of Begonia masoniana. Taxonomy (NCBI): domain Eukaryota; kingdom Viridiplantae; phylum Streptophyta; class Magnoliopsida; order Cucurbitales; family Begoniaceae; genus Begonia; species Begonia masoniana. The sequence continues at coordinate 9,705,164 of CM039509.1, forward strand.
AATTCAAATCCATCATCTGCTTCAGGAGCACTAATAATAAAAGTAAGAATTAGTACTTGAGGTATAGTTTTCCTCCTTTGCTCTGAGATTTCTTTAAGGGATGTAAGCAAAGGTTCCAATCCTGGGAGAATTTTCCTGAACAAAAAACCCCTGAGCAAACACAAAGTTTAGAACACAACATGCTACTAAGTCCTGCTAACATAAGCTTATAACTGGAGAGAGTTTTCAGTCTTGTTTACCGAGGCCCCGGGGGAAGTTTGGTAGGCGAATACTTTCCGGTAAGCATTCCAAGCCCTAGAGGGCTATAGGCAATCAGGCGGATACCTAGAGAATCACATATATTCTTGATCTCCAACTGATCTTCCCCCATGCTCAGCAAAGAAAACTGCACCTGTAAGTGTAACAACGATATTCACAATTCCAACCAATAACCAAGTTACTGTGAAAAGAGGAGATGGTATATTAGCTCAATGGTTCAGTAAGTGGCAAGTTTAACTGTTATAGCAGGTGAGGCTGTCCTTGAAGCAAAGATGTACCTGAGCAGAGCATAAGGGGACTCCTCGGGCTTGTAGATAATCATTTATTTTAAGAAGTTGCCTTGGTCCATAGTTACTCACCCCCACTGCTCGAACCAACCCCTGGTTTGCGACATTCAATGTAAAGATGTCATTTTTTCGAGGAACCATCGAGTATTAATTTCTCCTGTACCTTCTCGAAGTAACTTGTGGGATAATTATGCAGTCTTTTTTTGGCAATTCCAGACACAAAAAACCTTCTTACCATGAACTCGACTCTTCCCACAGCCTAGTTCTTCGGAAACAGAAGTAGTTCTTTTGGTCGAGTTTCAGAATGTGAGAACAAAACAACTTTTAAAATTTCTTGTCCTTGGTACTCTAAGCAAGGTATGCAACTTGGAGCAGATATTCGAGCCAAAGGCAAAATCAATAATCTAAATAATCAAGCAAGCAGAGCATAACAATATTAACCTTGTCATACATCGCCACTAAGCCATCCCAAAGAGCTGCCTCCTGAGGAGGTGCATAGTTCGCAGTGGACCAGTGCAGCTGGCCTATCCCAATTTGATCAATCTGCAACCGGTCCAAAGAAGCCCTAAAATATATGCGACCGCATTAAACAGTTATGATCAAGACTCAATGAGAAGAAACTATGTACCCATCAAACCAGCTGATGTAGTTAGAAGCGATGGATTTCATTAAGAAATCACAGAAAAGCAGCAGATGTAACTTGTGCACATAGATTCTGGGAGACAAAAACAATATAGAAAAACAAAAAACATACTTGCAAGCATTCACAAACTGTGCTGGAGTTAGGCGCCAAGGGTATGCTGCAAACTTAGTAGCAATCACAATGTCATTCTGGAGAGGTTTTTCATCTGGGAAAAAGTAAGTCAGAAAGAGTAGCAACTTAAGCAACTACAATTAAAACCTGACTATGAGCTACTGTGAATGATAAATCAGAAAGGGAAGAGAGAGCACGGAGTAGGAATACCTTTAAAGTCTCTCAGGAACCTCCCAAGTAGCTTTTCACTTCGGCCATTTAAGGTAGCAGTACCATAAGAATCAGCAGTGTCAAAAAGATTAATGCCGTTCTCCACGGCTAGATTGAAAGTTTTTTGAAGTTCAGCATCCATGGATTTCTGATATCCCCACAAAAGCTGGTTCCCCCATGCCCAGGTTCCAAATCCCATGGGAGAAACACTCATTGGACCAATCTTGACCTGCGAGCAGAGACTAGCGGAGGTGGGTTAGTTGAAGATAGAAAATACAGAAGAAAAGAAGAGGAATACCTTCTGCCATGGCCAAAAGAGAGGGATGTTGACTGGATTGAAAGATAAAGGAAAAGGAGGGGAAGGCTGGTTGAAGCAGGCGAAAGAGGACGCATAGGAGGCGATGGCAGAGGTTGAGAAAGAAGCCATTTAATGAGTGGCCACAGTCCAGCACAGAGGGAACAATGGATTGGGAAGAAGACTGTTGGAAAATTGTTTGGGCAAGTGTGGGGAGAATTGAAGGTGGGGGACCACTCTTGGAGTGGAGAGCACTGCCAGAGTGTCATGTATGGTAAGAACTGCAGGAACTGTTTTGAAAGAAAAGGAAAACTGTTTATTCTTCAAATTCTTAGTATCCTGGATCTCACATTATGCGTACATTTACACCCGTTCAAACGGTTAATACCATTACAAGAATTACACGTAATCTTTTAACCAACTAGGTATATCTCTCCTTGAATCTCCACCAAGAAGCATATCATTGCCATTGTCCGGTTCGTAACTCCTTTAAGTCTACTCAACCAGTATCCTCCAAAGGTAGATCTTGTCATTGCACCAGAAGACGCACTTCCATGTCATCTCCACATTTCTCAAGTCTGTTACTCACTTGAGAGGCAAAGGAACACCATGAATAGAACCATAATGTTTAAATTCCTTGAGCAAAGAAACACGAAACACATCATCAATTCTCATGGCAATTTTAATTTGTAAGGAGCTTGACTGATTTTCCCCACTACTTCAAAAGGTCCAAATACCCTTCTGCTAAGCTTGGAGAAAGGTTGCTCCACCAAAGATGTTTGCCTGTACGGTTGTCATTTCACAAAAACAAAATCACCAACATTAAACTGAACATCACGCCTTTGTTTATCAGCTTGCTGCTTCATATGATGTTGCGACATCCGCAAAAGCCATCTCAACCTCCTATCCCCACCGGAAAGCATCTTTCTGTAACAAAATTGCTAAAGGACCTGCAATTGATGCATGGTTCTTAACAAATTTTCTATAATACCTAGTTACTCCCAAAAATACTTCGGAGTTGTTTTACTTACTTAGAAACTAGCCACTGCATAATAGCAACAATTTTTTCCTCTTCCGATTTAACACCCTCGGCAAAAGCCACAAAACCCAAAGAATCAATAGAGGTTTGTGCAAAAATACATTTAGTTTTCTTGGCAAAAATACATATAGTTTTCTTGGCAAAAAATTGATTATGCTGCAAACAACACAATATTTTTCCAAAATCCCGGATGACGCGTTCCGGTTCTATCTCGGAACCAGAATGGCCCGGACGGCGCCCACACCTACTGGCAATGCTGATGAATCCTGTAGAAACTCTTATTTTTATAATTACTTAAATTTCACATGTCGACTTTTTGTCTTATTGATTGATAACGTATCAATAATTGACTAGTTTTGTTTTTATAGTGACATTGGATTTTTTTGAAAATTTTGGGTAAATTCTGTAGTAGTTATAATTGTAAAATTTACCTTTGGTTAAAATTTAGAATAATGTTTGGAATTTTTAGCAAAATAAGGAATAATGGAGTTGGATTTAATATAAATTATATTTATATTAAATTGAATAAATAAGGGAAAAGAAAAAAAATGGAATAAAAATTTATTTTAATAAAAGGGTTAGGGGAACCTTCTGGTTTCCTCACTTTGGCGCCTCCAACAAGAGAGTGGGTGAGACAAGTTACATGTGAATCGTAGCTTAAAGGCTGAAATCGCGTTCACAGGACTACGAGCAACGATTTTTGTTAAGAAACTTCTCGAGTAATTCGCTAGAACTCCCTATATTCGTAGTTAAAGTTTGAGGTTTTGTGAAAGTCGGATTCAAGCTTGGAAACTCGGATCCGTTGTTTATTTCTATATTGTATTGATGTATTTAAAGTTTAGATAGTGTGTTTAATGTTTTGGAGTAAAAAGTTATGAAAATAACGAGTTTCTTGCAAAACACGTCACTGGACGGCATTGTCGGGCATCCTCAGTCAAATTGCGGAGTCCCGCAGTTCACTATAGAGTTCCACAGTAGAACCTAGAGTCCCATAGTAGAACCTGGACTCTCACTGTTACGACCCAGGGACGGGGCAGAGCAAAAACACTAGGTCAGACGACCAGATTCCCGTGAGGAGAACCCGATCACCTAGCTCAAGGATAAAATAGACAGCGTAAGTCTTGAAGAATATATACAGTCAAGTCCACAATGTGAAATCTCAAACAGATAGTATAATAAAGATAAAACTTAACAATTATCCAAACGTACATGAAAGTAAAGGAAAATCTCATTCATAAGTTATGGTTACATACCAAAATCAAATACTAAGTTCTTACCAAGGAATTACAAATAAAGTCTAACAAAAAGTAACCAACTAACAGCCTCCTCGGATCTCTACGAAGCTAGCCACTCTTCTTTTTATCTGGTTTGAGAAAGGGTCATTGGGGTAAGTGACTAACCTAGTAGAAACTTTATACCTAATGCATCTTGTTTTAAAACCGTGATTAAACTTCAAACTATGCATGAGTTATAAAACAGTTAAAAAAATCTTTTTCCTTCATTTTTACCAAATCGGCTCTGTGAGCCATCAATGAACTAGTCACAAAACTTGTCACATACATATGCCTATATAACGAAAATATTCTCACTGTTTTCCAAAGAAAACATTCTCACTGAAAATGAAGTGTCACACAATGATCATTCCAGTACACTATCACAGAAAGACAGTGATCTAAAGACCAAACAATGTCTTATGAGACTACAGAAAATTGTGATGGAGATCCAAAGATCCAGCCCATGATTCGAGGAGCGTTGTGACCGACAGTCTGCAACGACACCAACTAAAACTATAAACACCCTGATCGGGTTTAGGAATTTAAAACCCAAAGAGCACGTCATCACTGGCCAACTGCGAGTTTTTTGTATGTGCCTACAATACCACATTCACCCTACAGAAGATGTAAGGGATAGTCTCGTGATACTTTGATGACAAGACTGGTAAAAGTATCAAGAGAATTCATCCTCCCATACGTATAAAAATTAACGTGCTTGCAACAAGCCCCGTCATACTTGTATAAGTGGAAACCCACCAATATAGCATTCTCGAAAATAATGCAATGCAGAAAGCATAAAATATCTAGCTCGACGATGACTACTCATCTTCCTTACAAGAGCGTTTCCCACCAGCTCAAAGTCAGCAAACTTGTCCCAGCCTATAAAGAAAACTAACGTCAGGATATCTCTCTCATCCACAAAGGTAGACACGTGGAAGGGTCCTATACCAGGACTAGACACCCAATCTGACAACCTATGAGCAGCCGCGAATTTCTCAGTGACCCAATCTGACAAACTTTTTCCTAAAAAATAATTTGTGTGGTCGACCTCTACCATCATGTGACTGACCGAATCGGCCTGCAGTCAACCTTGCGATTGCCCAGGCTGGTATGCGGTCATCCTAATCGATCCGCGATTGACCTTTGCGGTTGCCCGAACTAGTTTTGCGGTTGCTCCCTGCGGTCGACCTGACTAGTCCACATTCGACTTCTGCAGTTGCTCGAACTAGACCGCAGTCAACCTCTGCGATCGCCCGGACTAGTCCGCGATCATCCTCAAATTCCAAGAGTTTAGTAGACTCCTTACACAGTCACCCTAGTTTTTCCAGTGACGAAATGTCGCAAAATCGTGCCCTTTCTTTGTCGATTTTGCACCAATTCAACCATTTATCCTGCAAGGACTTCACATACACCAATTTACTCCAAAAATATCCAGAATATACAAAGGGATTTGAGCTCCTTTGCTCGAATCCATTTCGAAACCTAACCCTAACATAAAACTCAAAAATGGAGAGGGAAAACAGACTTACCCTTGATGTCCACCGCTAAACCATGAAGATTTCACACTTGGCTATATGAATCGAAGGTTGAATTTTCTCCATCTCCTCCTGTAACGACCCTTAACCATATCCTAATTTTCTCGTATTATTTTTTTTATTTTTTTAATAGACTTTAATTGCTTTTAAGCGAAATTTAGATCGGAAACCAAATTGTTAAAATGTTCAAATCTATTTTGAAAACCACTTAATAAAACTTTAAAACAATTGGAATAAAACAATTAAAAACATTTAAAACATTTAAAACAATTAAAAACAATGAAGAAACAATCGGCCAAAGAAGGGAAGGGACAAAAGGGACATTTATCCCTGAAAACCAAGGGGCGATCGATCATTTTCCTAGCGATCGCCTGGTGAGGCGATCGCTGGGCGCGACCAAGGAAGGGGAGGCGATCGATCACCTGAGAGTGGCAATCGATCGCCAAGCTCTCTGGAATTTTTTTCCAGAGAGCTCGGTTCCCCTCCCTCCCTTTTCTTTCTTCTTCTTCCCTTCATTTTCCTGCATACTCCTACAACTATAAACACAACTTAACTAATTCTTTAACACAATTTCAATGTACACCGCAACCATACATTTCAACATCAAACCACTTGATACTCATATACCTCTATACTCTCGCTCAAAACCGACTCGAGATGCATTTAACAAGAAATACGTTTTCACGAAAACGAACTGCATGGATGTATTTGTAGGATCGAGATTGTCTAAGAGGGGGGTGAATTAGACTTTTAAACTTAATTTATTAAGCTATTCAATTTCTCTATTGTTACTAACTCGTTAGAACACAGCAAATAAGCAAATAGTAAATATGAAAGAGAGAGAGAATGTTGATACCACAGTTTTTAACGTAGTTTGGCCAAGCTTGCCTACGTCCACGCTCCAAAGCTCCCCCTTGAAGATTCTTAACCTTCTCCTCACGAGAAAAAACAAGATCGAAATTTCGGGCTTCGATCTACTGCCTCTTACATACTGGATTGCTCTTCACGGGCGACAATCCATAGCCTTTTACAGAATAATGAGTTTGTAAAAATCAGAACAAACTACTCTCCCTCAAAGATTAAATCTCAAGTTCAGGATTCGAGAGGAGTAGATAAAAAATTACAGAGTATGAGAATTTCGCACGTTAGGGCTCAGAAAATGATTTTCGCAAAAAGTTCTTCCTTCGAGCTAACTTCTCGGCTTAAATACTCTGTCTACAATCGGCTCTAGGTATTGAATGCTCCTTATCCGAATGTGGAAACTTTGTTACCGTTGGAGCAGCATCCATACAAAATAGATAGCCGTTGCATTCTGAAGTTACTATCGTGCTTCGCTATTAATGATCAGAAGTTAAAGCTCTGGGCAAGGTCACTTTTGCTTCGCGGCATATTCAAATCTGGCGGAAGACTCTGTTCATAGGTAGATGTAGTTTTAAGAGCATGAACCGCTGTCGGTGGATTCAGCTTTAAAACCTTGTACCGTAGAAAACCGAACTGTTATCGAAAGATGTAGTAGTGAAGTCTTGAACCGCTATCGGAAGACGTAGTTTTAACACGCTGAACCGCTATCGAAAGACGTAGCATTAACACGCTGAACCACTATCGGAAGACGTAGCTTTAAAAAACCTGGCGGAAGGTGTTGTTCCTTGAAGTACTCCGCCTTTGTCGTTTAGCTGGTGGAAGACTTAGGCTTTGAACGACTTCAACTTTTGTCGTTTAGCTACTGGACGATGTTGAACTTCAAAGAGCCAGCGGATGATTTTCTTTTAACGCCATCAGATGATGTTGCTTTAAACGCCATCGGATGATGAATCATTTTGTCGTTTAGAAATCGGATGATAAATCTTTGAACGCCATCGGATGATATTCTTTGAACGACTTCATTTTTGTCGTTTTGCTATCGGATGAAGTAGTCTTTGAGCGACTTCACTTTTTTTCGTTTAGCGATAGTGGATGCAACTCTTTTCTTCTTCAATCGGTGGATGTAACATTTTCTTCTTCAATCGGTGGATATAACTCTATTTATTAGTTTTTCAGCCCTGTTATACTATTTAGCCCTGTACACTCAACCACAATTGTTAGAAAACTAAAATACCCTTTCCAAGGGCATTTCCAACAGATTAAATCACATGCATAATTCAATATTCTCATTTAATAAACATAATCAAATTACATACTTAACATTCAAATACATCATCAAAAATTTAGTTAGACTTAAGCACCATTTAAGTCAACAATCTCCCTCTTTTTGATGATGACAATCTATGAGTATAAATTTGATTAAACATTACTCTCTCCCATAATCCTATACTCTCTCCCATAATCCTAGCTCCCGCACAGCATATGCATACGTTCCAATTTCAAATACAAATCATATCCAGTATTCAACTAATTTCTCAACACAGCATCAATCAAACTAATTTCTCAACACAACATCAATCAAAGACAATCAAACACTTTCTCCCCCACTGACATTATAAAAAAAATAAGGAAAAAGAGACAATTGTACCAATGTGCAACAATAGAAAAAAATGTAAAACTGGTTACAAAGGAAATTATCTAAGTGAAGCTAAGTCCTTAAGCCACTGCCAGTACTCTTGCATAATGGAAGGAATGCACGTCAAGATCTGGAGAAACACTGGGAGCAGGAGGAGCAGGTAGAGCAAGAGGTGCAGGAGCAGGAATATAGTGCTGAAAAAATTCTCGCCATAACACCAAATTCAGACATGGTGGGGGCTCGATCGGTCCTCGGTATACACACAGGTCCAGACAGGATGGAGCTGCAGCAGCAGGAGAAGCATCGAAAGAACTGGCTGGCAGAGAAAAAGATTCAGGAATAGAAGAAGCAGAAGGATTAGAGAACTAGGAGCTCAGCCTCATGAATATCCAAAGACATGAAGCGCACATCTTCATCAACTGCAGGTCTGGAAAAGGGAAGTAGAAGATCTTCATAGCAGACTTCTGTGAAACTAACAGAACTAGATGGTTCGAGTTCGGGTTCGGGATTCAAAGCTTCAACAGAAGATCTGAGAGACTCAAGGTCCCTGACAACAATGCGTCTATGGCCATCCATCTTCCTTGACAGCAGATCAAGACCGGTATCCAAAGCGATGCTCATGTCCAATTTGTTCTTTTCAAGCTTGGCATCTACAGACTTTTCAATCTGACTTTGAATTAAACTGATTGCTCTTCCCAGTCTCTCTATGCAGGACTTCAAATCAGTGTACTGATCCTGAACAGAGGAGAGAGCAGTGCCAAAACTGTCTAAGCGCGTAAGAACTCATTGAACTGTGCCTCAGTTATGAATGATCTCCTCTGATAAGTTTGAGGAGTGGCAGGAGCAGTTGGCAGAGGAGGTGAAGAAATCTGGACTTGAGGATCAATTGGAAGTGGAGCGTATTGGACTGGTGAAGTATTTTGGACTACGGGAGAGATAGGAGGTGGAGCAGGTTGGACTGGAGGAGAGATGGGAGGTGGAGCAGGCAACAAAAGGGCAGGTGGAGGGGAAGAAGGATCCTCTGGAAGTAGAGGGGGCACAGATGGAGAAACAGAAGATGCCACAAAAAAAAAGGAGGTGGATGAGATGGATGAGGAATGCTAGGAGTAAAAGGAACTGATATTGCCTCAAAGATATGGGCTAGAGAGGAGGGAGCAGGATTCCTCGGCACTGGTGGAAGAAGGTGGGGGCGAGATACCAGAGAATGAGAAGGAGAAATATCAAAAGCAGGGATCTCTGAATCACCACCGCCTTCTTGAGTTGATGACTCTTCAGCCAGAATCAGTTTCCTCTTTCCTTTTCTGACAGCAGCTACCTTAGTAGCCCTTTTCTTAGACTGATCCATAACAAAATCTCCTCGTCTATTCTTTTTAATTCCCATTCTATTCAAAGTAGAGGTAGAGTAATAGCTGGACGTTTTAAGGCATGTAGGATCCTCGTCCTCGGGAAATTCTACATCAAACTTCTGAAAGATCCTCATGAGAAGTAGATTATAGGGAAAAGAAGTGGTTCTGGAGGTGACACTCTGTATCATCCGTCTTAAGATAATGAAACCTATATCAAAGGGAGTCTTTTGGAAGATAGCAAAAAGAACAAAAAATTCCATGCTACTAATATCATCATAATGACCACCCTTAGGAATAACATTATATCCAATCATTTGATGAAACAGTCGAGCTCGAACAGTTAAGTGTTTGCTCTTCAAAGAATTTGGGATATTGTTCGGGTCTAGGACAATTTCTTTCAAAAATAGATGCCCCTCAGGAGTGTCAAGAAATGGGGGGTCTTGTCCTGTCGTATAGAATTTAGGATGATTATCTAAATGAGGACTCTCCAGAAGCACATTTAAGGATTAGGAGGTTATAACTATGTGTTTTCCATACACATAGCTCGAAATAGTAGATTGATCAGAAGGATAACTAAGATTGGCATAAAACATGTGAATAGCAGAGGGGTAATAGAAAGATTCCACATCGAACAACCCCATTAAGCCAATATCCGTCAAGGGTGCAATTAAATTTAAACCAACTAAATCGTCAGGAATAATACCACGACTTGGAATCAACTTCTTATGTTTAAAGTCATCGTGATACCTTGTCTCTGCAGCCTGAGTGAGGAAAAAATAAGATGGCCAACTATTTGCACGAGGAATCTCTCGTGGCTGACGAGCTGAGACTTTGGCCTTCTTCTTGGCTGGTTCCTAAACAGCGCGAGAAGACGAAGCCATGAACGAGTCGAGGGAGAAAACCTAGAGAGAAAAGGATTGGAAGGCAGAAATTTTCTGAAAGGGCGCGAAAGATGAAGCGTCTTCAAAAAAATGGGTTTAAATGTATTAGGGCATAGCCCGACTAGAAGAAGACAAACGTGGAAGTCGGATATCACCCGATTAGAGACACGTGTCGGCAGATTAAAGATTATATCATCTGGTGCATAGACATCTTCCGGTAAGCGGATGAGGCATATCTTCCGGTGAATAGACAAGGAGCGGGCGATGAAAATACCGAGGGCAGAGAAAGGAAAGAACCTTAACTTTTCTCACACCTAATGAGGCCTAATCTTATTCTTATACTACAGAAGGTTTTCTCATCCAAAGGTTTTGTGAAGATATCGGCCAATTGATCAACTGAATTGACAAATTCTAAAGAAATATCACCTCTTTGAACATGATCTCGGATGAAATGATACCTAACTTCGATATGTTTGGTTCTATAATGCTGAATTGGATTCTTGAAAGTATTGATAGCACTGGTGTTGTCACACCGAGTAGGAATCCTATTATAAAACAGATTATAATCTTCTAGAGTCTGTTTCATCCAAAGCATTTGTGCACAACAACTGCCAGCAGCGATATATTCACTTTCAGCAGTTGACAATGCAACAGAGTTTTGTTTCTTAGAATACCAAGACACTAGAGATTCTCCTAAGAACTGACAAGTGTCACTAGTGCTTTTCCTATCAACTAGACTTCCAGCATAATCAGAATCAGAGTATCCAACTAAATCGAAAGAAGTACCTTTAGGATACCATAATCCTAAGTCAGATGTCCCACTTAAATATTTGAAAATTCTTTTGACAGCAGTAAAATGAGACTCCTTAGGGGCAGCTTGAAATCTAGCACAGAAACAAACACTAAAAAGAATATCTGGCCTACTAGCAGTCAGATATAACAAAGATCCAATCATACCACGATATTTCTTAGTGTCCACACTTATTCCATTTTCATCTTTGTCCAGTTTGGTTGTGGTACTCATGGGAGTTCTAGAGGATTTAACAGATTTTAAACCAAATTTCTTTAAGAGCTCCTTGATGTATTTTTCTTGGCAGAAGAAAATCTCATCAGGAGATTGACTGATCTGAAATCCTAAGAAGAATTTTAACTCCCCCATCATACTCATTTCAAATTCACTTTGCATGAGGGAGGAAAATTCATTACACATTGTGACATTAGTTGATCCAAATATAATGTCATCGACATAGATCTGAACTAACAGAATGTCTTCATCCTTTTGCATGGTAAATAGAGTTGAATCGGTGTTACCCTTTTTGAAATTCCTTTCCTCGAGGAAATTCTTCAATCTATCATACCAAGCCCTAGGAGCCTGCTTAAGTTCATAAAGAGCTTTCCTTAGTTTGTATACATGTTCGGGTTTATCAAAGGCTTCAAAACCTAAGGGTTGATCTACATAAACTTCTTCTATGATGTAACCATTTAAGAATGCACTCTTTACATTCATTTGAAAGAGTGTGAAGTTTTTGTAGTAAACAAAAGCTAAGAGCATTCTGATTGACTCTAGTCTAGCTACAGGGGCAAAGGATTCCTCAAAGTCAATACATTCTTTTTGGGAGTATCCCTTAGCAACTAGTCTAGCCTTATTTTTAACTACAATCCCATTTTCATCTAATTTATTCTTGTAAACCCATTTTGTTCCAATAATGGGATGATCTTTAGGCCGTGGAATAAGTTCTCATACCTTGCTCTTTTCAAATTGATTTAATTCTTCCTGCATAGCCATAATCCAATTTTTATCATTCTCGGCCTCTTCAAATTTCTTAGGCTCTACTTGAGAAATGAATGCCACATTGGCACAGAGATTCCTAAGAGACGATGTAGTCTTTACTCCTAAGACTTCATCTAAGGGATGATCTTTGACATACTTTCAATCCCTAGGAAGAGCAGGAATTTCATCCTTGACAGGAACAATATCTAGAGAACTTGAAGAAGGTTCTAGGGATTTTTCAGTTTGAGGGATATCTGTAGGCTTATCTAAGGAAAGGGAATCTAGATGCTTTTCTAAGGGAACATACTCATCCACATTGATTGTGAGTTGAGGGGACTCATCAAAGTTGACATGTGCAGATTCCTCAACAACTAGAGTTCTTCTATTGAACATTCTATAAGCTTTATTAGAAAGAGAATACCCCAGAAAAATTCCAAGATCAGATTTGGAATCGAATTTTCTTAAATTATCCTTAGTATTAAGAATAAAATATTTACATCCAAATGCTCTAAAGTATTTGACAGAGGGAGTTTTTCCATGCCAGAGCTCATAAGGAGTTTTTCCATGTCAGAGCTCATAAGGAGTTTTCTCAAGAATTGGTCTTATAGAGACCCGATTGAGCACATAACAAGCTGTTGCAACAGCTTCAGCCCAGAAATACTTAGGAAGAGAGTTTTCATTAAGCATAGTCTTAGCAAGCTCTTGGAGAGATCTATTCTTTCTCTCAACAACATCATTTTGCTGAGGGGTTCTAGGAGAATAGAAATTATGTTCAATTCCATTTTTGAGATACAAAAGTTCAAATTTCTCATTTTCAAACTCTCCACCATGATCACTACGAATAACAACTATGGTGAGCTCCTTTTCATTTTGAACTTTTTTCCTAAAGCTAGAGAATGTATCAAAAATTTCATCCTTTGACTTCAGAAAGAATACCCAAGAGAATCTAGAGAAGTCATCGACAATGACATAAGCATAGAATTTTCCTCCTAAGCTGGCTATATTAGAAGGATCGAAAAGGTCCATGTGAAGGAGTTGGAGAGGCTTAGAAGTAGAGATTGCATTCTTTGATGCAAAAAAACTTTTGATCTGCTTACCCATTTGGCAGGCTTCACAGACCTTATCCTTCTCAAAGGATATCTTAGGGATCCCTATAACTAAATTCTCCTTAGTAATCTTAGCTAAGGTATCCATCCCTACGTGTCCTAATCTCCTATGCCAAGTCCAACAGTCATTAGAAGAATTAGTAGCAAAATATTTTTCATCATTGCACACAATATTATCTAAGTCAATGTTATAAATATTTTCTTTCCTATAGCTAGTAAACAGAGTTTTGCCATTTGATGCATCCTTAATTATACAGGAGTTTGATTTAAAGATCACCTTATATCATTTATCACATAACTGGCTAATACTAAGCAAATTATGCTTTAATCCTTCAATTAAAAGCACATTTTCAATAATAGGATTAAAACTGTTACCTATATTGCCGATGCCAACAATTTTGCCCTTTTGGTTTCCACAAAAAATAACACTTCCTTTTTTCTTGTTGACAACAGCAAACATGGTTGAGTCTCCTGTCATATGCCTCGAGCAACCACTGTCGAGGTACCACTGGTTCTTTTCAGGAGAGCACTCAACCTGCAAAACAGAAGATCAAGTTGTCTTCTTTGGTACCCAAACCTTTTGGGTCCTAGAGTTAGGTCTGGTTCTCTTCGGAACCCATTGTACTTTACTACCAGCTTTCATATTGTTTGTTTTCAAAGGACTTATGTCCTACTTCATTACAAGCATGACAAGTAGACGGTTTAACAAAGAAATTCTTAAAAGCTTTCCTTTTATTGAACTTATCATAGCCTAAACCTGCTTTATCATGAGTAGCTCTATGATTTCCTATCAGCAATGTTAAGTTCTTGCTAGCATTTGAGAACCAAAGAACAAGTTTATTCAAAGACTCATTTTTCTTCTTAAGTTCAGTAACTTCCTTTTCATGCAGATTAGTTTCTTTGGCATGCTTTTCAACTATGCTTGTATTTTTTCTTTTCAACGAATTGTACTTGGCCTTTAACATGCTATATTGTTTTACTAAATCATTGAAGATATCAATTAAATTACCTTCATCATTATCACTCTCACTATCACTCGAAAAATGACTAACCTCATCCTCCTTGGCCATGAAGCATAGATTTGCCACTTCCTCATCTTCTGAAGAAGAGGTGCCACCTTCACTGTCATCCCAAGTAGCCTTCATAGCCTTCTTCTTAAACTTCTTGGGATTCTTCTTTGCTTGTGGACAGTCTGCCTTCATGTGACCCAGCTTTCCACACCCGAAGCATGTGATTTCCTTCTCTTTTTGAGATTTCTCAACCTTTGGAAATCTCCTTCCTTGCATTCTTTTTCTCTGGAGGAATTTGCTGAACCTCCTTGTAATGAGGGTAATATCCTCATCATCTTCTTCTTCTTCCGACTCTTCTTGATTGCTGGAGGATGCTTTGAGAGCAATGTTCTTTCTCTTGGAGATCTCCTTTTCCTTGAGATCTTCCTTTTCATTAGCTCTCATGGTTATCTCATGCGTCATGAGTGAACCCATGAGCTCTTCAAGCTTCATTGCTTTGAGATCTTTAGCCTCTTGGATGACTGTCACTTTGGGTTGCCAGGCTCTTAGTAAACACCGAAGAATCTTTCTAACAATTTCTTCACCTGAATATGTCTTACCAAGAACTTTCAAACCATTAGTTATGTTAGTAAAACGAGTAAACATAGAGGAGATGGATTCATCCTTTTCCATTGAAAACAATTCATACTCGTGTACAAGCATGCTCAGTTTATTTTCTTTAACCTGATTGGTTCCCTCGTGAGTAATTTCCAGTAAGTGCCATATCTCTTGAGCACTATCATACCCTTGAACTCTATTGAATTCATCACGGTTTAAAGCACAGTATAGGGTGTTTATGGCTTTAGCATTTAAGCTTAGGTTCCTCTTATCGGACTCAGTTAATTCAGAAGAATCCTTAGGAATTCTATTGTCATTTTCAGTTTTCATGGCTTTAAATGGACCATTCTCGATAATATTCCATAAGTCATAGTCCATGGCTTGAATGAATATTCTCATTCTTGCATTCCAGTAAACATAATCATTGTCGTCAAACAAAGGTGGCCTGTTAATTGTTTGACCTTCTACGTGTGTGTTCAAAGCCATAATAAATAAATATCACAGTGTGTTTATCAACTTAGACAATGATTAACCTCGCTCTGATACCAATTGTAGGATCGAGATTGTCTAAGAGGGGGGTGAATTAGACTTTTAAACTTAATTTATTAAGCTATTCAATTTCTCTCTTGTTACTAACTGGTTAGAACACAGCAAATAAGCAAACAGTAAATATGAGAGAGAGAGAATGTTGACACCACAGTTTTTAACGTGGTTCAGCCAAGCTTGCCTATGTCCACGCTCCAAGGCTCCCTCTTGAAGATTCTTAACCTTCTCATCACGAGAAAAAACAAGATCAAAATTCTGGGCTTCGATCTACTGCCTCTTACACACTAGATTGCTCTTCACGGGCGACAATCCACAGCCTTTTACAGAATAGTGAGTTTGTAAAAATCAGAACAAACTACTCTCCCTCAAAGATTAAATCTCAAGTTCAGGATTCAAGAGGAATAGATGAAAAATTACAGAGTATGAGAATTTCGCACGTTAGGGCTCAGAAAATGATTTTCGCAAAATGTTCTTCCTTCGAGCTAACTTCTCGGCTTAAATACTCTGTCTGCAATCGGCTCTAGGTATTGAATGCTCCTTATCCGAATGTGGAAACTTTGTTACCGTTGGAGCAGCATCCGTACAAAATAGATAGCCGTTGCATTCTGAAGTTGCTATCGTGCTTCGCCATTAATGATCAGAAGTTAAAGCTCTGGGCAAGGTCACTGTTGCTTCGCGACATATTCAAATCTGGCAAAAGACTCTGTTCATAGTAGATGTAGTTTTAAGAGCATGAACCGCTGTCGGTGGATTCAGCTTTAAAACCTTGTACCGTAGAAAACCAAACCATTATCGGAAGATGTAGTAGTGAAGTTTTGAACTGCTATCGGAAGACGTAGCTTTAACACGCTGAACCGCTATCAGAAGACGTAGCATTAACACGCTGAACCACTATCGGAAGACGTAGCTTTAAAAAAGCTGGCGGAAGGTGTCGTTCTTTGAAGTACTCCGCCTTTGTCGTTTAGCTGGCGGAAGACTTAGGCTTTGAACGACTTCAACTTTTGTCGTTTAGCTACTGGACGATGTTGAACTTCAAAGAGCCAGCGGATGATTTTCTTTTAACGCTATTGGATGATGTTGCTTTAAACGCCATCGGATGATGAATCATTTTGTCGTTTAGCAATCAGATGATAAATCTTTGAACGCCATCGGATGATGTTCTTTGAACGACTTCATTTTTGTCGTTTTGCTATCGGATGAAGTAGTCTTTGAGCGACTTCACTTTTTGTCGTTTAGCGACAGGTGGATGCAACTCTTTTCTTCTTCAATCGGTGGATGTAACCTTTTCTTCTTCAATCGGTGGATATAACTCTATTTATTAGTTTTTCAGCCCTGTTATACTATTTAGCCCTGTACACTCAACCACGATTGTTAGAAAACTAAAATACCCTTTCCAAGGGCATTTCCAACAGATTAAATCACATGCATAATTCAATATTCTCATTTAATAAACATAATCAAATTACATACTTAACATTCAAATACATCATCAAAAACTTAGTTAGACTTAAGCACCATTTAAGTCAACATTATTTAAAAACCCAACATATCCCTATTACCAAACACTTACAAAACAAGTTTTTAAACGTTTAAAAACTTCAAAACATAAACCTATAAACTAGTCCAGATCCAAACATCCTATAATGTTCTATCTGTACAAATATTTTCCTTAAACGTTTTCTATCCAAAATAACCCAAAATACCTACATTCGTCTCCACGGGTCATGAAACGCCTCGACTGCGCCAACACACTCCCGCGATCATTCTTCGTCAACTGGACTCATGCTTCAGGAGGAGGTACGTCGTCCTCACCTGTTTCGATGTCACCTACACCATACAGACACACTATGAGCTAAAGGCTCAGTAAGTTTCGTAAATGTAAATGTATGCTATGCATATGAGTTTCAGAAATCATGCAACATTTTTCTTATCATTACGTAGCAGACAGAATGTCACCGAGGTCTCAGCCTATTAGATGGAGAGGACACATCCCGCGGTTGGACTGCCCTCTTCACCTAACGAGGGGGGTACACGCTCACATCCGTAACAGCCGTGCCTGAGCCCCACCTCGCGTAACCAGATAACAGATTACGTAGATTCATTTCGTTCGTTCATTTCATTTTCTTAAAACTTGTGCGGAAATCCATTTTCATGCTATTTTAAAAATACGTGATGCGTGAACAGTTATAGACATAAAGTAAACAAACATCATACATACCATCGAGACTATAAAAAACATAACCTATAAAAGAACTAACCCTATCTACCCGACCAAAGCATATAAACAAACATTCTCCAAGGATCCTCGACGCGACCTCGACGTACGGTGTAGGCCACTCGGCCAAGTAAGTCACGAGAACTTACTTTGTGCACGCTGAACTTCAAACTCCTTCCACGAGCGTCGTTCGTCTAAAGCAAAACACAACAGTTATCGTTAAAACGAGCTTAAACCGTTTAACGTCCAAATTTAACGAAACCTTAACTAAGGAAATTTTTCATAAAATTCTAACTTAGCTCAACGAGGCATTTTTATCCAACAATTAACGCTCGATACCCTGAAATCACCATTAACGAGTTTTCCCCAAAACTCAAAAATTTGTCAAATCTCTAACATTCGTCCTAAATCGATTAACTTCATCCAATAACGCTCAATACGTTCATCATATTCACAACACGACAAACCTATCAATTTCAAACCCTAACTCGCGTTTTTTACGAAACCCTAAACGAAGCCCTAACAGTTAAACTTCGTGAAAACTACGAATAAACTTTCCAAAACCATAGAACCTTACCTAGAGCGTTGTTTGGATGAGAAAACACGAAGAAAACGAGATGATCTGAGGACTATTCGTCGTTGGAGAGAGAAGATCGCTGATGGAAAGATGAAATCGCCCAGGGGGGAGGGGGGTGTTCTGGCGTTTTCGTGAGAAGCAGAGAGAAAGTGAGGGAGAAAAAAGAGGAATGTAATAAAAATTGACTTTGTAAATTACCGTTTCGCCCTTCCTTTGATTTTTCTATTCGTTTTATCCTTTGTTTCGTTAAATAGCTAACGATTCGGTTTTTCCAAATTTCTTTATTTCAACAATAACTCCAACTTATTATCAGTGTTCTTTTGAAACTGTCTGTTCGTAATTCGGACCTCGTTTACTATTTTTACCAAAGTATCATTTATATTACGATAAACGTAATTCTCGTAAAAATTCCTAAAATTCCCGAAATTTTCCTAAAATTCTTATTAATTATTAGGATCGTAATAACACTTTCTTTTCACAAAATGGACTTGATTTGATATATTAACAAAAATGTCATTTATATTAAAATATTAATATTCCATATAGCCGGGTATTACACCTCCTCTCTCTCAGCCACTCTCTCCCTCTCTTCTCCATTGTCCGTGGCGCACAAGTGAGAAACCAACTAGGGTTTCTCACTTTTATTTCCTTTTTCATCTTCTTTACAATTTTACCCTTCTCATTAACAAATTTGTTCAACCTTCCATTTATCCCACTAACGTATAAAATGCGAAACCCTTAAATTCCTAACATAGATCCAAGGTAAAATTTCAATTACCTGATTTTAATTTTTCTTAAATTTACAACATAGTAATTGACCTAATTACTTAATTGTCCAAAATTTTGAAAAATTCAACATGACTAAAAATGACAAAACGAGTCAATCCATGACGCGTCATCAGTCAATTGCAAAAATCCGACACGTGAAAAATAAATTGTTTATAAAAATACTTAGTTTTACACTCGCATTGGAACCTAGACTCCAACATCTGCAATCTGGCTCCTACAAAGTGTATTTAATGGGAGATTTCATCATTCCTTAGTCGATCTCTTGGAATCACATGAATTCTATTCACCTAAGTTAAATTACTCGATAAAATTTTGGGTGTTACACTTTTCATCTCCGAATCAATGGCTTGCTTTTTAAAGGTTCATTTCATCAAGACTCTAATCTAAGGCAAGAAAACATATTTCATCCGGGGTACGCTAGATCGAATCAAATGCGATTGTTGCTAGGACAACCCCTTAATACTCAATACTAAATGAATGAGTAGTTGAGGTTAGGATTGACGAAGTGAACCTCAATTAGTATGAGGGAGAGCTTCCAGGACAAGGGGGACAACAAACCAATATAAAATCTCTCTGTTGGGGACCTAGGCTTGTGGCGCCCCTATCAAATAAAGACTTTTCCAAAAAAATTCCAATTGTTTCGAACTTTCTCTTTACCTCTTCTAAAATTAGGCATTTTTGGACATCCCCATAAGGTTGCATAAACTCTCATTAAAACTTTGTTGGAGTGCTTTCTTCAAAAGAATAGCCAAAATCCGAAAGGTGCATACTTATCACCTTCTCGAACAAACATCGATCTTCTATCCATATCTTTTTCATCTCAACAAATTAAGATTCTGATGTTTACACACAACCAACCTCACATTCACAGCTTTAATCTGTCGCAAAAATCACGTAGTTTCATTTTCAAATGAGAGAGTTATGTCTTCCCGAAGTTGGCTTTCCATTCTCGGTCGGAGTAGTAAAATGAGTTCCAGCAACTTTTGCCATTTTTGTCATAACTTTTGATCTACAAGGAATTAGGCCGCAATATTTGGAGGGTAGCCTCACTACACCATGGGTAAGTCTTTCTGAAAATTTTAGCCTATTTGGTTCAGCCAATTGAAAGTTACGATTTTTTGCAAGTTGAGTAATTTTTGGATCAGATTCTGTTAATCCGAGATCCGATTCTTATGCCTTTTTTATTGCTTTTCTTTGTTTGATAATCTGAAGTGTATCGAGATTGTCATCATATCAAGTAAGAACGTCATAAAGTTTCATCTTATTTGGACGTGAATTTATACTACTTTTATCTGTTGAAATCTGAAGATCTTTCGGTAATAATCAATTGGATTTCCAAGAGTAAACTAGTGCTTGTGATTGACACCACAAGTTGTCATAGTTGAATCACGTCACATATAATATATTGGGTTTCCTTCCTATGTAATCCATATGGTTATGTGCAGTGCTCAAACTCATTATTTAACAACGAAGTTGGGCGTCTTTGCTCTTTCTTTATTACTACCCATGAAAGAAGGAAAGTCAAATTTAATAGCGAGTCCATGCGACGGCCAGCCAACGGGGTGTTGACGCGTACGTGAAGAGCATGCCTATTTCGTCCCAGCTCTAGGCCAGTGAGAAACCAGAAAAGGAGCCTAGAATAATCAACAGAGGCAACCTGGCTGGCATGCAACCAGAAAGACGCCACTGAATGCGGTTCGGGCGGGGCGGGGCGGGGCGGGGCGGGCCTTTGACTTCCTCTATGTTCTTCCCCTGCTCATCGCTTCTTTTGCTTTTATAATAAATAAAATATGGTTTTGAGTGCAAACTAAGCAAAAATATGCTCTTGCCTTGCCCCTTCGGCGATCACCGTCTCTTCTCTTTCACACAAAGCAGACCTATCCCCATTTTTGCGTGTATATTTAAACCCAGCCCCCCCTTTCATCTCATCTTCGTCCTCTGTCTCTTCATCCTCTGTTTTATGTTCATCTTTGAGCTCCTTCTATCATGACCAATATACCCTCATCTTTCACCGACTCTTCTCTCACCCTCTTCAATCTCGCCATTTCTTCCTCAGATCCGTGGCCCTTTTCACTCACTTTCTTATAGCCCCCGCAGATTCGTGTTTTAATTCTTCAGTCTTACCCTCTGTTTTTCTTCAACTATGGGGATTATTGGTGATCAGATCAATTTTCATATTCATATTCCCCACCCTCATCTTCATCTCCACCATCGCTGCGTAAAGAAGAGAGATCTTATTCCCAAGGGGTATGTGGGCATCCTGGTGGGCCAAGGTGAGGAGCAGGAGCGGTTTGTCATCCCCGTCTTCTACATCAACCACCCTCTGTTTACGCAGCTGCTGAAGGACGCGGAAGAAGAGTATGGGTTCGATCGGAACGGACCCATCACCATTCCCTGCCTCGCCGACCACTTCCGCGCTGTCCATAACACCATTGACAAGGAAAACTCAATCTCCCACCACCACCACAACCTCCATTTTCTTGATCGGTGTTTTAGACCCTGATCTCTGTATATTTCTTAATGCCATGTCTTCAGTTTGTTTGTTTGTTGTTCACAAAATTACAATGCCGACATGTTTTGATTCGAACGTTGTTTTGTTGGTTCGAGTCGACGACAAAACACAATGGAAAACAAATCGCGTTTTTTTGCAGCAATTTCCCTTTATTATCTAATTAATCGAGGGTGTTGACTTTGTGGCTCAAGCCAAGGTTGGGTTATGGTTTAAGGTTAGAAGGGTCAACCCTCTGTGGTTTGGTTTGTTCGCTTTGGAAACTAAGAAATCATCCAATCAAACGCGTTTCAAGTTTTGACTTATTTATCAAACAAGTGGTTTGTTACCCAATCAAGCCCAAGAGCATATTTATATAATTCAAGGGTACATTCAACGCTACGTAGCCCCTTGTTGATCTGTCATTCCACCAATGTAAAAGCATGAATTAGAGGATGCACAGCTAGCTCATAAATCTTTCTCAAACAAGTCCCAAAATTGAAAGGATTGGACTAGTATTTGGACCCTCTCCTGCAACTTACGTCACTATTTCAAGTGCTCAAAAGAAAAATTACTAGAAGCCAATAGTAAAATACCTTTAATGGTAGATGCTAAATCACACTAACTCTTAAACAAAATCTATACATGAGAGGAGGAGAGTGGACAAGGGTGGGCAAAACCGGCCCGGACCAACGGGGTAAAATCGACCCACGCGGTTCAATTTGGTCTAGGCCCATTTTGCCAATATAGATAACGGTTCTCCAATATACAGAGCCGTGGTTCACAGTTTAGGTAACGGTTTCAGAGATAAAAAGTTGTTTGAACCGTCGAAAAACCAAACCTAATCCCCAAATCAATTCCCCATTCAGGCCTTTAACCATTCTTGGTCACTCGTCGATCTTCGCAGCTCCGTCGCTCGTTGCTCAAATTTGTAGATTTTTTTTCCATTTTTTCAATTATTTTTATTTAATTATAATTATTTTTTTAAAAAAGGTAGGGGAACCATACCAGAACGACACGTCGTTTACACTATTATGGAACCGTGGACAACTATTCCAGATCCACTTTGAGGTGGGCCGGACTTGACCATGCCCACACTGAAACACCCTTAAATATTGAAATTGATACAAAGCCCAAGAAGTGGGAAGAGCAGGGGAGAAGCCCAGGAAGGAGGAGGGAGGGTACCGTGTTCTTAGAGTTAGACCTTACCCATCAAATCCTCCCTCTCTCTCTCTCTCTCTAACATGAACACACTCGTGTAAAGCTAGAGCACCGCTCCTATAAATGGCGTCATTCTTACCAGTATTCTCTATCTCTTACACCCAATCATAGCTACCTCTCGCTACTCTCGAGTCTCGCCCCCCTATCGTCCATTTGTTCTCTCCTTCCCGTCACTCCTCAATCCATTTTTCCTTTATTCCTTCCGTCGTATCCCCCTCCCCTTTCCCTTTCTTTTCTCCCATTTCCATTTCTAGGGTTTTTTTTTTTTTTTTTTTTGTGTTCTCACTGACGAAAGGGGATTTGACTGTTGGAGTACACACTTTCGCCACTCTCTGTCTTCCTCATTCGATGGAGGCCACGGCCACCGAACGCGGGGGTTCGTTGCCGACACACCAGCCACCAAAGAAGTGGGGTTCTATTGCCGACCATCATCCGGTTCTTGATCCCCTGGATGAGGTACTTGTTTACAGGACTCTCATTTTTATCATTTTATTTTTCGTAGCTGGCAAATGTGGAAATGAGACTTAAATGGAGCTCTGTTTATAAAACATATTGGGAGGTAAAGAATCCATGTGCATTCACGGAAAAAGGGCAGCGTAAGCGTGCCAAAGAAATCAATATGCACTAACTTCTTGTGCCTTAAGCTTGAAATTTAGTGGCATGCGAAATTTCCTTTAATTTAATGATCTTATCTTACCAGGAATTAGAAAATTTGAAGTCAGGGCAATCAGATGAGAGAACTATTTATGAGGTAAGGATTCTGAGTTCATAAGTATATAACTAGTTCAGAGGGAGTCATTCGAAGTGAATGTGATTTGTTCTCGATCAAGGTGCAGCAGGGACGAGAGCCTTTTGACATGGACTTCTGTTCAATCTCAATTGATGGAAATCTCAACAGTGACATTTTGCAGCAGCGGCTACATGGCATTGCTAGACAAAGAGATGAATTGCAACAAATGGAGATTGAGCTTAGAGCTCAAATTATTGCAAGATCTGAGATATTTAATATGCAGAATAAATTTGATTGTCAAATTAAAGAACATAATATTACTATGATCAAGCTCCAGGTTTGTGTTTGTAACTAGATATCCAAAACTTAGTTTAATTACCTTCTTGTGGAACAATCCCCTTTTTCCTGACTTTCATATAAGTTGTTTAAAACTGTGAAAGAATGTGGTCATTCTTACACGTTCCAAAGTATTATGAATTATATTTAAAAAATGTCATCAACCAGTACTGCCACAACGTGTTTTTCTTTTGAAATTAGAATCATTTCTATCTTTCAATGAAGCTATTTTCAATCATTAGTGACTATTTATTCATAACTTTTAATCGACCTATAGCATTAGAATTGCAGTTGTTTGGTGAAATGGTTTATGATTGACATCAGGAATGGTCTGATGTTAATTGAAAATTTGGTCTTCAGGAACAACTCCGTGGAAGGGAACAGACCATTTGTGAATTGGAAAGAAAAGTTGAAGATAAAGATAGAGAGCTCCACGCAATCAAATTAGACAATGAAGCGGTTTGTTGAGTTTTTAATTTGATGCTTGAAATGTTTTTTTTTTTTTTGGAGATGTAAGCACACATCATTTACTAAAAAAAATATTAAATTATGAAAATGATGAGGACCCTGTGCTTATCGACCAAACAACCAAAAATATATTGCACTTCCAGACAAAACGGACCACACACCCACACAAATGTGGAGGAATTATAGAGCCTCTACACTCTCCCTTTGCTGAGGTGTTCGAGAGCCTCAGCCTCTCTCCCATTTTTCCCAATATTCTCCTCCCGTATCACTCACCTCCTTCCCACTTATATAACAAACAAAATAACATAATACTAATAATATCCTAACCGAATTACTCAGTCAAATACCCTAACTACCCATTGATAACTAAAATATTTCCCCTCCCTTATTCTATTCTTAACAATACTCGCCGCCTAAACTTTCACCTTGTCCTCAAGGTGGAATTAAAATTTTTTTTCCCTTAGAGCTGGCTGGAAATGGACAAAATTTAGCTGGGCTTGCTAGAAAACTTGAGGCCGTCGCCCACTGATGGATTGAATGAATTGGACTTGCTGGACTATGGGCTGTTGTCCACTGCAGAGAAGATTGGGCTGCCCAATCCATTGCGGAGAGCTCTTTTTCCCAACACCAAGCCTGGACCCGGTTAGCTGAAGAAGAGCCCAGTTCTTTTCATCCCTTTGAGCAGTTTTTTTCTCCTCTGCATGGGTCACGACGTCGCGAATCAAGAGAGAGAGAGGAAGAGTGTGAGAACATCTCGAGTCTGGTTGCTGATTCACTTCACACCGCCTCTCCACGCCAGACCACGAATTGCCGTCTTCGTGATACTAGTAAAAGCTAATTTCGTGGGTCGTGCTGCGCACGTAGCTGAAGCGGACGCCAGTGACCGTGCTGGGCTCGCCGGAAGGGCTCGGACCGGGGCTGGCTGAGTGACCGCTAGGGTCGCTGGGCTCTGTCGTCGAATGTCCAATCGGTCCGGCTCCCCTTGATAGCTCGACAGTCCTACAGGTTCGTCTCTTCCCTGTTCGTCGTCGAGTTTCGGACTTCTGGTACTCCTCTGCTTTGGTGGTGCTGCATTCCAGGCTTCTGCTAGTAAGTCTAGCTTCACCATGATCATCGCCATCATTCGCTTCATCTCTAGCAGCCGAGCTATGTTCGTTTTGATGGAATCCATCGTTTGTTGCCATTTACCGTGAGCCATTCCTAGGTAAGGTTGCTCTGATACCATTAATAGAGACCCTGTGCTTATGGAACAAACAACCAAAAATATATTGTACTTCCAGACAAAACGGACCACACACCCACACAAATGTGGAGGAATTATAGTGCCCCTGCACTCTCCCTTTGCTGAGGTATTCGAGAGCTTCAGCCACTCTCCCACTTTTCTCAATATTCTCCTCCCGTATCCTCACCTCCTTCCCACTTATATAACAAACAAAATAACATAATACTAATAATATCCTAACCGAATTACTCAGTCAAATACCCTAACTATCCCATTGATAACTAAAGTATTTCTCCTCCCCTATTCTATTCCTAACAGAAAACCTCGTCATAGGTCAATCTCAGGAAGTTACAAATGGAGGAAGCTTTGAAGTAACCAATAGGATTCAGTCATTTCTTACATTTAGGCTGAAACTTGAACTCTTTTTCTTAGCTTTGAATTGGCGAATTTTGATGATTAATTATAACTTCATTTGGTTCTTCTTCAGGCTTGGGCCAAGGAGGATCTTTTTAGAGAACAAGATGAAGAACTAGCGACATACAGGTAGGATTTTGTTCAAAATATATGCTGTTCTTTTTAATTTATTCTTGGTTTATGTCTTTACAAAGAAATACAGTTGGGGGTTCATTCTATCTCCTCATATCTGAACTCAGTGGCATGTTATGTCAAAATAAGTTCATCTTTTATCAGTAAAGTTCTATAAAAAAGATCACGTCATGGAGGAAGAACAGAAGAAACACAGAATGTTAGTTCCTTTTGTATGTTTAACAGTCTGTGTTTCTTCTGTTCTTCCTCCATTAAGTGATCTTTTCGATACAACTTTACTGATAAAAAAGGAACTTATTTTGACATAACATGTCACTGAGTTCAGATATCTGTATTTGGGTGTGGGTGTAGTATACACACACACAAACACATGTTCTCTTTCATAAAAGTAATTTACTTGATTAATCTTGTGCATTAGAACTTGAAAAATGTCACAATGTCTTTGAAGTTTTTATCATTTCTCTCATAGACTGCAAACTAACAAAGAGCCACATTCATGCTTTTGTTCAAAACCATCGTTCAGCCTAATTTCCAGCCACCCATGACCTCATGGAATGTTAAAGAAAGACACTTGATTGGCCTCCAACAGGGCTTACAGTCTGTGCATCGGCCACTCCCATATCATTGCCCGTTGCACATCTGCTACTCCCATGTCTAGAGTAGCGTCTAGACATTCTCAGTCATGATAGCCTTTTCTCTGGTTGTTGACGAATTAAATTTGCTTGATAGGCTTGTTTGACTAGATAACAGTGCATTGCTATATTTATGTAAATTAATTTTCCTTGCAGAAGAGAGAGAGATCATTCTGAAGCTGAAAGATCTCAACATGTGAAACAAATACATGATTTTCAAGAGCATATCCTAGAAAAAGAGAGGCAGATTATTGAGTTAAAAGAACAGGTATGTACCAGTTCAAAGCAAGATTATTTATGTATTCTCTTAGTATCCTGATGGTAGATTTTTTTTTTCTTTTATGAAATACAATGAAGAAAAGAAATAAAAGCTACATATGCTAGTTTAATTTTAAGATGAACTCTAGATGCTGATTTAATCTCAAAAGGAACTCTCCTCCCCAAGCAGAGTTGTCATAATAATTTGTGTGAATTACTATCTACATTGCATGATTGATCTCTTTTATGATTCAGCATAGGGTTTCTCAAGAAACTATTGTCTATAAAGATGAGCAATTAAGGGAAGCCCATGCTTGGATTGCTCGAGTTTGGGACATGGATGCTTTGCATTCAACTACAAATCATTCATTGCAAGCTGAACTCCGCGAACGAACAGAGCAATACAACCAACTATGGGTTGGCTGCCAGCGCCAGGTTGATATGGTTGCCTTCCTATTATTGAGTTTTAAACTCGAAACCTTTGCTTAATTCGCCGTTCTTTTTATTGCTGTTGTTTTTAATTTTATTCTCACCACCTTTTTTATGGAAAAAAATGTGTATTATTGCAGTCCACATTTATTCCTGTTATGAAATTGTCCTAAAAATCAACTATTACTAGTAATGTGTATAAACTTATGCTACAGCTATTGCAATATAGGTGGTTTTCTGCTAAGGATAATAAGTATAAGATATGTAAATGTTCCATTGGCTGCATAGTGAATTTCTGTGTTCATTTATTTTCTCGCAAATTGTCAATTTCAGTTTGCGGAAATGGAGAGACTCCATCTGCATTCAATTCAGCAGCTTCAACTTGAGCTGGCTGATATAAGAGAGAGGAGTGGAACATTCAATGATGGGTCTGGGTCACAGACTTCCCAAACAAATTTAAAAGATGATTCTCAATATGGAAAGACCAATGGACCCCAACTAGATACTAATGGAATATCAATTGCCAGTGGAAATACAGGGGCTTTATCAAATGAGAGTTCACATGATGTTCTGTCTTTTTCTTCCACCGGGAATGCATTAAGTCAGGTTGAATAGCATTGAAGATGTGACTGCGTTTTTTTCCCTTACATCACTGTTATTTTTAATTCAATGATCTGTTTCACTGTTAATTTAGTGTCAAAGATTTGCATATGTGATAGAATCACTGCTATATTTACCACTTGTTTTTTCTACTCTGGACTGATATAATACAATAACCATAGACGCATGTCTCAGTTAATGAGATTCTGGCATTGAAATAGTGATCACGATAGAGGATTTTTGATCTTGTGAGAGTTCCTATAGTAGCTCTGCAGGATTCTGTTTGACATTTGATTGTAAAACAAAACTAGGGGTGATTCTTATTTTCTTTACTTGAAGAATATCTTTGGCAGATTGAATTTTTTGGTATTTAGGGATTGATTGTTCCCATATAGAGTTAGAGATTTATTTTTGATGAATTGGTATTGAAGCAAATGGTTTTGTTACACGCATTGTATCAAACATTTTTGTTATAGGGGGACCAGGTTCCCAGTGTTCCACCAGCTCCTTCACTTCTTGGGGTACCTACCTACCTTACCTCTGGGCAGGTGACTGCTATTCATCCATTTTTGATGCATCGACCGGGCGTTCCTCAATCTATTGTCAGTCATTTTCACTCAGCACCAATTTCGTCCTTCCAACAATGGCAAAGCCAACTGGTATTGGTTTTTTTCTTTTAAGAAGCGAAAAGCCAACTGGTGTGGATTGATTCGACCTTTGTTTTCACTGTAATTTTAATACTCATTAAACTGAGCTGTTTCTTGCATCTTATAGCCAATTCCGGAGAATGATCTTCAATTATCCCAAAATGATCAAGAACTTAAAAGATCAACTGCTAAAGCCAACTATGAGATGTCAGTTACTGGGCTAGGTCTTCATTCTGACTATCTGAATGGCCAAAATGGTGAAATAGGGAAACATGATTCAGCAATTTTGCCATCAACTGAAGGAGCACAGGTTTTCAACTTTTTGCTGTTTTCTGGAATCTTGACTTATACCTTCTTTGTTAAGCTCCACATTACTCTTTATGGTTTTTCTGTGGCTTTGTGATCACACCTTTAGTGCTTCTTTGTGGTCATACCTTTGTGTTGAAAAGAAACAAAATGTCTCTTTCAGGTTGATTCTATTGATCAAAGGCTCTTAATTGTCTCTCAACCTGAACAGAACCTACAACATGTTTCCTCTCAATTTCGCAATGCTTTAAGACTAGATACTCTTGAACATAAGACTGAAGCACAGGTTATCCTTTCTTCTATGTGTATTTAGTTTACTATTTGTACTGCTAGCAATAACCTATAAAATATTCCTCCTGGACAGGAGAAAAATGCTTCGACTTCTAATGACTATGCAGATGGGAAAACATTAAACGGAGTGGGATTAACCGTTGATAAATCTCCACCCGATGTTACTCATTCCATTAATCTTACTGAGTGTGCCATTGATGAAACTCCTGGACCTGTTCCACCTGAAGCTTTTGCTTCAAACTCTCTGAGAGTGCGCATGCCCACTGAAACTCCCATTCTTGATGAAAGATCATTGCTGGCTTGCATTGTTCGAACAATTCCAGCAGGTGGTAAAATTCAGATTAGTTCCACGGTTTGTGAATCTCTTTTTCGATACTTTGGTGGTGTTTATAAAGCTTTCTATTTTCTATATGATAAGTGCAAATGATGTATTTTCTCATGCATGCATAGCTACCTAATAGACTGGTCAAGATGCTTGCACCTTTGCACTGGCATGATTATCAAAAAAAGCACGGAAAGCTTGATGACTTTGTTGCCAGTCATCCTGAAGTAAGCTTTTAATAGAATTCTCTGCAAATGGGATGTTTGCATTATTACAACTGTTATACATCCTACATTTACCTGAGAATTTTAAAAATATGAGCAGTTATTCATGATCGAGGGTGATTTTATCCAACTTCGGGAAGGGGCGCAAGAAATTATAGCAGCTACAGCAGCTGTTGCAAAGGTAGCAGCAGCAGCAGCAGCTCCTTCTCCTGACTCATCCTATTTACCTTCAGTGGCGGTGACTCCAATGGCACAAACTTATCGATTGAGAAAGATTCCATCTGTTCATTTTGAAAATGTAAAAAACCAACTGATTTTTAATTATTATCGGGTGTTCAATCCTTCTAATACAGCCGATGATCTTTTGCAGTGCTCAATAGTGCAGAGTGAACAATTAAATGGTGTTTGCTTTGGCACCAGCACGGGTCTCTCAAGCGTCAAGCTCCTCAGCAAATCAGACAATAGGGAATTGAATATTCCAGATAGTAAGGCTGGTCAATTATCTGTCCACATGGGAGTTAGGAATGGGACAGTTTTTGATCGATATAGTGCGAGTAGTAATCAAAACATAGGTTCAACGAATGGGAGACCTGGCAACAATATGACAGGAAAACACCAGGGCAGGTAGTGCATCAACCTTAAATAAGTGCCAGCATCAATTTTTTTGATGATTAGTTTTATAATTATTTCTTGTTTGTACAATGGCAGGATGGCTGGTGCAGCATTACCTTCGAGGAGGTATTAAGGGCTATATTTTTGAGCTGGAACCTCATATATCTTTTGTTATATTCCGTGCAATAAAATCTTCATAAAAATAACTATTGCATAATTTTTTTGTTAAAATATGCATTTTATAGCAACAATACCACTTCCAGTTATGAACCCGACGGACCAGATTTAATTCAATAATTCCACGTATATATTTTTTGAGATTGTGGCTTTGGTTTGTACCAACTGCTTTTCCCCTGTTTTCATATATGTTGCTGTCGTTATCATTATTCAGGGTTTTCATATCATTGTGTTGGAAAAATTATTCTATTCCCCTGCTAAACTCTCTGTTTCGAGAATTTTGGTACAGACAAGAGACAGGCATCAGTTATGGATTTGGTTTTGCAGAAAATCACGTGAAAGATAAGGAGCTTGTCCAATGAGCAATAGCAGACAGCAGATGCATGATTGTACAAGTAGGAACCATCCATTGCTTTTTGCTGGAATTATAATGTGGAGTCCTCTTTTCCTTTTCTTTTCGTTTTCAAGTTGTGGTTTCATCGAATGTACTACTATCTTTATCACGCTGCATTGATATTTATGCGCAGAAATAACTTCTGTGCATCGTATAATTCATACTCCATTTTTCACTTGCGGCACTTTCAGCTGTACTTTTTATAATGTTGCTTTGGTATTTGCCCATGTTCTCTGGCATCTGTACTTGGATGTGTACAGTTGCAGCACAACTTGTTTGTGAAGTAGTCGTCACTTGGTGAATCTACGGCCAGGTTCACTATCATTTTCAGTTGTACTGCAGCGATTTGGTGACAAATTCATCATATTCTGTCTCTTCTAATCGTTGGTTCGAAGGTGAATGTTTCAAACACTTTGTTTTCTTAAAAAACACTTGTGATTAATATGAATATCTTAAAAAACGTGTGTAAAGGAAAGAATTGTATGAAAAATGAAGATATATAATGGGAAAAAATCTTAAACCACGAGATAGTGATAAATTAACTCTTAAATTGTTCTAGTTAATAAATTATTTTTAAAATTATTCTTTGTCAACAAGTCAACCATTCTAGTTAGTTTAGCCGTTAAATTTTGTTTGAGAGCTAGTTTTGACTGTGCAAGCCCATTCTTGAGAGAATGTTCGATTCAATATAAGTACAGGCGCCCTTAGTTAAAAGGCAGATGTTTGCTCTCGAGAGGATTTTCTTCTCAATGTAAATGCAGGAGCCCACTCTTAAACTGCGGGTGCTTGTGAAGTTACCCATTTATAGGTTAGGTCGCTCTTGCAGCTTCCGCACGCGACTTAGTAACCCTCTGGCGACTCCATCAGTGATTTTCCTTCGTTCAATTGGCGATGTCCGTTCTTTCAATCCCATTTTCAATCTCTGATTCCTAGGCCTCACTAGGTTTCATGCATTTTTGCTTCGATTGAGCCCTAAATTCGTTCCCTAACGTCAACCAATTTCTTCTCTCGGGTTCTCCTTAATTTCTCTACAATTTCATGATCAACAATGATTCTAAACTCACCTTTAAACAGAAGGATGCTCCAACTCCGACTGAACCACCTCGGGTTCGACATCCTCAAACCGAGTACTATTCTATTAAATTTAGAGCGGACAAAGATAGGATGCATTTTGAAAACGATGTTAAGAAACGCTCCTTTATTTTCTCCAGGAGAGTATTGTTCTCTAGTTTTAGGTCAGTGTGAATTTAAAAATTATTCGAGAAAATTGAATTATTTGGTTTGTGCAAAATTAATTGTGATACTCATAAGAGACTTATTCATTTATTTTACGCTAACGTGGTTGCTATGACACAACCACTTATGGTGAAAACATATATTATTGGTTGACTAATTATGTTAATTCTGAAAATTATGAATGAACTTGTCACCACCCGGGAGAGGGCCTAACAGAAACGTCAGGTTAAACAATCAACCTCAGGGAGGTCCACCGTCTAACCTAAGGCTAAAAGCGAAAGTTTTAACACTAATCCAGGACCTCATCGAAGTAACAAATATGAGAGTACAAACAATAATAGAAATACAAGATAAATGAAGACAAATACATGTCAAAGTAAGGTACAATCTCAAATAAGTTCTTACATATGACAAGACTGATGAAAATAAAAGGTGAGACTCTAGGAAAATCCAACACGATAAAACTCACTTCCTAGCCTTCCTCTACAGAACTAGTTGGTTTTTCGATGGACGAGTTGAGTTTCGTATCTCTCTTGAGATCCCAACTTTATTAAGCAAGGGAAAGAGCTTGAATTCCTTATGAAAAAGCTCATTGAAATCTCGGTATTGGAAAGTTCATCTAGTGTGGTAAGCCATTATCGGTGTGCTGCAATATTTGTTCAATTTGTGAAAGCGCATAGAAGGAAAAAGCAACGACTTAGTTTCTTTAAAGGGTCTACATGTAAATAAAGAAATTATCAGGAATTGAAAAAATTAATGTTAAAGTCCAAAATTTTCCTCTAATATTCATTACAACTCTTTTAAATTGAGTTCAAAAAAATGTTTCATTTAAGATCATCGACTCTCAAAATGGGGAAATTCACATTGAGAAAGAGGAACATCTTTATGTAAAATTTCCTTAATAATCATCTATATAGTTGGATTTGCATGCCACTAACATCATCAAACACGTGTACAAAGAAATAATTATAGGAAGAGTGAAGATACATAAAAGACAAGACAAGACATTTCTACGAACTCTCATATGCTTGTGCTGTTGGTTTTCGAGGTTCCTACGCATGGCGGAATTCACTATTATTCATAATAATAGTGACATGCGTTACCCTGTGACTTTAAAACTATTTTAAAATCATTAAAAACCATAAGTTGGATCGTTAGTCTAAAAGAAATTATTTTTGAGAAATATGTAATTTTTCAAAATGTAAACAATTTACATTGAGAAAAATTATTAGAATTAGGTTGTGAAGTAATAATAGAAAATACCTTTTTGGAGCAACGCTTTTACTCAGGTACTCCCGTCTGATCTTAACAGCTTTAACTCAGGATCAGGTGTTATTCCCGAAGACTTTGATACCGTCGAGTCTTCTCTGAAGATCTTTACACTAAAATCTCCTGACGTGTGGGCGTCTCTCTTACAAGAACAATACACTCTTATATTTCTAGAGAGACGTGTTCTCAACACATGAGACGTCTCTCTTCGATCTTAGAAAACGGTTTTCTAAAACCGAATACGGAAAGGTCATACCTTTTCTCTCTAGGGATTTTTTTTTTCTCGGTCGTTCACCGTTGTTCTTTTTGTTTGTTCTCCTGTCAAATAACCTTTGACAATTTTTATAGATCTGTTTTAAAATTAATTTTTTTTTTTTTTTAGATTTATTTTAATAAAAACTAATTTTTAAAAAATAAATCTTATCTAATCAAATCTAATTTGATTAGAAGTTGATTTATCTAATAAATCAATTTATCAATTAATCATATAATCTAAAAACAGTTTTTAGAATATATTTATGAAAACTACTTTTCAAGACAATCTCATCTTATGAGATTCTTCAGATCTACTTTTAAATAGTAAACAAACTATAAGTCAATTGTAGATCAAATCTAATATAATCAGATTTTCAGATCTACTTATATTCAAATTTCAAAAATCTGATTTGATAGTTTGTTACATAACTAACTTTCAATTTGAAGATCAAATCTCATCTGATGAGATTCTTCAAATCTAATTCAAATCCCTTAAAAATATTTCATCTAATGAGATATTTTATTTTGAATTCAAAATATAAAAACTATTTATATATTTTGAATAACAATATATTCAAATGAGTGTTTATAAATGATTAATCTTTATTAATCATTTATATATTTATTCTTATAACATGGAAATTAAATAGTGATATAAGATAACAGAGGGACCGATGGACCTATAGTTCTAAGCTCCAATAATATTTGTTAATTAATATAAACTCTTTATATTAAATAACACAATTATTAACTCTAGAGTAATTCCACTAAATACCTAGAGTTGCACTCTTAGAACTATAGAGTATATTTACTCAAAGTAATGTCCATTGATATAGTCATTACATATGTATTAATCCTCCATTAAGATTCGTAATAGAGCTAGGTATAAAATCCGTTAACCTCTCATATTACATCTTTATCCTTGACTACCATTAGTTCTTGATTGAATAATTAATTCATAACATTTATGAATTTGCGCGCTAATTATTCAATCCCTTAACTAACAAACAAGGGAATCTTATGTTATGGATTTCATTGTATCAATGTTAGCATTCCCAGCTACTCATTTAATTTATTCCCAAAATACAAGGTTTATGTATTGTAACTCATACAAAACTGTACCGAGTAAATCAAAGAATAAATTATAATGAAATAGGAGTCTACTAAATACAATGAATTAAGATCATACATATATGACCATCATTATGATAAAATTAATTGTTCTTCATTTAACGGATATTATAAGAACAATATAATTTCATCTGGTCCAGTCCTATATAATCATATCATATAAAATACAATCACTTTATGTCACTACATATATAGTCGGGATTTGACTATACGTTCTCAACGAAGTGAACTGTATTTATGACTTTATTAATTTGAAGATCCTTTACTTCAAATATAAGTCATGGACTATTGTGATTATTTCTTTTTAAATTTAATCCCACATATATCAGCATATATGTAAATTTAAAATTGCATAAATAATCAAGGATTTTTCTTTGAATTTATAAAGCATATCGAATAATGCAAACATAAAAATCATAAAATTTATTTATTAATTTCAGCAATAAAAATGTTCATAACATTTGCTTGTTGGGCACATTATTCCCAACATGTGCATCTAAGATTTGCCGAACTCACAAGAGAAAATAGTTCTATCCTGAACGACATCACTTGATGCACAAAAGCAACTTATAATTCACCAAGATGGACATATATTTAGAGATGAATAACTGCAAAATTTTAAGCACGAAATTCCCTTCTTCAAAACACCATCTCATATATACTTACTAGCTTTCCTTGGTCATTCTTTGTTGTGCTCTATTGATACGAATCTTGGCAACTCCAAAGACTCGTCCGGACTTTAAGTTGGCATACATTAAAATTGATCAAAGTAAAATAGGAAAGTGGTTTAATTTGTACTCCATATGTGCCGACACAGAGCTAGCGTACTTACAAAAGAATTAAATAGTTCAATTTTTCAAAACATTATATCCAAGCTGAGAATGAGTGATAAAATATAGACTAATATTTAATTATATTCAGTTTTTTTAAGTTGATTTAAAACCTATAAATCATGGGATAGAGAGTTATACTATTATGATTGCAGATTTATTATCACGGTAAAGTCTCATAGGGCCATTCTACTTAATTTGAAAATCTTCTGCAATAATGATGTTCAACCAAAGTGTTGCTTGAAATTCTACCTCTGCACTAGATATCAACAAACTTTATCTTGTTTTTTACTCCTCTGTGTTACAAGATTTCCAGCGAGAAATGTACAATAACCTGATGTGATCTTCTGTCGATGGTAGAACTACGTGGTCTGTAACTATGTATGCCTCAAGTAATAAACCTTCATGTCGTTTAAACAAGATACCTTCACCTGGTGTGTCTTTGAGGTATTGTACTCGATTAGCCACCTGCGTACGAATTTCCTTTGGGCAACAATTTCTGTCATGACGTGGAAGCGAGCTTAATAGAATGACGAGTCGGGCGACTCAATTCTAAAAGAGGACCCGATTACCTAACTCAAGACTTGGTTTGCAGCAGAATATTTGAACATAATTCAAAAACCTAGATCCACACAGTGATCACAAATATAATAGTGCAATAAAGAAAAACTGTAACACCCCAATTTTTAAATTCTCAATTTGAAATACTAATTTAAAAATCTTAAAAATTTTCTAAATTGATTTATATTTAAATTCGAGCTTTAAAAACCTAATTTCATAATTGAAAACCTCTTTAAATAATAACTTCAATATTTAATGAGCAGAAGCTTAATCAAAATTTCAAACTTTAAATAACCTTGTTGGAAATTGGAAATAAATCCAGAATTAAATTAATTCATAAAACTTTAAATAAAATTCAACATAATTTATTCAAACTTAAAAATACGAAATATCTTCGAAAATAGAAAATACTCATTTAAACTCTTTTCTTCAACCCGAAAAGATTTTTTTCTTCTTCTGTATGCTCATTTGCCTCTAGGAGATTCTCGAGCAACGTCATTTCTTCCTCAAACAAAAACTCACCTACATAAAAAAAATTATAACTATGAGAATAACTCAGTAAGCGAAAATATGTGCAAATGCCAAAATTTACATTACATTTACCAAATCCTGACTTAATAGTTACATACTGGGTGAAACTTTTTTTCCAACCCTTGTTCAGATTTAGCCATTTAATTGTCGTTCAAGTTTTGTCATCTCAATTTCGTTCAGGTATAACCATCTCATTGTCCTTCAGACGTAGCCATCTCATTGTCGTTCAGGCGTAGCCATCTATTTTTGTTCAAGTTTAGCCATCTCATTGTCGTTCAGGCTTTGCTATTACATATTTTCCATCAATTCCATTATATTAACACATACAAAATGTTCTACCAATTTTATCTTTATACAATTCTATGTCAATGCCTAAACATGAGTGCTCAAATATTGGAAACATGTAATAAAATAATTATAATGAAAATAACATAGATTTTGTCATGTAGGGCTGTGGCCAAAACTTTGAAAACGTGGTATTTTCACTTACTTGGATTTCGAGCGATTAGGGTTATCAGGATTTTTTCAATATTCCAATAAAATCCTGCTTAAATCAAATCTTGATATCAAATTTCCATTTAAATAAATCCAATTTCAAAAGAATTTGGGAAGAATTTCCTTACGTGTAGTCTTAGGTCAGATCGGGTCGAATTTGATTGATCCTGATGACTTTCAGGATTTTTCTTGCCTAAATAAAATACTTGATATTAATTTCTCATTTCGATAAATCTATTTCATAAAGTTTTAGGCAGAAATTCCTTACCGGTAAAATCTTAGATCAGTTTGGTTGGACCGGTTCGATTTGGCTGGGTCAATTTGGTTTGGCTGGATCGGTTCTGTTTGGTTCAGAATTAAAATTCTGAACCACTTCTCCTTTTTCCTTCTTATGTTCTGTCGAGAGAGAGTGCGTAAGAGAGAGACAGAGTGAGTGAAAGAGCAGGGATGAGAGACAGATCGAGAGGGGAAGAACTTATGTCGATGGTGGTTGTTCGTCGTACTGGAGAAGGCTTGCTGGAGAGCTCGATGGTCGGAGATCGAAGGTAAGATTCTGGCTTAGAGAGGGAGGAGATTTCTGAGTCCAGAACTCGAGAGGAAGAGAGTTGTGGTGCAAATTTCCCCTTCACCGAGCCTCTCTATTTATAGGAGAGGCTCGTAACAAACCTTTCTGAGAAATTCGAGTTCAGCTTGGATTTACAACTGGGAAATTCATTTTGGAATCGGATTTCCAGAGACTTTCTCTGTTGGTTAGTGGTTAGGAAGTTGTAAATCCAATCTTCAAGATTCATATAAGATCGATATCTTAGGAATTTTAGGAATTAAATCTTAGATTAGGTTTTTGATTTTGAATTGATTTGGGGATTTCAAATTTTTAATTTAGAATTTTGAAATCCTAACTGCTATAATATTTTCTCCTTAAAAGAAATTACGTCCTTGAAATATAAATTATT
This sequence comes from Begonia masoniana, assembly GCA_022432975.1. NCBI lineage: Eukaryota > Viridiplantae > Streptophyta > Magnoliopsida > Cucurbitales > Begoniaceae > Begonia > Begonia masoniana. The sequence goes on from CM039509.1 coordinate 9,743,315, forward strand.
ACTTGAATAACTCCGGATAGATCCTTCTCATGTCCTGTTCTCTTTGTTAAGTTGCTTCCTCAATGTTTCGATTTGTCCATATGTAACGCCCCGAGTTTTCTGAACCCGGTTCGCTTCACAAGATACTGAACCGAACTATGACTTTTTGAGAAAATTTTAAAATTTCATTCAATGATCAAGATTTGACTCTTAAAAAAAAAACGTTAAAACTTGTAGCGGAAAAATCATCGTATAAAAACAATATTTATTAAATAGTTAAAATATTCAAGACAGTTGATTGAAAGAGAAAAGAAAACAGAACACATCGACCGGTCACTAAACGACAAAAGTCTTTTACTCACAAACAGAACAGAACACATCGATCGGTAACTAAACGACAAAACACCTCTACTGCATAGACCACGTGATATCCATGCGATTTAAATAATTCGGTAGACGACGTCTACCGCTCACAAACGACAAACATTCTTAGCCTACATCTTCCGATTACAAAACGACAAGGCTACTAAAGACTTATGCCGAAGACATCTACCGATGGCTTCTACTGGAGACATCTTCCGATGGCTTCTATTTAAGACATCTTCCGATTACAAAACGACAAGGCTACTAAAGACTTATGCCGAAGACATCTACCGATGGCTTCTACTAGTGACATCTTCCGATGGCTTCTACTGAAGACATCTTCCGATGACGTCAGTCGGATGATTCAATCCTCCAACATCAACCGGTGGACAAAACACTCAACATCCACCGGTGAACTTCATTCACCGATGGTTGAACTTACAAATTTCACTCAAATACATTCAAAAACAACCTGACCCTAAGTAACTTCTGAAATCCAACAATTAACCATTTGAAACTAACATTTGTATCATTATCCAATAAAAAATGCCAAATTAGCAATTTGTAACGAAACCAAATCAGATTTTCATAATAGGAGGAACTCAAGTATTCTAAATCCTTCAGCTATTACTATCGTCAAAATCCTCTGCACTCCTCAACAGAACATCAAAAAATTAGACTCTACATACAGACAGTTGTTAAACCGCCCCATCAGTTCGCCAAGTCGAGACATGAATGTGCTCCCCCAACCAGCCTATTCCTCAACATGCTCAGAAAACACACCTGCAGTCACTTCTTCACCTACATCACAAAACTCATCTATTAGCCTAATGCTAAGTAAGTAAAGCAATAATGAAATGGAATGCTGAAACATAAATTCCTAAACATGTAGTTTCTACTTTCTCATCTCTGTTGCATATGCATTCGGTTCTGATCTGATCCCCCTGTGAAATTGGAAGTTGGATCACTTCTCCCAAAGTCATACATCCTCTCTCTCGATTAAGGGGCGGATTAGTTCCCTTAATAACTGTTCAGATCCCCCTGTGAAATTGGGAGTTGGATCACTTCTCCCAAAGTATAAATCCCTTCATAAGTTAAGGGGCAGATTAGTTTCCTTAATAGTTTATCTGTTACAGTCTGTTCATTCCTTACCATGTCATTTCATGTAAATTCATTTTCGCATACTTTCAAAATATGATGCATGAAATACAAACATATTCAAGCAAACATAATCCTACTGAATTGTGATGTAGGCTCGAAGGCACAAGCATACTTTACTTACCTGGTCTCCTGGAGATTGTTTGGTTGTAAGCTACTTCAGGAGTCTGCTCACCTATAATCGTAAACAGAGCACCACATTACTAAACTTCATTCTAAACTATTTAGAAATCTTAGGGAAACTAGCTGGAAGTCCTGTTCGTCGAGCATTCCTGGTTCTCCCCAAAACCCGAAACTAACTCTCACTCACAGCATTCACGAACACTCCCCTACAATCTCTCTGTTATCTAATCACTAAAACAGCAAGTAAAACGAAACAAAACTCACCTAGAATGGAGAAAATCAGAGAGGACAATGTCGGAAGGAAGTCTGCTGAGCTGAGCTGAAAATCAACGAAGGGAAATGGTAATAAGGTGGCGGCTACTGTGCATTAAATGTAGAACCTCTTCCCTTAAATAGGTTATCCACTTTATATCTCAATTTACCATTATGCCCTCGCCTAGTCACTCATTAGCCTAATCATTAATTTCCCCCAGTTTCACCTATAAAATATTCACTACTAGTTGACAAAATAAGTTGGCTCAATGAAACCGGGTGCTACACCATAGCACTCTGACAAGCGATACCTTCTTATTTCTTAGTTCTCTTTCCTCTGAATCTAGAACTTGAATTTTCGTTTCTTCATATGATAGATCAAGATTGATTGCAAAGTCTAAAGATCTCATTGGTAATACATGTGAGGAATCCGGTACATACTTCTTTAACATCGAGACATGAAATATATTGTGCACATGCTGACTGAATTCGGGAAATTCAATTAATAAGCGACTTCTCCAACTCTTATTGAAATTTCAAATGGGCCTATAAATCTTGGGCTTAACTTTCATTTTTTTCCAAAGCGCATCACACCTCTCATTGGCGAGATTTTTAAGAAACTTGATCCACTACTGCAAACTCCAACTTTCTTTTTCTTCAATTTGCATAGCTTTTCTATCTACTATGGGCTATAAGAATTCTTTTTCGGATCAACGCAACAATCTCAGCCGTCTGCCTCAAAATATCTGGCTCAACAAGTATTCCTTCACCCACTTCATCCCAATGCACTGAAGATCTACACTTTTTGCCATATAAAGCTTCATAAGGTGACATCTCAATCAAAACTTGATAACTGTTGTTGTAGGCGAACTCCACCAATAACAGGTTTTTACTCCAATTTCCTTGGAAATCAATAGCACAAGCCCGTAACATATCCTCTAAGGTCTAAATCCTCATTTTTGATTGTCCATCAGTCTAAGGGTGAAAAGCTGTACTGAAGTTCAACTGAGTACCCATAGCTTTCTACATACTCTTTCAAAATTTAGAGGTAAAACACGCATCTTAATCAGACACGATAGAAATGGGCGTGCCATGTAGTCTAACAATCTTTTGAACATAAAACCGAGCATACTGATCCGTAGTATATGTAGTCTTACAGGGAGAAAATAAGCCAATTTGGTTAGTCGATCAACTATAACCCAAATAGAGTTGTGACCCTTAACTGTCTTATGAAGCCCCACTACAAAATCCATAGCGATATGCTCCCACTTCCACTGAGACACCATAAGTGGTTGCAAGGTACCAGCAGGTCGTTGATGCTTCGCTTTGACTTGCTGACAAGTGAGACATTTCTCGACTAATTTAGCTACATCCACTTTTAATCCACGCCACCAATAATGCTGCTTCAAATCTCGATACATTTTTGTTGAATCATGATGTATCGAGTAAGTGGTTGAGTGTGCTTCCTCTAATATAGCTCACTTTAATCTAGCATCCTCAGGTATACACAATTTGTTTCTGAACTAGATAATCCCGTCATCTGACATAGAGAATTTAGAAACATTTCCAGCCTCTATCTCACATTTCACCTTGCAAACAAATGCATTACCACGTTATTTATCATTTATTTGCTCAAGCAAGCTTGGCTGAAGCGTCAAAGCAAACAATCTGTTCAATAACCCAAACGATACAACTTTGATATCAGATTTCTGCATCTCCTCAATTAGCTGTCTTGGAATCTGCTGTAGTGAATAAACTTGCGACGATGTTCTTCTACTCAATGCATCAGCTACAGCATTAGCCTTGCCAAGATGATAAATAATCTCACAGTCATAGTTCTTTACTAACTCCAACCAAATGCGTTGTCTCATATTCAGATCCTTCTGAGTTAGAAAATACTTCAGACTTTTATGATCCGTATAAATTTTGCATCTCTCCCCATAAAGATAGTGTCTCCAAATTTTCAATGCATGAACCACCGCTGCAAGTTTCAAATTATAAGTTGGGTAGTTCTTCTCGTGATCTTTCAGTTGTCTTGAGGCATATGCTACAACTTTTCCTTCTTGCATGAGAACACATTCCAATCCATACTTGGAAGCATCACTATACACCACATATTTTCCCGATCTAAATGGTATAGTAAGTATAGGTGCTGAGACCAACCGCTTCTTCAGCTCCTGAAAGCTTTGTTCGCACTCATCGTTCAATAAATATTTGACATCTTTCTTGGTTAGTTTCATAAGCTGGTTGGCTAATCTTGAAAATTCTTCTATAAATCTCCGACGATATCCCGCAAGACTATGAAAACTCTTTATCTCAGCCACGTTCTTTGGTTGTGGCCACTAATAGTTTCAATCTTCACTGGGTCCTGTCAGGACCTGATTCAACCAACCGAAGCCTAACGGGCTAGAGGATTTCCAAAGTGGGAAGGAGTCGAATGTCTAAGGGATGCCCTCATTGGCACTCATATCTCACATGCATGAATCGTTATGAGTTAATGAAACATAATTGTTTAACTTGGTATTCTAAATTTGGATGCTTCGTTTAAAATCATTATTATTATTATTTTATAAAAACATTTAAAACATAAAACATATAAAACAACATACATTTTATACATTGAAAATTTACTTAAACATCAGAGTACTAACACAGAAGCTACTACAAAAGTAGATCACTACATGTCACCTTTCAAAAAGCTTTTTACAAAGGAAAAACCAAACATCCCACCCGAACAAAAACACCATCTACCTTGATGGTTCACCTATACCTCTTCGCAAGCTTTATATTGTCTTATGTTTTCCCTTTCGGTGAACGTTTTCGATATCTGCAAAAATATAAATTATCCATATAATGAGCTTTTAGCCTAGTAAATAAATCTAACACATAGAATAACTAATCCAAACTTTATTAACATCATATAGGATCAATCATAATCTTCCACTACAATGATTCTTTGTAAATCATATAAATCATGTTCTTTTAAAAGTCATGCAAATGCTATAAAAGTAAGTATGCTCGAAATCAATATTTTGAAATCACTCAACCATTGTTTGAAATTATTTTCATCAAATAAATCCAATGCAAATAGAATGAACTTTGCATGATTAAAACCATCTTTTTAAGAAAACTCTAATACATCTTTTAACAACTAAATGTTTATGTTAAAAATGCAATACACTCTAATCCCAACATGTATAACCATCACACTATCATACACGTTCTCGGGCTTTCTTCGACACGGCTGTAGGACCCTAGTATTGCTTCCTCTCGAGGTTTAAGGATTTTCAACCCAAGGAGGACATTAAGTTGATCTCCTTCTCATTTTCATAGTGATACACATCGCATACATAGAGGCAAATTCAACCGGTGGGTTCATGTGTTACCAAGATTGCCAACTTTCTCTTTTCCTCAAATGCATGCTTTAACACATTTTATAAAACCAATGTCATGCACATTTAAAACCATGCAACTCCATCATGAAAATTATTTTGAAAACCAGCATATCGCATTGATTTAAACAATATTTTCAAAACATTCATTTTTAACATCACAACACAATTTCAAAACATAAATTTTCATAAAACATCATTCAATTTATATCAAAACAACATTCATTTAATCACTTCAATCCACAGTCAAAATTCTAAGCCTAACCAGAACCAAGAACATAATTTAAATCTATCTCTACGTAAACAATGCAATAAAGATTAAATTAACTATTTTAAATGTAAGATTTACTTACCTACTGAATGTTCCTCCTCTCCCACAAAATTTCCACCTAATAAACTTATTTTTAATCCTATAGAATCATCTCTCCAAGTTGAGTAACTTTCCTTTGAGAAGCAAGTCCAAAATCCAATTTTTTCTCCATTTTTTTCTCTCTTCTTTCTTCTTCTCCTCTTCTTTCTTCTCCCCTCTCTGGTCTTGCAGGAAATTACAGAGTTCTATGCATTCTCTAGTCTTTTCTAAAGAGCTCTTGGGGTAGATTTACCATTCTATTCTTTTAGTCCATGTAAAAGTACTATTTTACATTTTCTTGCATGATTAATTGCAAAAATACCATGATTACTTATGTTTAACTTTACTTAGCTGAAACTAATTAATTTTGATTAGTCTTTAGTTAATCAACATGATTAGCATAATTAATAATGATAAATTAGCTTTAATCATACTTAATTAACTTAACTAATCACTTAAGCAAACAGCTTAGCTAACAAGTGCTGACTGCCACGTGTCATAACTCCATTGATTGTCTAATGTTACTGCATGGATACATACTAAAAAGGGTTGGAAACATTTTTCCTTCTTTAACTTTTTTCAAGTTCTCATTCTAAGATGGAGTTTAAAGCTATTTACCAAAATAGTGCAGTTTAAAACGTAAACTGCATTTATCAGATTAAAAAGTAGATCACTTTTGCTACATACATCCAAATTCTTTCATTCAAAAGAAATTATTTTCCTCTACACGTCTAGTTTAAGACTGCAAAATTTCATAATAATCCAATCATCACACTAAATTTTATAACACTTATAATCAAGTTTATTTCTACAAAATAGTTTCATTCTTAGCATTTTCAAGGATTTTGTACCATTTCTTTCATAGAACTTCCATAATTTATATTCATATATTATCCATAATAAATATCTACAATACATTATTAACAATAGAATATTGAAGGCTTAAACCATTACATTCTTCCACTGTTAATAAAATTTCGTCCCGAAATTTATCTCTAACTTAGTTCTCAAAAAGTCGGGGATTCTTTTCTCTATTTTCACTTTCTATTTCTCATGTGGCTTCTTCGACTCCCTTCTCTTCCATAATATGTTCACAATAGGAATCACTTTATTCCTTAGCACTTAATCTTGTGAATCAAGGATAGTAACCGGTTCTTCCACTATTGTCATATCTTGTTGAAATTCCAATTCTTTCCAATCCAAAACATGTGAGGGATCTGGTTCATATTTTCTTAACATTGAAATATGAAAAACATCATGTATTCCCACCAATTGAGGAGGTAATGCAATTTTATAGGTTTCGAAACCTACTCTTTGTAATATCTGGAAAAGTCCTACAAATTTTGGAGCTAATTTACTATATTTTCCAAATTTACTCAAACTACGGTGTAATCTGTAATATCCGGCTTGTACGGATTTTTAGAATATTCATATTTTATTATATATGTGGTATTTTTGGTAAATATGTCAAATCAGGTCCGATTTACGAAAAGAAAGCGTCATTATGATCCTGACGAATAATAAGAATTTTAACGAATTTTGGAGAATTTTCGGAGTTATAACGCTATATTCCGAGTAATTACCTCTATCGTAATATAATTGACGTTTTAGTAAAAATAGTAAATGAGGTCCAAATTGCGAACGGATAGTTTTAATAAATCTCTGGTAACTAATTGGACTTATTGGCGAAATTAGGAAATTTGGTGATCCCGAATAGTTGGACGATTAACGAAACGAAGGACGAAACAAATATAAAAATCAGTGAAGGGCAATATAGTAATTTACAATTTCATTTTTTATAAAATAACCTAATTTCTTTCTCTCCCTCACTTTCTCTCTTTTCTTCTCTGGATTTCACGAACCAGAGAACTTCTCCTCTCGCGGCCGCCGACGCCCTTCCCTGTTCCGACCCCGTCCGACCTCCGTTTGTTCCGATTTCTTCACGGTTTCTCCTCCTCTCGCTACCCTCGGTAAGTAACTTCGGTCTTTGAGCGTTAAATTCCAAGTTTTAGGTCGATTTAACGTTAGGGTTTCGATTAGGGTTTCGATAAAAATGTCGAATTAGGGCTCGTAATTAATAGGTTAGCCGTGATTAAGTATGTATTGAACGTATTTGACGTTATTGGACGAAGAAAAATCAATTTGTGAAAAAGTTAAAAATTGGTAAATTTCCGGGTTTTTGAGAAAAACTCGTTAATTGAGATTTCGGATTATCGAGCCTTAATTGACATTCTAAATGCTTTGATTAGCTAAGTTGGAATTTAGAAAATTCATTAGTTAAGGATTTTATAATTTGAACGTTTATAATTCAAATTGGTTTTAACGGTGGATATCGTGTTTTCCTTAGACACACGACTCCCGTGGACGAAGCTTGAGATCCAGCGCGCTCAAGGTAAGTTCTCGTGACTTGCTTGACCGAAAGGTCTACACCATACCTCGTCGTCGTATCAAGGATCCTTGAGGGTTCCTTGTTTTACGTTGTTTAGGTTGGGTAGTTAGGTTGGTTGTTTATAGGTTATGTTGTATTGTCTTGTTGATATGTATGCTGTTTGTTTACTTTCCGCTGATTAACTGTTCATGCATCACGTATTTCAAATGTCATAGAAAATGGATTTCCGCACGTGTTTTAAGGAAAGAAATGAACCTCTGTAATTAATGTACGTAATCTGTATCTGTATCTGTATCTGGTTACGCGAGGTGGGGCTCAGGCATGGCTGTAGGGTTTGTGAGCATGTACCCCCCTCCTCTAGGTGGAAAGTGGTAGTTCGACCGCGGAATGTATCCTTTCCATTTAGAGGGCTGATATCTCGGTAACAATCTGTCTGCGACGTAATGAAAATGAATCTGTAATCTGAATCTGTATCTGTTTCTGTATCTGAATCTGAGCATGTTTTCTGAATGGCATCTGCACGCATGCATCTGCATTTACGAAGCTTACTGAGATTTCAATATCTCATATGTGTCTGTATGGTGTAGGTGATATTCTAGGTGATATCGAACCAGGTGAGGACGACGTTCTTCCTCCTGACGTCTGACGCAGTTGATGGATGACGATCGTGGGAGTGCGCTGAGTAGTCGAGGCGCTTTTGACCCGTGGGGATCGTCTGTGTATGTATTCTGGGGGATATTTGGTTAATACGAATGCATAGAACATATTAGGTTGTTTGGATCTGGTTAGGGGTTAGATAACCTTTTGATGCTTTAAATGTTTTGGGCAATTGTATGTAAAACGTCTTTGTTTAAACTGTTTTGATAAACGTTATGAAATGTTTTGGTTTAAATGTTTAAGTTAAATGAAAATGTTTTGAAATGTTGTTTGTAGGTTGTTACGGATAGCTCGGTTTTTAGAGCTATCCACGCAGTTGGACTTCGCAAAGTCCAAAGCGAGTCGATTGAGTTTAGGTTATGTTTTAATTGGTTGAGTGCATGTGTGAGTTTTGGTGATTACTGGTGAAAGGAAGAAGGTGATTTGCTCTCTGGAGATCGGATTCCAGAGAACAAATAAATGTGTTTGAAGCTGAAAATTTTGAAGTGTTAAAGTCTCGAAGGAAAAGAAGGATCGCTGCATAGTGTGCAGCGATCGATCTCTGCTTTTCAGCAGAGATCGATCGCTGCCCTTGATGTAGGCAGCAGCGATCGATCTCTGCTGAAAGCAGAGATCGATTGCTTGCTGCATGCAAGCATGCAGCGATCGATCTCTGTAAACTACAGAGATCGATCGCTTGCTGCCAATATGCAAGCAGCGATCGATCTCTGTAGTTTACAGAGATCGATCGCCCCCCTCCTTTTGGCAGCTAGTTCCGATTCTGCCCCTCTGTATTTAATGTTATTAAATGTTTAAATGATTTAAGTTTTATTAATAGTTTTAGTTTATATTTTAAATGATTTACCAAACGAACTTCGATTTCGATTCCGGTTTCGGCTTCGATTTCAATTCCGCTTTAACGTTAGGTTTTAAAGTTTTATTTAAAATGTAAAAATAAAAATGAAAAATTTATACGGAGAAAATGGGGTACAGTATTAGGGTTGTTACATAATCTTACTTTAACAAACACATGATCGCCTTCATTAAATTCAAGAGGTCTTCTTCATTTATTAGCATAGCTCTTTTGACGACTTTGAGCAGTCTCCAATCATTGCTTAATGAGTTTAATCTTTTCATTACTTTCATGTTTCAAGTCTGGTTCCAATAAGACCTTCTCACCTATCTCGTTCCAGCATAATAGAGATCTACAAGGTCTCCTATATAGTGCTTCAAATGGTGTCATACCTATACTTACTTGGTAATTATTGTTATAAGGAATTCCATAAGATGAATATAATCTTCCCAACTTCCTTGAAAATCCATAATACATGCTCATAACATATTTTCCAAAATTTAGATTGTCCTCTCGGATTGGCTATCAGTTTGTAACAATTTCTCTTAAATACAATTTACTTATCTGATCAATTGAATGAGTACTACGCATGGGTAGAAAATGATTTGATTTGGTAAGTTGATCAATTATTACCAAAATAGTATCATTTCTCTTTGACGATCTAGGTAATCTCGTTACAAAGTCCATCGTTATATATTCTCATTTCCATTCAACTACTGGTAATGGAATGAGTAATCCTGATGGTTTCTTATGCTCAATTTTAATCCTTTGACAAGTCATGCATTTGGAAACAAACTTGGCTATTTCAGCTTTCATTATCTTTCTCCAATATTGTTTCTTCATGTTTTGGTACATCCTGTTATTTCTAGGGTGGATGACAAATTTTGAATAATGGTTTTCCATTAAAAAATTTTCTTTCAATTCTTGATCATCGGGAATCACTAAACGACCTTGATATCTTACTCCCTAATTAATATGCATGGAAAAATTTTCAATTTTCTATGCTTCAATCTTAGTTTTCAATTTAACTATTTCAACACCATTGTCTTGTGCCTCCATAATCCTTTGTACCAAATTAGGTCTCACATTCACATTTTGAAGGTACACTTGTTCATTGCCTTCTCTTAATTGCAAATTGAATTTGTCAATCTCAGACCACATTTTATATTCTTTAATACCAATACGGGCTGCCATCAATCTTGATTTTCTACTCAAAGCATCTGCCACCACATTTACTTTACCCAGGTGGTATTGGAGAGTATAATCATAATCTTCCAAGAATTCCATCCAACGCCTTTGTCTTTGATTCAACTCCTTTTGAGTAAATAAATACTTTAGATTTTTGTGATATGAAAACATTTCAAATGTCTCTCCATATAGATAATACCTCCAATGTTTTAAAGCAAAAACCACTGTAGCAAGTTTCAAATCATGAACCCTATAATTCCTTTCATGTGGTTTCAATTTGCCTCGAAATATATGCCACTACTTGATCGTTTTGCATCAAGACACATTCCAATCCATTTAAGGATGCATCACAATATACCATATAACCTTTTCCTCTTTCTGGAATTATAAGAATTGGCGGAGACACTAATTTTGTTTTCAACAACTAAAAGACTACCTCACATTTGTCATCCCATTCATATTTTACACCCTTTTTAGTTAATCGGTTCAATGACATTAAAATTTTGAAAAATCCTTCAACAAATCTTCTATAGTATCTGGCTAATCCCATAAAACTTCTTATTTCTGAAATTGACTTAGGTTGTTCCTAATTTTGCACCGCTTTGGTCTAAGGATTAACCGCAATACTATTCTCAGAAATCACATGTCCCAAAAATTTAACTTCCTCAAACCAAAACTCACATTTACTTAACTTGGCATATAATTGGTGTTGTTTAAACAGGTCCAAAACACAATGCAAGTGTTTTTCACGGTCCTGTCTTGAAGAGGAATATATCAAAATATCATCTATGAATACAATCACAAAACTGTTAAGATACGATCTAAACACTCCGTTCATCAAGTCCATAAACGATGCAGGTGCATTCGTCAAACCGAAGGGCATAACCAAATACTCTTAATGACAATAACAAGTTCTAAAAGCATTTTTAAGAATATCTTCTTCCCTAGTTTTTAGTTGATGGTATCCGGACCTTAAATCAATTTTCAAGAACTAGCATGAACCTCTCAACTGATCAAATAGATCGTCAATCTGAGGAAGTGGATACTTGTTCTTTACTGTTACTCTATTTAGTTGTCGATAGTCAATACACATTCTTAATGTACGATCTTTCTTTTTAACAAACAAAGTGGGAGCATGCCATAGAGATGTGCTAGGCCTTATAAATCATTTCTCCATTAATTCCTATAATTGTACTTTCAATTCCTTTAGTTTGGCTGGTGCCATACGATGAGGAGCAATGAAAATCAGATTTGTACCCGGATACACTTCAATTACGAATTCTATCTCTCTTCTTGGAGACAATCCAGGTAGTCCTTCTAGAAAAACATTCATATACTCATTTACCACTTCAATAGATTTAATCTTTTTATCACCATCTGGCTCAATCAAAAGGTTAGCTATCCATCTTTTAAACTCAAAAGAAGTTCGAGGGAAGTGACATTTAATTGCATTTACCTCACCATAAAATGAAAATGTTTCTCCTTGTGGAAGACATACCGTTATTTTCTTTCGGTAACAATCCATAATTACTTTGTACTTAGATAATCAATTCATCCCCAAAATAACATCAAACCAATCAAGTTTCACAACTATAAAGTCTACCACTAACTCATGGTCTTTAATTCATACTACACAAGATTTGCATATTTTATCTACAACAATATTTCCTCCCAACGGTGATTCCACACCCAAAGCATATGGTAATAACATTGTTTCTAATCCCAAAGCATACAAAACATAAGCTGACACAAATGAATGTGTTGCTCCGAAATCAAATAAAATTTGAACTTTAGAATTGTAAAGTAAGAAAGTAACTTCGATTACGACATTATTAGTTTGTTCACCAAAAGCACCAAAGGTATGCACTTTAGATTGTGAACTAGCAACTTGTGAAACATTTCTTCTAAATTTTCTAGGTGCTTGTTGATTTGGTCTTACATATGAAGGAGGACTCAAGTTAGAAAATTTAGTTTGTTGACCCCCTTGTTGAGTATAAGGATTTTCAGCCTTCTATTTCTTACAATTTCTTCTTATGTGGCCCGCTTCACCACAATAATAACATGTTTTATTCCATGTATCATTTGTGTGGGAACTGTCACCCTCACTTTTAGCTGGTTTACTTAAAAGTGAAGTGGAGTAAATCTTGATTTTTTGAACTTTTGATCTTCTCCACTTACTATTTCTTGATTCTTTCCCTTTATTTTTCTTCTTGCTCACCATAAGTTTTTGTTCAATTAGCATGACTCTCTCCACCATATCCGAATATGACTCAAATTTTAAAATGACGAGTCTATTAGAATACCCGATCTAAGGCCTTGCTCGAACCTTTGGGCTTTAGCAGCTTCATTGGAAATAAACTGTCCTACATACTTTGATAACTCCTCAAACTTGGTTTGATAGTCCAAAACACTAATGTCTTTTTGAACCAGCTCCAAGAATTCTTTAGCTTTTGTTTGTCTAACATACTTAGGAAAGAATCTCTCCAAGAAGATATTTTCAAATTGTTTCCAACTAAATTGGCCACCTAGGGATACCTTACTCTGATCCCACAACTTATCCGCCTTATATCAAGTTGATTTACGGCAAACTTGATTTTGAATTCATTTGGAATTCTCACAATTTTAAACTTCTTTTTTATTTGTCTTAGCCACTTCTCAGCTATGACTTTCTCCTCTAAATATCAGAGGTTTAGCTTTTCGAAACCCCTCCAACAATTATATTTCAATTGAATCCGTACTTTCAACTCTCTCATTGGTCTATTGAGCAACATTTCTATTAACAATATTGGCTAAAGCTATGATAGCTCTTTGCATTTCAACTATCTTTGTAATAACCCGGAAATTTTATTGAATAAAATTTAAAGTTTTGTTAAGATTTCGTGAGAGATTTTAACGGGTTAATTAGTTTATTAAAATTTGAGATTTTATTTGAAAAAAAAATTTCAAAAAGATTTAACTGGCCGAGTGGACAAGAATTTAACGAGAATATGGAAGTTTAAACACGTGAGGACGATTTAGTAAATTAGTTAACAAAAATAAATAAATAATAAAATATGTTGTTTTAATTAATTTAAAAGAAAAGTGAATAAATTTGGTGGAACAAATGGTTTCTAATTTAGGTTCGGTCCCAGTGAAATTAAGCTGGGGATTATACTTTAAAAACAAGATTTAATGAAATTCGAAATGGTCGAAAACACGAGAGGGCAAAACGGTAAATGATAATTTATTAATGTTTTAATAAGATTTATTATTATTAATAATTAAACAACAGAATGGCTCGAAGGAGCCATTCTGTTGTTCGAGCCTTCGGTGCTCGCGATCGGAGAAGGAAGGGGAGGGACGAGGAACGCCGGCGATTCCTCACCGTTTTCAGGCCAGACGACGGTGGCGCTTCTAGGGCTGCCATTTCCGGCCGTCTTTGCGCACAAACCGAATGGTAAGTCTTCCCCTTCCTGTTTCCCTGTTTCGGTTCTATTCGTGGCCGAGGGTGATAAGCAAGTTTGGGCTCCGATCACCGGTCATTTTTGAGCGTTCTTGGCTCGAGATTGCCGGACATTAGGCCGGCTTTAGTCGCCTGGCCGTGAGGAGCCCAATTTGGGCGAAAAACCAGCAAGCCCGATTTGGGCATTTCGGTTTTTGGTGTGTGTAGCCTCAAAATTTTGGTTAGTTTATTTTAATTAGGTATGAGGGGGATTGATTGGTGAAGAAATTGGTGTGAATTGATGAAAAACCAGAAAGGGGAAAAATTTTGATTTAGGAGAGAATTGGATTTTTTCCATTTTGACCTAGCTACGGTTGTTTGTTTTAAAATTTCTTTTGGAAGGTTAAAATAGGTTATTAGAGGAGTACGTGGCCGCTGGAATCGTTCGATTCCGATAACCGACGCGAAAGTTATGTACGTTTGAAGTTTAGGGTCGGTTTTTACTGAACCCAAATTAGTGACCCGTTTAGTTAGATTTTAGTTGGATTAGGCTAGAAATAGTAGTTTGAGAATAATTGGTGAATGTAAGTTTGATTTCGATGAAGTTTGAATTTTTGTCGTAGGTCGAGCCGTAGGTGGGCAAGAAACCGAACATCCTCAGCAAGCTAGGACGCCAGGTAAGTAGTAGTGTGGGTGTAATGCTTGAGAGTCGCCCAGAAGGGCCTATATCACAGTTGGTTGCATGTTGCGAGTCGTAAACACGTTTTGAGTAGTCTGTATGTGATGTGCTCCGCGAATTCCGAGTTAGACTCGGGCCGGAGGTGAGGTGCTCCACGAATTCCGAGTGAGACTCGGGCTGGAGGTGAGGTGCTCCGCGAATTTCGAGTGGGACTCGGGCCGGAGGTGAGGTGCTCCACAAATTCCGAGTGAGACTCGGGCCTGAGGTGATGTGCTCTGCGAATTCCGAGTGGGACTCGGGCCGGAGGTGATGTGCTCCGCGAATTCCGAGTGGGACTCGGGCCGGAGGTGATGTGCTCCGCGAATTTCGAGTGGGACTCGGGCCGGAGGTGATGTGCTCCGCGAATTCTGAGTTGGACTCGGGTCGGAGGTGATGTGCTCCGCGAATTTTGAGTGGGACTCTGGCCGGAGGTGATGTGCTTCGCGAATTCCGAGTGGGACTCGGGCCGGAGGTGATGTGCTCTGCGAATTTCGAGTGGAATTCCGAGTGGAACTCAGGCAGGAGGTGATGTGCTCTTCGAATTCCAAGTGAGACTCGGGCTGGAGGTGATGTGCTCTGCGAATTCCGAGTGAGACTCGGGCCAGAGGTGATGTGCTCTGCGAATTCCGAGTGAGACTCGGGCCGGAGGTGATGTGCTCTGCGAATTCCGAGTGGGACTCGGGCCGGAGGTGATGTGCTCTGCGAATTCCGAGTGGGACTCGGGCCGGAGGTGATGTGCTCCGCGAATTCCGAGTGGGACTCGGGCCGGAGGTGAGGTGCTCTGCGAATTCCGAGTGGGACTCGGGCCGGAGGTGATGTGCTCTGCGAATTCCGAGTGGACTCGGGCCGGAGGTGATGTGCTCTGCGAATTCCGAGTGGGACTCGGGCCGGAGGTGATGTGCTCTGCGAATTCCGAGTGGGACTCGGGCCGGAGGTGATGTGCTCTGCGAATTCCGAGTGGACTCGGGCCGGAGGTGATGTGCTCTGCGAATTCCGAGTGGGACTCGGGCCGGAGGTGATGTGCTCTGCGAATTCCGAGTGGGACTCGGGCCGGAGGTGATGTGCTCCGCGAATTTTGAGTGGGACTCTGGCCGGAGGTGATGTGCTCCGCGAATTCCGAGTGGGACTCGGGCCGGAGGTGATGTGCTCCGCGAATTCCGAGTGGGACTCGGGCCGGAGGTGATGTGCTCCGCGAATTTTGAGTGGGACTCTGGCCGGAGGTGATGTGCTCTGCGAATTCCGAGTGGGACTCGGGCCGGAGGTGATGTGCTCCGCGAATTTCGAGTGGGACTCGGGCCGGAGGTGATGTGCTCTGCGAATTCCGAGTGAGACTCGGGCCGGAGGTGATGTGCTCCGCGAATTTCGAGTGGGACTCGGGCCGGAGGTGATGTGCTCCGCGAATTTTGAGTGGGACTCTGGCCGGAGGTGATGTGCTCTGCGAATTCCGAGTGGGACTCGGGCCGGAGGTGATGTGCTCCGCGAATTCCGAGTGGACTCGGGCCGGAGGTGATGTGCTCTGCGAATTCCGAGTGGGACTCGGGCCGGAGGTGATGTGCTCTGCGAATTCCGAGTGGGACTCGGGCCGGAGGTGATGTGCTCCGCGAATTTTGAGTGGGACTCTGGCCGGAGGTGATGTGCTCTGCGAATTCCGAGTGGACTCGGGCCGGAGGTGATGTGCTCCGCGAATTCCGAGTGGGACTCGGGCCGGAGGTGATGTGCTCCGCGAATTTTGAGTGGGACTCTGGCCGGAGGTGATGTGCTCTGCGAATTCCGAGTGGGACTCGGGCCGGAGGTGATGTGCTCCGCGAATTTCGAGTGGGACTCGGGCCGGAGGTGATGTGCTCCGCGAATTCCGAGTGAGACTCGGGCCGGAGGTGATGTGCTCCGCGAATTTCGAGTGGGACTCGGGCCGGAGGTGATGTGCTCCGCGAATTTTGAGTGGGACTCTGGCCGGAGGTGATGTGCTCTGCGAATTCCGAGTGGGACTCGGGCCGGAGGTGATGTGCTCCGCGAATTCCGAGTGAGACTCGGGCCGGAGGTGATGTGCTCCGCGAATTCCGAGTGAGACTCGGGCCGGAGGTGATGTGCTCTGCGAATTCCGAGTGGGACTCGGGCCGGAGGTGATGTGCTCCGCGAATTCCGAGTGGGACTCGGGCCGGAGGTGATGTGCTCTGCGAATTCCGAGTGGACTCGGGCCGGAGGTGATGTGCTCTGCGAATTCCGAGTGGGACTCGGGCCGGAGGTGATGTGCTCCGCGAATTTTGAGTGGGACTCTGGCCGGAGGTGATGTGCTCTGCGAATTCCGAGTGGGACTCGGGCCGGAGGTGATGTGCTCTGCGAATTCCGAGTGGACTCGGGCCGGAGGTGATGTGCTCCGCGAATTTCGAGTGGGACTCGGGCCGGAGGTGATGTGCTCCGCGAATTTCGAGTGGGACTCGGGCCGGAGGTGATGTGCTCTGCGAATTCCGAGTGGGACTCGGGCCGGAGGTGATGTGCTCTGCGAATTCCGAGTGGGACTCGGGCCGGAGGTGAGGTGCTCCACAAATTCCGAGTGAGACTCGGGCCGGAGGTGATGTGCTCTGCGAATTCCGAGTGAGACTCGGGCCGGAGGTGATGTGCTCTGCGAATTCCGAGTGGACTCGGGCCGGAGGTGATGTGCTCTGCGAATTCCGAGTGAGACTCGGGCCGGAGGTGATGTGCTCTGCGAATTCCGAGTGGGACTCGGGCCGGAGGTGATGTGCTCTGCGAATTCCGAGTGGGACTCGGGCCGGAGGTGATGTGCTCTGCGAATTCCGAGTGGGACTCGGGCCGGAGGTGATGTGCTCTGCGAATTCCGAGTGGGACTCGGGCCGGAGGTGATGTGCTCCGCGAATTTCGAGTGGGACTCGGGCCGGAGGTGATGGTGAGCCTTGTGAGGGTTGTGGGACGGTCTGTATGTAGGCACGTGAGCTTTGGAGGGTTGTGGAGTAGGTAGTGAGCATTGTGAGGGTTGGGACAGTTGTCCGTAGATGGTGAGCCTTGTGAGGGTTGTTGGACCGGTTGTACGTAGGTAGTGAGCCTTGTGCGGGTTGTGGGACGGTGTACGTAGATGGTGAGTCTTGTGAGGGTTGTGGGACGGTTGTATGTAGGCAGTGAGCCTGGTGAGGGTTGTGAGATAGTTGTACGTAGGTAGTGAGCTTTGTGGGGATTTTTGGAACAGTTGTATGTAGGTGGTGAGTCTGGTGGGTTGTGGGTACGTTGTGTGAGTCTGGTGGGTTGTGTGGGTGGAAGTTGTGCGTAGGTGGAGAGTCAGTCGTGCGTAGGTTGTAAGTTTGGTGAGGTTGTGGGTCATGGTATGTAAGTTGCGAGTCTTGCGTACGTGGTGAGTCGTAAGTACGGATGTGGACGAGAAGATGTCGATAGTTGGTCATAGTGTAGGATGTGAGTCTTGTGTGTGTTGTGGCCATAGGTACGTATGTGTATGTGTAGTCATTGTTAGTTGTACGTTGTGAGTCTTGCATACGTGGCGGGTTGTGGGTATGAGTTGTGAGTCCTGTGTAGGTTGTGGGATAGTTTTGTGTAGGTTGTGAATCTTGTGTAGGTCGCGGCCTAGTTGTGTGTATGTCATGAGTCTTGTGCAGGTTATGGGTTGTAGGCACATTTGTGATGCGATGCGGTGAGATGATGACAACGTGTGTAGAGACCTGCATGTGTTAGGATTGCATAACCAGTTTTCATGCTTCACGTTTATTTTCCAGCACTTTACTTGCTAAGCTTTGAGCTTACGGTGTGTTCTGTGGTGTAAGTACTGCTGAGCTGGTGGGTGTGTACCGAGAATCTGACTAGGAGTAGGTGGTAGTTGGTGGCGTGCGACTAGGGCCCCGGTTGATGACAGTGTTAGGGCGACCCGACCCAGGATGAGCTGTAGCATGGTGTTGATGGGGAGTAGAATTTTTTTTGTCTTTTGTGGGGGTATTGGTATTTGTTGTATATAGTCATAGTTATGAGGTGATATGTCACCCTATACTGTGGACTTTCTTCATTTTGGTCGATAGTATTTTCGTTCTGTTATGATGATTGTTTGGAGATGTCGTAGACTAGATAGTTGTGTAGAAGTATTCTGGATTGGTTGGGATTTATTCGTTTGCAGGTACTTAGCGTTTTGGTGTCGCCATTTTCAGGCGTTACTCTGCCGAAATTTTCGGGGAGGACGCCGTGGTGCTTATTGGTTAGGATTAAGGAAAATTAGTGAGTCGTTTAGCTCAGAGTAGTCCCTGTAGCGAACCGAGAATCCTGGTGGGTTTTCGGGGCGTTACAATCTCATCAGCTTGGTTATCATCTCTACGAGTAGATTCTCCTCTCACCATCTAAATCACATATTAATCAGAAAAACATTCACCATCAAGGCAATATAAGAGACATTCTAAACATAGTTACTAACTTCCATAACCAGTTAGAACTATTATGTATAGCTTTGATACCAATTCTCAGGACCCGATTCAGTCAACCACACCCCGACGGGCTAGAGGATTCCCAAAGTGGGAAGGAGTCGAACGTCGAAGAGATGCTCTCATTGGCATTCACCTCTCATATGCATAGATCATTATGAGTTAATGAAACATAATTCTTTAACTTGGTATCCTAAATTAGGATGCTTCGTTTAAAATCATTATTATTATTATTTCATAAAAACATTTAAAACATAAAACATATAAAACAACATACATTTTATATATTGAAAAGTTACTTAAATATCAGAGTACTAACACGGCAGCTACTATAAAAGTAGGTCACTACATGTGATCTTTTAAAAAGATTTTTACTAAGGAAAAACCAAATATCTCATCCAAACAAAAACACCATCTACCTTGATGGTTCAGCTATGCCTCTTCGTAAGCTTTATATTGCCTTATGTTTTCCCTCCCGGTGAACGTTCTCGATATCTGAAAAATATGAATTATACTGCCCAGTAAATAAATATAACACATAGAATAACTAATCCAAACTCTATTAACACTATATAAGATCAATCACAATCTTCCACTACAATGATTCTTTGTAAATCATATAAATCATGTTCTTTTAAAAGCCATGAAAATGCTATAAAAGTAAGCATGCTCGAAATCAATCTTTTGAAATCACTCAACCATTGTTTGAAATCATTTTCATCAAATAAATCCAATGCAAATAGAATGAACTTTGCATGATTAAAACCATCTTTTTAAGAAAACTCCAATGCATCTTTTAACAACCAAATGTTTATGTTAAAAATGCAATACGCTATAATCCCAACATGTATAACCATCACACAATCCTACACGTTCTCAGGCTTTCTCCGACACGACTGTAGGACCCTAGTATTGCTTCCTCTCGAGGTTTAAAGATTTTCAACCCAAGGAGGACATTAAGTTGATCTCCTTCTCATTTTCATAGTGATACACATCGCACACGAAGAGGCAAATTCAACTAGTGGGTTCATGTGTTACCAACATTGCCAACTTCCTCTTTTCCTCAAATGCATGCTTTAACACATTTTATAAACCAATATCATGCACATTTAAAACCATGAAACTCACCCATACAAATCATTTTGAAAACCAACATATCGCATTGATTTAAAACTATATTTTCAAAACATTCCTTTTTAACATCACAATACAATTTAAAAATATAAATTTCCATAAAACATCATTCAATTCATATCAAACCAACATCATTTAATCACTTCAATCCATAATCAAAATTCTAAGCCTAACCAGAACCAAGAACATAATTTAAATCTATCTCCACCAAAACAATGCAATAAATATTAAATTAACTATTCTAAATATAAGATTTACTTACCTATTGAAGGTTCCTCCTCTCCCACAAAATTTCCACATAATGAACTGATTTTTAGTCCTATAGGATCGTCTCTCAAAGCTGAGTAACTTTTCTTTGAGGAGCAAGTTCAAAATCTAACTTTTTCTCCCTATTTTTCTCTTTTCTTTCTCTCTTTTTATTCTTGTCATTTTCTTTCTTCTCCCCTCTCTGGTCTTGCGCGAAATTACTAAGTTCTATGCCTTCTCTAGCCTTTTCTAGAGAGATATTGAGGTAGATTTTTCATTCTATCCTTTTTGTCCATGTAAAAGTACTATTTTACCTTTTATTGTATGATTAATTGTAAAAATACCATGATTACTTAAGTTTAAGTTTACTTAGTTGAAACTAATTAATTTTGATTAGTCTTGAGTTCATCAACATAATTAGTATAATTAATCATGATTAATTAGTTTTAATCATACTTAATTAATCACTTAAGCAAATAACTTACCCAACATGTGCTGACCGCCACGTGCCGTAACTCCATTGGTTATCTAATGTTATTACATGGATACATAATAAAAAGTGAAAACATTTTTCCTTCTTTAACTTTTTCCAAATTCACACTATAAGATGAAGTTTAAAGCTATTTATCAAAACAAAGCAGTTTAAAACGTAAATTGCATTCATCAGATTACAAAGTAGATAACTTTTGCTACATACATCCAAATTCTTTCATTCAAAATGAATTCTTTTTCTCTACATGTCTAGTTTAAGACTGTGAAATTTCATAATAATCTAATCATCACAGCAAAAGCTATAACACTTATAATCAAGTTTGTTCTTACAAAACAGTTTCATTTTTAGCATTCCCAAGGATTTTGTACTATTTCTTTTATAGAACTTCCATAATTTATATTCATATATCATCCATATTAAATATCCACAATACATTATTAACAATAGAATATTGAAGGTTCAAACCATTACAGGGTCCATTGATACACCATCCTTTGAAATGATGTGGCCGAGAAAAATCACTTTCTACATCCAAAATTCACACTTGAAAAATTTGGCATATAACTTCTCACGTTTCAACGTTGATAAAACAATCCTCAAGCGTTTTTCATGTTCCTCTTTATTCTTTGAGTTAATAAGGATGTCATCGATAAAAACTATCATAAGATCATCTAAAAATGTCTTATAAATCTGATTCATCAAATCCATAAATACGGCAGGTGCATTACTTAATTCAAATGGCATAACTTGAAATTCCTAATGACCATATATTGTGCGAAATGTCATTTTGAACACATTCTCTTCCTTGATTCTTAGGAGATGATAGCTAGATCTGAGATCAATCTTCGAGAAAATCGCCGCTTCCTTTAATTGATGAAATAAATCATCAATTCTTGGCAGTGGATACTTGTTTTTTAAAAGTGACTTTGTTGAGCTCTCTATAGTCGATACACATTCTCATAGATCCATCATTTTTCTTTACAAATAATACTGGTGCTCCCCAGGGTGAGAAACTTGATTGAATAAATCATTTTTCTAGCAAATCATTAAGTTTAATCTTTAACTCCTTTAATTCACTAGGTGCCATTCTATAAAGAGCTTTAGAGATTGACGTTGTTCTAGGTAATAGATCAATGCTGAATTCCTCATCACTTGCAGGTGGTAATTTTGTCATGTCGTCGGGAAAGACATCCAGAAATTCACCAACTATTGGTACTATCAGTAACTTATCCATTGTCGTGGCTCTTTCTGGTTCAGAACATATAGCACTGGCCAGAATTCTAATGCATCCAGAATTTAATAACCTTCGAGCTCGTACAACAGATATCACTGGAACTCTTGAATCTTTAGAATCTCCGTAGAAGAAGAATGACTTTTTTCAAAGCAATTGAAATTTTACCATCTTCTTGTAACGCCCCGAGTTATCTGAACCCGGTTCGCTACTCATTACTTGACCATGACTAAGAAATTTCAAATAAATTTAAAACTTCATTCGACGTACAAAATTTGACGTTTACTAAACGTTCAAAACATTTGAAAACTTTGCAGCGGAAAAATTATTTAAAACTACAGTGGGGTTAAACTAGCGGTGAAAATATTGTTGGAAAGATTAATGGAAATATCTCAAGTGTCCGGTCAAAAGAATTAAGGTTTTAAGTGATGGACTACTCAAGGAATTACAAAAGTCGAATTCATCTGCCGACGACAAAGTCAACAGAAGAAGCAGAAGTAGAAAACCAAAGGCTTCTGCCGATGACGTCTACACGACTTCACCCACAACTTCATCTGCCGATGAAGTCGTGAGAACTTCATACACCACTTCATCTGCCGATGAAGTCAACATAAACTCATCTGCCGATGAAGTCAGCGCAATTTCATCTCTCAATAGATAAACACACGA
Organism: Begonia masoniana; assembly: GCA_022432975.1. NCBI lineage: Eukaryota > Viridiplantae > Streptophyta > Magnoliopsida > Cucurbitales > Begoniaceae > Begonia > Begonia masoniana. The sequence goes on from CM039509.1 coordinate 9,766,336, forward strand.
CATCTTCCGATAACAACAATATGACTCCTTCCGATAGAATTAAAACATACACTACATCTTCCGATTCACTAAACGACAAACAGATTACTCTACATCTTCCGATTCGCTAAACGACAAAACCCCTTAACTCTCTCAGACTACACCTGCCGATCACTACTCGACGACTTAATACTCTACACCTTTCGATCGAATAGACTACATTTGCCGACACGTGCTTCTCACATTACTCCTTAAGGCATTTGCCGATAGACTTTCATCTTCCGACAGACTGACACACCACATCTACCGATAGACTTCCTTCTTCCGATAGACATCAACGCGATTTCCTTCCACAGAACGCAATAAACCTCTACACATATCCACTGATACAAAAATTATTCAATTCCTACCAATGGACTAAACAACCTGTCTATAACCCGAGAAAGCTTCGACTATCTAACAGACTTAAAACATTTTACCAAAAATCCATTCATAACACTCGAAGTCATTGTATTGATCAAAATCAGTAAAAACATGAAAATTAGAAATTCTCGAAAACAAAGTCAAATAGCTGTAATCTCATTTACTAAAAACTTCATATACTCGATTAAATCATTATCCACTAAACCTTCACATCTGTAGACAACATGCTAAACCGCCTCATCAGTTACCATGCCGAAGCCTGAATGCACTCCTCCAACGTCCACTATTCCTCAACACGATCAGGAGACACACCTGCTAACACTTCTTCACCTACATCACAAAACTCATCTATTAGCCTAATGCTAAGTAAGTAAAGCAGTATATGAATGAAGTAAAATGCTGAACTTAAACTCCTAAATATGCAGTTTCTATTTTTCTCATCTCAGTGGCATACGCATTCGTTCATAACATGATCTGATCCCATGGTTCCCTTGGGAGTGGGATCAATTCTCCCAATGTCTACATCCTCCTACTTAATTAAGGGGCAGATGAATTCCCTTAACACTTGATCTGATCCCATGGTTCCCTTGGGAGTGGGATCAATTCTCCCAATGTCTAAATCCCTTCATAAGTTAAGGGGTGGATTAGTTCCCTTAATAGCTTGTCTGTCGCATACAGTTCATACCTTACCATTCCTTACATGAAATTCATTTTCGTAACTTTTAACAAAACATGATGCATGGACAATAGAAACATTCAAGCATACATAAACCTACTGTTTTGTGATGTAGGCCCGAAGGCACAAGCAATACTTTACTTACCTGGCTCCTGGAAATCTGTCTGGTTGCTAGCTACTTCGGAGGTCTGTTCACCTAAGTTCATACAGAATATAAATCAAGGCTTCACTAAACCTTTCAAAATATCAAACAGCGGTTCGAGAAATCTAGTTAGAAACTCTACTACCCGAGCATTCCTACTTATCGCTAAAACCCGAATCTACACTCAATCTCAGCATCCTCAAAATCCTCACATTGCAATCCTCCAGGCATTTCACCACTATACCACAAGAGAAATAAGGAAAAGAAACTTACCTAAGTCGAAGGAGAACCAAGCGAGGAGAATCACCTAGAGAGCTCGGCTGCTTGAGCTGAAAGTTTCAGAAGAGAAGAGTATGAGAGGGGAGTGGCGGCTACAGTGCAATAAACCCAACCCTTATCCTTAAATACGTTACCCAACTTTTGAACATTGTAAATTACTCTAATACCCTTAACAAGTTGTTCAATAACCTTATTTAATTCATTACCTAGTCAAGTGTATTACTTTAATAATAAAAGGCTGGTTCGATAGCACCAGGTGCTACAATCTACCCTCCATAAAAGAATTTTGTCCTCAAAATTCAGTACCTGAATAACTCTGGATGTTAGTCTAACATGTCTTGCTGGCGCTCCCATGTTGCTTCCTCTGTATTCTGATTGTGCCACAAGACTTTTACCAATGGTACCTCCTTGTTGCGTAATACCTTTACTGCAAAATCTAAAATCTTTACTGGCTTTTCTTCATAGGTAAGTGTAGGTTGAATTTCAATGCTTTGCTGTTCGACAACTTGAGCTGGATCCCGCACACACTTCTTTAACATAGAGACATGAAACACGTTATGTATTCCTCCCATAGAGGCTGGTAGCTGTAACTGATAAGCTGTTTTCCCGATCTTCTTCAGAATTGGGAATGGTCCAATAAATCTAGGATTTAGTTTGCCCCTCTTTCCAAACCTCACAACTCCTTTGAATGGTGATATCTTAAGAAAAACTTCATCCTCTACTTCAAATTCCAGTTCTCTTCTCCTCTTGTCTGCATAGCTTTTCTGTCGGCTTTGAGCTGTCAAAATTCTCTGTCGGATGAGGGCAATCTTCTCCACTGTTTGCTGCACGATATCAGGACCTAGTAGTTGTGCTTCACCAACTTCATCCCAGTACAACGGTGATCTGCATTTTCGTCCATATAATGCCTCATACGGTGCCATTCCTATTGTCGCCTGAAAACTGTTGTTGTAAGAGAACTCTACCAATGGTAAATACTTACTCCAAGATCCTTGAAAATCTAATATGCACGCTCGGAGCATATCCTCTAAGGTCTGAATAGTTCTCTCGGATTGTCCATCTGTTTGAGGGTGAAAGGCTGTGCTAAAGTTAAGTTGCGTTCCCATAGCCTTATGCAAACTTTTCCAAAACTTAGATGTAAATCTAGAGTCTCGGTCTGAAACTATAGTGCTTGGAACTCCATGTAATCTAATGATCTCTTGCACATACAACTCAGCAAGTTGATCCATCGAATATGTTATCTTTATCGGCAGAAAATGGGTGGATTTGGTCAAACGGTCAACTATTACCCAAATCGCATCATGTCCTTTTGTTGTTCTAGGCAATCCTGTAACAAAATCCATTGCCACTTGATCCCATTTCCATTCCGGAACCGGTAGGGGTTGTAATGTTCCTGCAGGTCTTTGATGTTCAGCCTTAATCCGTTGGCAGACCAAACATGACTCCACATGCTTCGCCACACATCTTTTCATACCTGGCCACCAAAAATGCTGCTTGAGATCTCTGTACATCTTGGTACTTCCAGGGTGGACAGAGAACCTGGAAGAGTGTGCCTCAGAAAGAATTTCCTTTCTAAGTTCGGTATCAGCTGGAACAAACCATCTATTTCTAAACTTAAGGATTCCATCAGTCGAGCAGTTGAAATCTGTCTTGACAGTAGAATCTATGTACAGCTTATACTTATTGCATTCAGCGTCATTCATTTGAACTTCCTTTATTCTCCCCAAAATAGTAGGCCTCAAAGATATGGCCGAAAGCATGGCTGACACGCTAGATACTGCTTCAAGGTTAAACCTTAGGAATTCAGTCTCTAAGGCTATCGGTATGTCTAGCATCAACGTAGAAACCGATGGAGTCACCCTGCTCAAAGCGTCCGCCACTACATTCGCTTTGCCAGGATGATACTTAATCTCAAAGTCATAGTCTTTTACAAATTCCAACCATCTACGTTGCCTCATGTTTAGCTCCTTCTGTGTGAAAATGTACTTCAGACTCTTATGATCCGAAAATATTTCGCAAGTTTGTCCATACAGGTAGTGCCTCCAAATCTTTAATGCAAAAACCACTGCAGCTAATTCTAAGTCATGAGTAGGATAATTCTTCTCGTGCACTTTTAATTGCCTAGATGCATAAGCTATAACTTTTCCGTCTTGCATCAAAACACAGCCAAGTCCAATTTTGGAAGCATCGCAATAAATACTAAACTTACCATTTTCAACAGGAAGGGTTAGTATAGGTGCATTGGTCAGTTTCTGTTTCAAGGCTTGGAAACTATGCTCACATTCATCGGTCCATAAGTACTTCACATTTTTCCTTGTTAACTTAGTAAGAGGTGTAGCAATCTTTGAAAATCCTTCAATGAACTTTCTATAATACCCTGCAAGTCCAAGAAAACTTCTAATATCAGTAGCATTCTTCGGTTGGGGCCATTCCTTAACTGCTTGAACCTTGGCTGGATCGACTGATATTCCATCTCCAGAGATCACATGACCCAGAAAGTGAACTCTATCCAACCAAAACTCACACTTGGAGAACTTAGCATAAAGCTGGTGCTGCCTAAGTACTCCTAACACCAAATTCAAGTGCCTAGCATGATCCTCCTTAGTTCTAGAATAGATCAGAATGTCGTCTATGAATACAATAACAAACTTGTCCAAATACTCGTGAAACACCCTATTCATAAGGTCCATGAATGCTGCTGGTGCATTTGTCAAACCAAAAGACATAACCAAAAACTCATAATGCCCATACCTTGTGCGAAAGGCAGTCTTTGGGATATCTTCAGATTTAACCTTCAACTGATAATATCCAGACCTTAAGTCAATCTTAGAGAAAACTCTTGCACCATTGAGCTGGTCAAATAAATCATCAATCCTAGGCAGGGGATACTTGTTTTTGATGGTCAGCTTGTTTAATTCTCTATAGTCTATGCACATACGCATCGATCCATCTTTCTTCTTGACAAAGAGGACAGGTGCACCCCACGGTGAGAAGCTAGGGCGTATGAATCCCTTCTCCAACAAGTCCTCCAACTGTTTCTTTAACTCCTTAAGTTCTGTTGGTGCTAGTCTATATGGGTTTTTAGACACAGGTTCTGCTCCAGGGTAGACATCTACAACAAACTCAATTTCTCTATCCGGTGGCAAACCGGGAAGGTCATCCAGAAACACTTCTGGGAAGTCTTGGACAACAAGGATATTTTGAGGAGTTGCCTTACCTACAAGTTGTGTATCTAGAACACATGCCAAGAAGCACAAGTACTCCTTGCATGGTGAAGGTCTAAAATTTAAAGAAGTCATAACAGACATTTCCTTACTCTTCTCTGAAGCTTGGAAGGTATGTTTCAAACCACCAGGGGGTTGGAAACTAACTATCCCAGTCCTACAATCAATTATGGCGTGGTGTTTAAACAACCAATCCATTCCTAAGATTACATCAAATCCCATTATATCCATAACAATTAATTCAGCAGGTAGATTTTTGTCCCCTACTAATACCATGCAATCATGCAACACTTGGTTGGAATGTAAATGTTCACCAGAGGGTAAAGCAACATTGAATACATGCCTAGAAGGTGTGGATTGTACTTCTAATTTATCAGCAAAAGCAGACGCAACAAAAGAATGGGTTGCTCCTGAATCTAGTAAGGTAAAAGCAGGCATAGAATTAACCAATATAGTACCTGACACAACAGCGGGCTGGTCCTCTTCGCCCGACTCCATCATGGAAAATATTCTCGGTTTTATCTTAGCAGGGCCACTCTTCAACGTTGGGCAGTCTCTGATGACGTGGCCAGTCTTATTACAGTTGAAACATCGAAGGACCCTGGGCTTCGGGCAATCCTTAAACGAATGCCCAAACTCCTCACAGTTATAACACTTACCAGTCCCAAACTTACACTCGCCCGGGTGGCTCTTCATACATTTCATGCACTGAGGAAACTTCTTGGTGTCCGGTACCTTCTTTCCAGAACCTTGGCCACTCTGACCATCAGCGGGTCTCTTTATTCCCCTCTGTTGGTGGGGCTGGAAGAACTTTCGCGGGGCTTCCTTTGGTCCAGCACACTTCATTTCAGCTTCTTCTGCCTCCAACGCAGTAGACACTACTTCGCTGAATGACAAGCCTTTAATGCCTGAGTACTTCACTCCTCTGTAAATCTCTGGCTTTAGACCTTGCAGGTATTGAAACACTTTATCCTCATTTCTATGAACAAGGTATCCAGCAAACCTTGACAGAGACTCGAATTGCCTATTGTACTCTGCCACAGACCCAGTCTGCTTCAAGCTCAAAAACTCAGCCTTCTTTGCGTTCTGGACAGTGGTGCTAAAATATTTCTCATAGAAGACTTCCTTGAATTGCGACCAGGACATGGTTGCAATATCGGTGGTGATCTCCAGCGACTCCCACCAAAGTTGTGCATCCCCTGCTAGATGAAACGTTGCCAAAATGACTTTTTCCCCTTCTCCAACATTGGCACACCTGAACATGCTCTCTATCTTTCGAAGCCATTCCTCAGCAACAATCGGGTTAGATGACTTTCCATCAAATGTGGGCGGTTGCAGCCTACGAAATCTATCCCCTGAATGCTCATTGACGTGACCTGAATTGGCACTTCCTTGTGTTTCCCGACTCAATAACACACCTAACTGGTCAGATTGCTGTCGCACAATATCTGTCTGCTGACGCATCAACTCCGTCAGCTGTCTAATTACACTTGAATCTTCTTCATTCCTCAAGTTTGGCATCTCCCTAGGTACTCTTGGTCTCCCTGGTCGTCTAGCCATTTGTCTAAGGTTCTGCACAAAGTTATCTATACTCATAAACATCTTATAACTGAAGCTAACATAAACACTTACAGTTGTTGGAGTACTTTCATGCGACGGTTGGCACTGATGAGTAATCTTTTGAACGGTTTAACTGAATGTCTCTGATACCATACTGTAACGCCCCGAGTTATCTGAACCCGGTTCGCTACTCATTACTTGACCATGACTAAGAAATTTCAAATAAATTTAAAACTTCATTCGACGTACAAAATTTGACGTTTACTAAACGTTCATAACATTTGAAAACTTTGCAGCGGAAAAATTATTTAAAACTACAATGGGGTTAAACTAGCGGTGAAAATATTGTTGGAAAGATTAATGGAAATATCTCAAGTGTCCGGTCAAAAGAATTAAGGTTTTAAGTGATGGACTACTCAAGGAATTACAAAAGTCCAATTCATCTGCCGACGACAAAGTCAACAGAAGAAGCAGAAGTAGAAAACCAAAGGCTTCTGCCGATGACGTCTACACGACTTCACCCACAACTTCATCTGCCGATGAAGTCGTGAGAACTTCATACACCACTTCATCTGCCGATGAAGTCAACATAAACTCATCTGCCGATGAAGTCAGCGCAATTTCATCTCTCAATAGATAAACACACGACATCTTCCGATAACAACAATATGACTCCTTCCGATAGAATTAAAACATACACTACATCTTCCGATTCACTAAACGACAAACAGATTACTCTACATCTTCCGATTCGCTAAACGACAAAACCCCTTAACTCTCTCAGACTACACCTGCCGATCACTACTCGACGACTCATAATAACTCTACACCTTTCGATTGAATAGACTACATTTGCCGACACGTGCTTCTCACATGACTCCTTAAGGCATTTGCCGATAGACTTTCATCTTCCGACAGACTGACACACCACATCTACCGATAGACTTCCTTCTTCCGATAGACATCAACGCGATTTCCTTCCACAGAACGCAATAAACCTCTACACATATCCACTGATACAAAAATTATTCAATTCCTACCAATGGACTAAACAACCTGTCTATAACCCGAGAAAGCTTCGACTATCTAACAGACTTAAACATTTTACCAAAAATCCATTCATAACACTCCAAGTCATTGTATTGATCAAAATCAGTAAAAACATGAAAATTAGAAATTCTCGAAAACAAAGTCAAATAGCTGTAATCTCATTTACTAAAAACTTCATATACTCGATTAAATCATTATCCACTAAACCTCCACATCTGTAGACAACATGCTAAACCGCCCCATCAGTTACCATGCCGAAGCCTGAATGCACTATGCACTCCTCCAACGTCCACTATTCCTCAACACGATCAGGAGACACACCTGCTAACACTTCTTCACCTACATCACAAAACTCATCTATTAGCCTAATGCTAAGTAAGTAAAGCAGTATATGAATGAAGTAAAATGCTGAACTTAAACTCCTAAATATGCAGTTTCTATTTTTCTCATCTCAGTGGCATACGCATTCGTTCATAACATGATCTGATCCCATGGTTCCCTTGGGAGTGGGATCAATTCTCCCAATGTCTACATCCTCCTACTTAATTAAGGGGCAGATGAATTCCCTTAACACTTGATCTGATCCCATGGTTCCCTTGGGAGTGGGATCAATTCTCCCAATGTCTAAATCCCTTCATAAGTTAAGGGGTGGATTAGTTCCCTTAATAGCTTGTCTGTCGCATACAGTTCATACCTTACCATTCCTTACATGAAATTCATTTTCGTAACTTTTAACAAAACATGATGCATGGACAATAGAAACATTCAAGCATACATAAACCTACTGTTTTGTGATGTAGGCCCGAAGGCACAAGCAATACTTTACTTACCTGGCTCCTGGAAATCTGTCTGGTTGCTAGCTACTTCGGAGGTCTGTTCACCTAAGTTCATACAGAATATAAATCAAGGCTTCACTAAACCTTTCAAAATATCAAACAGCGGTTCGAGAAATCTAGTTAGAAACTCTACTACCCGAGCATTCCTACTTATCGCTAAAACCCGAATCTACACTCAATCTCAGCATCCTCAAAATCCTCACATTGCAATCCTCCAGGCATTTCACCACTATACCACAAGAGAAATAAGGAAAAGAAACTTACCTAAGTCGAAGGAGAACCGAGCGAGGAGAATCGCCTAGAGAGCTCGGCTGCTTGAGCTGAAAGTTTCCGAAGAGAAGAGTATGAGAGGGGAGTGGCGGCTACAGTGCAATAAACCCAACCCTTATCCTTAAATACGTTACCCAACTTTTGAACATTGTAAATTACTCTAATACCCTTAACAAGTTGTTCAATAACCTTATTTAATTCATTACCTAGTCAAGTGTATTACTTTAATAATAAAAGGCTGGTTCGATAGCACCAGGTGCTACACTTCTTGCGACAATCAATAGTCGTATAGTGCTTGGTAAACCAATCCATTCCGAGAATAACATCGTAATCGTATATTGCCAGAATAATTAAATCAGCCTTCAATTGATCCTCCCTGATACACACATTGCATTTTCTAATTATAGAGTCAGCAAACATAACTTTGCCTGAATGTATGCCAAAAATAAAATTTGAACCTGTCACAACAGATGCATTTCTGTTAGCTTCGTCCTTGGTCATGGCGAAAACTCTAACAGTCATCTTGGTTTGCTCTCTGCCATTTTTTGGACAGTCCTTCATAAAATGTCCATGTTGATCACACTTAAAACATGTTATGGTCTGAGCGCAACAATCTCTAAAATGTGGCTTCTTGCATGAGAGACACATAGGCATATTAGACATCGTCGTAGGCTCCCTTTTAACATACTTTAAAGGTCCTTTAGGTTCACTGATCATTGGTCGTTTAGATCCAGCCCATTGTGGTTGTAGAGGTTTACCCTTGCAGTGTGAGTTGCATGACTATACCTTGTTCTAAATTCTTAAGCTTTGATGACTTCTTTTTCACCTTTATCTGCACACAAGGCTTTCTCCACTACGAATGCAAACAGAGAGTCCTTGGAAGTAATGAGATGGATGTCCTTGAATATCTCTGCTCTCAATCATTGGACAAATCGCTTCATCTTCAAAACCTCACTACAAGCTATATGAGGGGCATATCGGGAACTGTTGCTCAATCTTGTGCAAATAATTGATTACACGTCTCGTCTGCTTTAAAGCCATAAATTCCTCCACCTTTGCATCCATCATGGAGTGTGTAAAATACTTCTAATAGAAAAGCTCTTGAAATTTCTCCCAGGTCATGGTGATGACTGGATGCATCACCTTTACAGAATGCCACCAGTAACGTGTCTCCATCCAAAACATAGAGGACGCGCAATCTACTTTCTCTTCCTCTGAAATCTTGGCATGCTAAAAAATTTCACTGATGGTTCTTATCCAATTATATGTTGCTGTTATATCTGCTAAATTTTCATTAAAATTTGGAGGATCTAATTTTCAAAATCTATGAAAATTGATATCAGCAAGTCGAGGCCTATTAAGAATCTGGGTCTGCATATGAATTGCCTGGGCCGTGGCAGTAGCCGCCCGGGCTACAACATAAGTTGCTTGTGACATCTGTTCAATTTGTCTTGTCTGTATCTCGATCATATCCATCATTCGATTGAGTACAACATCCCTTTCATTTCTAATTCCTCTACGATTGGCCATAATTCTGCATGACAAAGACTTAATTTAAGGAAATTATTTTTATATACTACTTTAAAATATACTACAAAATCAACAAACATACTTTTATCAAAATATAAATTTTAATCACTTATTTGCTGATTGACAATCTTCCAGGTGCACGTGAGCATACAGATAAGTCTACAGAACCGTTTTATAAACATGGTTGCTATGATACCAAAATATAACGCCCTAATTTTTAAATTTTCAATTTCATTTTCCCAATTTGAAACCTTAATTTGAAAATCTTAAAAATTTTCCAAATCGATTTAGATTTAAATTCGAGCGTTAAAAACTTAATTTTAAAATATTGAAAACCTCTTTAAATAATAATTAAACATTAAAAGCGCAGAAACTTAATCAAAATTTCAAACTTTGTCGAAAATTGGAAATAAACCCAGAATTAAAATAATTCATAAAACTTAATAAAAATAACGTAATTTATTCAAAGTTAAAAATACGAAATATCTTCGAAAACAGAAAATACTCATTTAAACTCTTTCCCTTAACCCGAAAATATTTTCTTCTTCTTCTGTATGCTCATTTGCCTCTGGGAGATTCTCGAGCCACGTCATTTCTGTTAGCTTAAATGCGTTTAAGTAACTATATTTTTTATGATTATGTTTAATCTGGATTATTATGATTAACATGATATTGGTGAACTGATGATTAATTTGAAATACATGGACTGCATAATTGGATTATGATATAAATTGTATTTATCTGGAAATGCCCTTGAAAAGGGTATTACATTTTCTGACGAATTTTGGTTAAGTGTTTATTAGTCTACAGTCAATCGTCTACGTGAAAGAAAACAGAAATAAACGAAGTAGTCTGTGAAAATCAATCGTCCAAAGTTAGTCAGAATCAATTGTCCATAGTCAAGACGAAATCTATTGTCCAAAGTTAAAGTGTGAGAATCAATCGTCCAAAGTATCACGTGAAAGTCAAGTGACTTCAGTCAAAATCAATCGTCCAAAGTATCACGTGAAAGTCAGGTGACCTCAGTCAAAATCAGTCGTCCACGCTCGAAGGAAAGACGCAGTCGTCCACGCTTGAAGGAAAGACGCAGTTGTAATATCCGGCTTGTACGGATTTCAGATATAATATATTTTATTGTTATTCTATTATATAATGACACTTTTGGTAAATATGTCAAATCAGGTCCGTTTCACGAAAAGAAAGCGTCATTACGATTCTAACGAATAATAAGAATTTTAAGGAATTTACGGAAATTTTCGGAGATCAAACACTATATTCTGAGTAAATACACTTTTCGTAATGTAAAAGACGTTCTCGTAAAAATAGTAAACGAGGTCCGATTTGCGAACGGACATTTTTATTAAATCCGAAATATTACATTGGACTTGTTGGTGAAATAAGGAGGTTTAGTGAAACCAAACAGCTGGACGATTAACGAACCGAAGGACGAAACTAATATAAAAACTAAAGAAGGGCAAAATGGTAATTTACAAAGTAAATATTTAATTTATAAAACAAAAATCCTCTTCCTTCGGCAGAATCAATTTCCATTCTGTCTTTTTCTTTCTCCCGCGACCAGAGAAGAGAAGAAACCCTCGGTTTCTCCTCTGCCGACGACGCCGAGCTTCGTTCTGACCTCCGATCGACTTCGAACCTTCACGGTTTCTCCTCCTCTCGCTATCCTAGGTATGCATCTACGTTCTTAGAGCTTTTATTTCGACGTTTACGGCGTTTTAGGTAATTAGGGTTTCGATCGATTTTCGTTAAAAATGAGATTTAGGGTTCGTAATTAATAGGTTAGCCATGATTAAGTATATATTGGACGTATTTGACGTTATTGGACGAAGTTAAATCAAATCGTAAAAAGGTTAAAAATTAGGAATTTTTGGAAAAGTTCGTTAATTGTAATTTCGAACCATCGAGCATGAATTAGTCGTTTAAGTATCTCGATTTGATGAGCTAGAAGTTTTAAGGAATCCCTTAGTTAAGGTTTCGTTGAAGTTGGACGTTTAGAAGTTTAAATTTGTTTTAACGATAAGCGCTTCGAATTGCTTAGGTGAACGACTCTCTTGGACGAAGCTCGAGAATCTGTGCGCTCAAGGTAAGTTTCCATGACTTACTCTGACCAATTGGTCTACACCATACTTCGTTGTCGTATCGAGGATCCCTGAAGCGTTATTTGTTTAAAATTGCTTTGGTTGGGTAGATAGGTTTATGATTGTTTTAGGTTATTCTATTTCAGTCTTGATGGTATACATGTGCTTGTTTATTGTATGTTTATATTATGCTCATATCTGTTCATGCATCACGTATTTCAAATGTCATGAAAATGAATTTCCGCACGTGTTTTAAGAAAGAAAATGAACCTCTGTAATAAATGAATGTAATCTGTCTGTATCTGGTCATGCGAGGTGGGGCTCAAGCACGGCTGTGCGTGTTGCAAGCGTGTACCCCCCTCCTCTAGCTGGAAAGAGTAGTCCGACCGCAGGATGGGCTCTCTCCGGTTAGTGGGTTGCGATCTCGGTGACAATCTGTCTATCGGCGACGTAATGAATCTGTATCTGAATCCGAATCTGCATGATTTCTGAATGGCATACGCACGCATGCATCTGCATTTACGTAGCTTACTGAGATTTCATTATCTCATAGATGTCTGTATGGTGTAGGTGACGTTCTAGGTGACATAGATCCAGGTGAGGACGACGTTCCTCCTTCTGATGTCTGAGGCAGTTGATGGATGATGGCCCGTGAGAGTGCGCTGGGCAGTCGAGGCGCGTTATGACCCGTGGGGGAAGTATGTATAGATTTTGGGATTTTCAGGATGTTTGGGCTGATGTTAATTTGTATTGAGCATATTAGGATGCTTGGTCTGGTAGTTGATAGGTTTACTTTTGACGTTTCAAATGTTTTGGGTAATCGTATTTAAAACGTTTTGTTAAGTCTTTTATTCGAATGTTATAGAAAATATTTTGAAATGCTTTTAGGTGGTTACGGATAGGCTCGGTTTTTAGAGTTGTCCACGCAGTTGGACTTCGCAAAGTCCGACGCGAGTCGATTGAGTTTAGATTATGTTTTAATCGGTTGAGTGCAGGTTGTGAGTTATGGTGATTACTAGTGAAAGGAAGAAGATGATTTGCTCCCTGGAAATCGGATTCCAGAGAACAAATCGATGTGTTTGATGCTGTGAAGTATGAAGTGTTAAAGTCTATTGAATGAAGGAAGGGAGGGATCGCTGCATAGTGTGCAGCGATCGATCTTGCTGAAAAAGCAGAGATCGATCGCCGCCCTTGCTTGGTATGCAGCGATCGATCTCTGCAGTTTGCAGAGATCGATCGCCGCCTCCTTTTGGCAGCGAATGGTTCCGATTCTGCCCCTGCTTTAATTTTTATTAAATATTTAAATGTTTTAAGTTTTATTTAAATTGTTTTAGTTTATGTTTTAAATGATTTACCAAACAAACTTCGATTCCGGTTTCGGTTTCGATTTCAATTCCGCTTTAACGTTAGGTTTTAAAGTTATAAAATGTGAGGAAAAAAAAAAAAATAAATATAGGACGGGAAATACGGGTACAGTACTAGGGGTGTTACAGCAGTCTTCCACGCTCAAAGGGAAGACACAGTCGTCGACGCTCAAGGGAAAGACGCTGTCGTCCACGTTCAAAGGAAAGACGCTGTCGTCCACAGTTTAAAAGAGAAACGCTGTCGTCCAAAGTACTTGTCCACAGCTTCATCATCCAAGGTATTTAAACCGAAGCAAAGCTCAATCGTCCAAAGTCTCAATGCCAAATATTTAAAATACCGCGAAGCAACAGTGATACTCGTCCAGTGTCTTAACTCCAGATCATAAATAGCTGCGAACGATAGCGACTCCAGACATCAACAGCTAGCTGTCGTCGTACGGATGTTTCTCCAACGGCTATATTTCCGAACACAGTCGAGGAGTTTTCTAGATTAGATGCCGATTATAGACAGAGTATAAATAGAAGAACAAAGCCGAGGAGAACAACTTTTGCCAAAATTCTCTCTGAACTCTCACAAGCAAAAGCTTTGTAATACTCTATTATTTCCTACACCCCTCTGTTCTTAAACTTGAGATTTATACCTTTGAGAGAGTGTAGCTGTGTGCAAACTGTATTCATCTTGTAAAAGTGTAAAGGCTGTGATTGATACCCGTGAAGATCAATCAAAGTGTAAAGGCTGTGATTGACGCCCGTGAAGATCAATGACGCCCGTGAAGATCAATCAAAGTGTAAAGGCTGTGATTGACGCCCGTGAAGATCAATCAAAGTGTAAAGGCTGTGATTGACGCCCGTGAAGATCAATCAAAGTGTAAAGGCTGTGATTGACGCCCGTGAAGATCAATCAAAGTGTAAAGGCTGTGATTGACGCCCGTGAAGATCAATCAAAGTGTAAAGGCTGTGATTGACGCCCGTGAAGATCAATCAAAGTGTAAAGGCTGTGATTGACGCCCGTGAAGATCAATCAAAGTGTAAAGGCTGTGATTGACGCCCGTGAAGATCAATCAAAGTGTAAAGGCTGTGATTGACGCCCGTGAAGATCAATCAAAGTGTAAAGGCTGTGATTGACGCCCGTGAAGATCAATCAAAGTGTAAAGGCTGTGATTGACGCCCGTGAAGATCAATCAAAGTGTAAAGGCTGTGATTGATACCCGTGAAGATCAATCAAAGTGTAAAGGCTGTGATTGACGCCCGTGAAGATCAATCAGAGTGTAAAGGCAGTTGATTGGCGCCCGTGAAGTCCAATCAAGTTTTTCTCTGAGGAAGAGGAAAGAAACTTTAAGGGGGAAATCTTGAAGCATGGACGTAGGCAGGTTTTGGCCGAACCACGTAAAAACTCTCGGTGTTGTTTTTTTTTTCTCTCTCTGTCTTTATTTGAATCAGTAAACAATATTTTAAGTAATTTATATTTTTTAAGTAAAATTTAATTAGGGCAAGAAATTTCTACTTCACCCCCCCTCTTAGACAATCACGTTCCTTCAATTTCTTCCTCAGACAAAAACTCACATACATAACAAAATTACAACTATAAGAATAACCCAGTAAGCGAAAATAGTAAGCGAAAGTATGTGCAGTGCCAAAATTTACATTACATTTACCAAATCCTGACTTAATAGTTACATACTGGGTGAAGCTCTTTTTCCAACCTTCGTTCAGACTTAGCCATCTCATTATCGTCCAAGGTTTATCATCTCAATTTTGTTTAGGTATAACCATCTCATTTTCGTTTAGGCGTAGCATCTCATTGTCGTTCAGGCGTAGCCATCTCATTTTCGTTCAATCTTAGTCCTCTCATTGTCGTTCAGGCCTTGCTATCACATATTTTTCGTCAATTCCATCATATTCATACACATACAAAATGTCCTATCAATTTTATCTTTATACAATTCTATGTCAATGCTTAAATGTGCGTGCTCAGATATTAAAAATATGTAATAAAATAATTATAAGAAAATAACATAGATTTTGTGATGTAGGGACATGGTCAAAACTTTGAAAACATGGTATTTTCACTTACTTGGATTTCGGGCAGTTAGGGTTATCGGGATTTTTTCAATATTCCAATAATATCCTGCTTAAATCAAATCTTGGTATCAAATTTCCATATAAATAAATCCAATTTTAGAAGAATTTGGGCAGAATTTTCTTACATGTGATATTAGGTCGGATCGGGTCCAATTTGATTGATTCTGATGACTTTCAGGATTTTTCCTGCCTAAATAAAATACTTGATATTAATTTCCCACTTCAATAAATCCATTTCACAAAGATTTAGGCAGAAATTCCTTACTGGCAAAATCTTAGATCAGTTTGGTATAATTTCAGTGATTGGACCGGTTTGGTTTGGTTCATAATTAAAATTCTGCCCCACTTCTCCTTCTTCCTTCTTCTGTACCAGAGAGAGAGAGAGAGAGAGAGAGGGAGGGAGTGAGAGAGAGATTAGAGAGAGCGCGTAAGAGAGAGACAGAGCGAGCGAAAAAGCAGGGATGAGAGACAGATCGAGAGGAGAAGAATTTACACTGATGGTGGTCGTCGGTGGTTGTTCGTCATACCCGAGAAGGCTTGCTGGAGAGCTCGACGATCGGAGATCGAAGGTAAAATTCTGGCTTAGAGAAGGAGGAGCTTTTCTTAGTCCAGAACTCAAAAGAGAGAGAGAGCTGTGGTATGAATTTCCCATTCACCGAGCCTTTCTATTTATTGGAGAGGTTCGTAACAAACCTCTCCGAGAAATCCGAGTTCAGCTTGGGTTTATAGCCGGGAAATCCAATTTGGAATTAGATTTCCAGAGATTTTCTTTGTTGGTTAGTGGTTAGGAGGAAGGTGTAAATCCAATCTTCATCCGAATTCAGACGATTTTCAGACTAGATTCATATATGATCGATATCTTAGAGATATTAAGAATCAAATCTTAGATTAGGTTTTTGATTTTGAATTGATTTGGGGATTTGAAATTTTGAATTTAGAGTTTTGAAATTCTAACTGTTACAATCTCTACTCCTTAAAAGAAATTTCGTCTCCAAACCGAGACTCATACCCATCAACAGGGAGAGTCTAATATGAAAGGACAAATCAATGATCTATGTGGAGTGATTGACACCTTAAACAAACAACTCAATGACATGAATCTCAAACTTGGACATGTCATGAATGGATTTAAACATAACTGTAGAGACTCATAATGAGAGACCACACCTAGGAGGAGGAATGAAAGTCCTAGGAGAAGAGATAGAAGCCAAGAGCCCTTGGATGATGAAGAGGCTGAAAACCTAGGAGAAGGTATCACAACTTTGAGTACGATGAAGTGGATAAGTTGACTTTGGACGAAGAAGAAAATTTCCGTCCACCTAACCGAAGGAACGATGAGGAATTCAGGCACGACCAATGGAGAGATCACGAGGACCTTCAAAATGTCAAATTACATGTTCCCCCATTCAATGGAACGTGTGATGGGGTTACGTTTTTGGATTGGATAGAGAAGGTCGAGAGGGTATTCGATTGCTATGACTACTCCGACAAGGTTAAGATCCGATTGGTTTCCGTCAAGCTTACAGGCTATGCTTCACTTTGGTGGGCTAACCTAAAGTCTCAAAGGGCCTGGATTGGATATGAACCAATCATCACTTGGAGGATGATGAAACAATCATGAGAAAGAGATTCGTACCCAGCCACTTCAAACAGGAGTTGATCCTACAAATACACTACCTCAAACAAGGAAGTCAGTCAGTTGAAGAGTATCTCATAGAATTTGAGACACTTAGAATTCATGGAGAAATGGAAGAGCCAGAGGAGCAAATCATCGCTAAGTTTATCCGTGGTTTGAACCAAAGACGTTACAGACGTTGTGGAGTTACATCCACTAAAATCCTTGGATATGGTTGTCCAAATAGCTATGAAGGTTAAACGACAGCTCAAGAGAAAGAAGAAAGTCAACCTTACCTTTAAGACCAACCAAATTTCCAAATACACCCCTAAACTACCAGAAAATAGCAAACCAACTACCAATGCTGACTAGAAGAAGCCTTACAACCAAAACTTGCCTCCTAAGGATGCAATTGCCAAAACTACTGAAGGAAGCACCGACAAGGTTAAGACAAGTAGTCGAAAGTGTTACAAGTGCCAAGGAACTGGCCATTTTGTGACTCAGTGCCCAAACAGACGTACCATGGTATTGAATGAATCCACTGGTGAATTAGTCAGTTAGGACGAGGATGAAGAAGAGGAGGAAGTCGTAGAGGAGAGTGAATCAGAAGATGAAGTTGTTCACGCCCCGGAGGGACCTCTACTAATGGTCAGGCGATGAGTCCTCATAACCAAGAACACATGAGAAGACTGTCAATGGGAGAACATATTCTACAGTCGTTGCTTAGTTAAGGACAAGTTATGTTCCGTGATCATTGATGGAGGAGGCTGTGCTAATGTTGTCTCAAAAGAAATGGTTACCTAGTTAGGACTAGAGACAAGCGCGTCTCCATCCATACAAGCTGAGATGGTTAGACGACATAATGACGTCAAGGTAACCAAACAAGTGTCGATCGAGTTCGCCATGGGCAAGTATAAGGACTCCGTGCTATGCGATGTTGTGCCAATGAGTGCGAGCCACCTACTTTTAGGCAGGTCATGGCAATTTGATTGCACAGTAATCCATGACGGATTTTCCAACTACTACTCCTTGAAGTTCGGGGGTAAGTGATTTAAATTAGCACCTATGATGCCCGAGCAGATCGCCAAGGATGATGCAATTCAGAAGGAAGAGAAGAACAAGGCAAATCTTCTCATGTCCAGAAAAGAATTAGAAGCTTCCATGCTAAGAGAAGATCCCATAATAATGATATTATTCAGAGATAGAATCGATGAACGAGGAGTCAGACCTGTCCCGGTTCAGAAATTACTCAAGCAATTCCAATATGTTTTTCCCAAAGAATTACCTCAAGGACTACCCCATTACGAGGAATAGAACATCAAATTGACTTGCAACTAGGGGTTACGCTACCAAACCACCATGCATATAGGACGAATCCCAAGGAAACCAAAGAATTGCAAACTCAAGTGCGTGAGTTATTGGACAAAGGCTATATCAAAGAATCAATGAGCCTATGCGCAATGCCATATTTATTGGTTCCAAAAAAAGATGAGACCATGAGAATGTGCATGGATAGCTGAGTCATTAACCAGATAACGGTTAAATACTGATTTCTCATTCCCCGGCTAGAAGACATGCTGAATGAGGTAAGTGGAGCATCCATATTCTCAAAGTTAGACCTGAAGAGTGGCTACCACCAGATCCGAATGAAAGAAGGCGACGAGTGGAAGACAGCCTTCAAGACAAAATACGAGCTATTTGAATGGATGGTGATGCCCTTTGGGTTATCGAACGCCCCAAGCACATTCATGAGATTAATGCACTATGTGCTTAAAGAATTTTTAGGCAAATTCGTTGTTGTCTACTTCGATGACATTTTGGTGTACAACTTGGACCTTCCACAACACTTAAGCCACCTTAGCATTCTATTCCAAACTCTTAAGGAAGCCAAGTTATTTGGCAACTTAAACGAGTGCTGCTTTGCCCAAGACAAAATATATTTTCTAGGGTTTATCATCTCTAAGGATGGGATGACGGCGGATGTGGATAAAATCAAGGCCATTAAGGACTGACCTACACCAAATGGATTATCTGTAAGTTTGAAGCTATCATGGATTGACCTCATTCTATTGAAGATTTATCAAGGATTTCAGCTCGATAGTGGCACCCATTACGGACTATACAAAGAAGGGAAAAGAGTTCGATTGGAAACCAGCATGCCAACAAAGTTTTGAGTTGATCAAGGAAAAGTTATGCAACTCTCCTGTCCTCGCACTTCCTGATTTCAAGAAGTTGCTCGAAATCAAGAGTGATGCCTCAGGAGTAGAGATTGGTGTAGTGCTCATGCAAGAAGGAAGACCGCTTGTATTTACAGCGAGAAGCTCAAATGAGTAGTTCTCAACTATTTGACGTATAACAAAGAGTTCTATGCTGTCATACGGGCACTTGAGCAATGACAACACTATCTCCTGTCGAAGAAGTTCGTCATACACACTGACCAGTTTGTCATACACACTGACCACCAAGCCTTAAGGAATAT
Organism: Begonia masoniana; assembly: GCA_022432975.1. Classification (NCBI taxonomy): domain Eukaryota; kingdom Viridiplantae; phylum Streptophyta; class Magnoliopsida; order Cucurbitales; family Begoniaceae; genus Begonia; species Begonia masoniana. The sequence goes on from CM039509.1 coordinate 9,785,941, forward strand.
CAAGGTTAGAGTAAGCTGAACAAAAGACACGCAAAGTTGGTGGAATTTTTGGAAAGATTTCTATACACCCTAAAATATCTTAAAGGAGAAAACAACGTAGTCGCCGATGCATTATCAAGGAAACACATCATTCTAACCAAGCGAGGGACTAGATTTTTTGGATTCGAGTGGGTTAAGGAAAGTTATGAATCGGATCTAGATTTTGGACCTCACTACACTAGGTGCCTCGGCAAAGTCAAAGGAGATTACCACATCCTAGATGGCTACTTGCTCAAGGGAGGCAAGTTATGCATTTCTGGCAGAGGTTTGAGGAAGTGCCTCATAAGAGAAGTGCATAGTGGAGGCTTAGCCAACAATTTAAGGGAGAAGAAGACCTTCGATACTTAAGGAACATTTTTTTTGGCTCCACATAATGAGGGACGCGCATGATATAGTGGGGAAATGTGTGGTGTGTAAGAAGGCCAAAAGCAAAGTCTTTCCCCAAGGATTATATATGCCCTTACCTGTACCAACCCATTCTTGGGTTGAAATCAACATGGATTTCGTCCTAGGATTACCATGAACGACAAGAAGTAAAAATTCAATCATGGTAGTCATGGATTGTTTTTTCAAAATGGCGCACTTCATCTCTTGTGCCAAAACCGATGACTTAGTCCACGTTGCTAATTTGTTCTTTAAGGAGATCATCCGACTGCTTGGTATACCACATTACATTGTGTCCGATAGGGACACCAAATTTTTAAGTAAATTTTGAACAACCTTGTGGAAAAAATTATGGATTAAGCTATGTTTTAGTACATCTTTTCACCTCCAAATGGACAGTCAAACTGAGGTGGTCAACAGGACCTTAGGCACCCTCTTACACAGCGTAATAGGAAAGAAATTGCCAGATTGGGGTGTCCTACTACCCGCTTTAGAATTCGCCTATAACCGGAGTGTCCACTACTCGACACAACGGACGCCCTTCGAGGTCGTCTATGAGTTTAACCTCTCAACACCATTGGATCTCGTGGCCCTGCCGACTGAGATTTTAGTAAACCCATTAGGAGCAAACAAGGTGGCCTAGATAAAGAAATTGCACGAAACTGTGTGCAAAGCAATTGAAAAGAAAAATGAGGAATATGCAAGAAACGCTAACAAAGGACGAAAGGAGGTAGTATTTAATGAAAGAGACTTAGTGTGGCTGCACTTGTGGAAAGAATGTTTCTCGGACAAGAGGCAATCCAAATTACTCCCTAGAGCCGATGACCAATTTAAGGTGTTGGAGCGTATAAACAACAACGCCTATAAGTTGGAATTACCAGGAGATTATGGCGTGTCGGCCACTTTCAACGTCAATGATCTCTCACCTTACGAAGGCGACGAAGTTGACACCGAGGTGACCAAATTAAAGGATTTGAGGTCAAATCCTCAATCACCTAGGGAGGATGACATGCCTCAGAGACCCTTCACCCGATCTCAAACTAGAGGTCAAGTATTACCTAATCTATTTACTAATAATTTTATGTATTTTGCAGGTAAAGGTTTATTTCATGGATTGGATTGAAAGCCTAAGCCACAAGATAAAGATCAACCTATGCATGTCCTCACTTGGAAGACATGACTTAAAGAGATTCAAGCTCAAGAGGGAATTTGTTTTCCCATGAACAAAACCGTGTAATACAATTTTTTTGTATTTTGTTGGCAAACTCTACCCTTTTTGTAACATTGGCTAATATTAACCTTATATAATTGCATGCATGCATTAGATGTATGTTAGGGTTAGATGATTGTTAGGTTAGTGGTGGTTGGAGATTGCATTAATCAAATGGAGGAAGAAATGAAAGGAAAGGAAAGGAAAGAAAAGAAAAGAAAAGAAAATAAAGGGAAAGAGGGGGGGGGGGGGGGGGGTGGCTCGGCCACACTTGGCAAAAAAGGAAGGAGAGTTTTCACTTGCACCAAAAGTAGGGGACCATCACCCTTAAACCCCAATTTGCTCCAACAAATCAAGTAGAACCTACCTGAAGATTTGAGGGAGAATGGCGATACATCATCTCACAAAGGATCAAGCCTTCAAGAAAGCATTCGACCATCCATTAAAGCTTCAATCTCGGCCACTCATCATTTCCAATCCTAGCCGCAAGTTTTTGGCTCCATTTGAATTTCAAACTCCTCCACCTTAGGCTTATAAATACATGGCATTAGTATAGAAAAGTTAGTTGTTGATGAATGAGAATTAAAGCTTTGTGTTAAAGCCAAAACTGAAAGGGTTTCCCACCTTGCCGAGAAGGTAAGTAGCATTGGTTGATTTCAACCAAGATGAGAGCACCTCCTTTGTTCATCAAGACCGTGGTTTCTTGTTGAGAAATATCCCCATTCTTCTCTCCACTCTTTTGAGAGTATGAAAGCAGTAGAATGTGGGTTGAAACCAGCCTCCATCGTCGCCATTTCTTTCCTTGGAAAGCAGTGAATGCCGAGAGCTATCATCTTAGCTCATCGGACAATTTTTGGAGTTCACATTCTCATTTTCCATTCCTATCACATTATCACTTGTTATTGCAAGGTTTAATATTTCATTTATGTGGTTAAATTTCGTGTTCATTAAAGTCCTTTTGAACTCATTTCTACTTGCTTCTTTTGAGAGTTCTCGGTAATCCGAGTAACCTCACTAGTAGCTGTTTTGTAGGTACTAACACGGATCGTTTCAGGTCATGACCGTGTCAAGTATCAGGAGGACTCATCCTCACAAGACATACATCATATCAATATAAAATCATGCATCAATAGTAAACAAACAAAACCGTATATACATATACGTAAAAATAGACGTGCTAGCAACTAGGCCTCGTTAGGTTTTGTACAAGTGACAACTCACCAAAATAAGTTTTCATAAATTCATGTAATGCAAAAAGTATAAAATCCATACCTCGATGACGATTCCTCTTCTGGCCAGTTGGAGCTACCATCTCTAACACTGGCTTGTAATCCATAAACTCGTTTGAGGCTAAAACAAAAACAAACTTAGGAATCCATCTCAAGTTGTTGACACTTGGGCAATTTTTCAGCGACGGAGAGTTGTGAAAATCGCTCCCCTTCGTCGATTTCCACAACCAATCATCCAAATAACTTAAATAAACTTTAAATCTACTCCAATACATCATAAACCAATCAAGGATTTAAGTTTCCGAGCTCGAATCTGATTTCTCATAAAAATCTTAAACTTTGAGCTTAAAATCGGAGGTCGAAAACTTACAATCGCTCAAAGTCCCTTCACAGATGTTGCTAGGCGTCGAGAGAAAACAATTTCCACCTCAGAAGTCATGCGCAACCCGTCTCTCTTATATTTATTTTGTGCGGCGCACCAACATGAAGGGGAGGAAGGGTGATAGGATAACAGTCCTAATCAAGCGGAAGACTCGATTTAAAAGACAAGAAAAAAAAATGGGTGCTAGAAAAGCACTCTACAGACGCACAAAACAGACCACGAAAACAGGGGAGAATAGAGCATAAACTTAGAGAAGAACATGGAAATGAGGGTGAAGTGGGTGCTGTGAATTACTAGGTATAATTACCAAAGAATGCTCCAGAAGATTGCCGATGGTTGGAAGGGATTGCTTGCAAGCCGTTTGGTCGCTAAACAGCGTCAACGGGAAGAAGCAACTTCTCGAGTAAGGCTTGCTCCAGCGAAGGGATAACGCCCTTACTCTAGCTTTTCCTTCAAAAAAGACCGACGGTGAATGGAGGAGGGTTGGGTGATGACCCATTGCTGTCCCAAAAGCAACCGTGCTTTGGGTGAGAATTTTGTCATTGCCAGAGACGAATTCACAGTGAAGGGAAAATGATTATTTCCTTTCCTTCTGATGCCAATTCTAGGAAGAGCAAAGAGAGGAAGAGGAAGCTAAGAGCTTCACCAAGCATCCATCGACTTGGGAGCAATAATGGTGACGCCTTAAAAAGTAGAGCACCGGCTGAACATCGAAAACACATCAACGAACCTCAAAGATGAAGAAAACTTCACTCTTATATTTCCAAATGTTTAACAAGCAACAAAACTAATTACAAAGCTATAGGAGAAAGCTTATATAGCTATCAGAGTTTTCTAGAAAAGGAAACTGAAGAAGACGCTTCTGAAGAAGCCGTTGGAGAAGCTTCGAAATGTAGCCGTTGGTTGCCACGTCAGCATGCCGGGTGGTCAGGCTTTGCGTGCACTGTAGCGCGCCCTTGCTGCTGTGCTGCGCCTCGCTCGATGCCTTGGCCATCTTCTTGACCCTAAATATTTCCTAAGGATAATTTGACAAAGGAAGACAATTCTTTCTTCTTCTTGAATTCTTTCCCAGCCTTGAGAAACCATTTATTTACAAGATTCCGCAAGCCTATTAGAAGATAAAAGAGAATAAGGATTTACCTTGGCTTGTGCTTGACGGGTCGTGACCGTAGGCACATCATGACGGGTCGTTGGAACTCAGGGCATATCATCCTCTCTCGGTTGTCGAGGATTTGTGCTCAAATCCAAAAGTTGACTTACTGGGGGCAAGCTCACACAACATAGGATTAAAATCCTCTACAAAATACCCTATGCATTTAAAACTTTGGCCTAGTAATAGGGCAAAATATATAGATATCCATAATCAAACGAAAACCCTTTTATTCATCAATAAAGGCCTAGAATCACTAAAAAAAAATTGAATTGTTCATTACTAACAATTTGGAAGCAAACATCCATGAAAATGACAAAAGATTCATGCAAGGTAGATTTGAACATATTCATTGCTCATGCTAAATCAACAAGTCAATAATGAACTCAATGTGAATTAACCTTTTAAAAGCCAATGAGAAAAGTCCAAGGATGTTCTCAAGTCATGTTAAATAAGCATATCATCTATAAGCTTAAAGTGAAAGCTATCCTTAAATATAGGAAAATCACACTTGGTTTTCAATTTCATCCAAACTCATGAAAGTAAATTTTTTCACTAAACTAATGAGCTAGGATTTATCATTTCAAAATCAAGAGGCAACAATAATTATAACTCAAAACTCTTCTTCCTAGTTCTTTTAAGACAACATAATCCTGCTTAGATGAGGAATATTAATCACGACATCCAAAATACCAAGAACATAAAAGAAAGTTGGTCATAAGCATTCAAATCAACCAATCAACCTACTATTTATCCAATTCAAAGTATTCAAGTAATGAAGGCTTCATTGGTACATACCTTGTTACCGAAAATTCATCTGACTCATTGGCTTATCCATTGCCAATGCGTATTATGGAGTAGGAAGCTTAGAACTCATCAAATGGTCTTCCCCTTCTCAACCATGAAGGCAAGACAAAAACAATATGCATATATTTTGAATTTTAAATTTACCTCAGCCGACAACTTTTCAACTAAAGACCGAACACTAGACGCTAAGTTTAAACTCATAAACTCTAGTCTAAACAAGTCACTTAAGACAAACACATAATTCAAGACAAGGGAAACACTTAAAAATTTGATGCAACCAAATAAGAACTAAAGCATAATCATTAAATAAGGTTAGAAATAGAATTACTTTCTAATCTCATCTTACTATTTATCCAATTCAAAGTATTCAAGTAATGAAGGCTTCATTGGTACATACCTTGTTACCGAAAATTCATCCAACTCATTGGCTTATCAATTGCCAATGCGTATTATGGAGTAGGAAGCTAAGAACTCATCAAATGGTCTTCCCTTTCTCAACCATGAAGGCAAGACAAAAACAATATGCATATATTTTGAATTTTAAGTTTACCTCGGCCGACAACTTTTTAACTAAAGACCGAGCACTAGACCCTAAGTTTAAACTCCTAAACTCTAGTCTAAACAAGTCACTTAAGACAAACATAAAATTCAAGACAAGGGAAACACTTAACAATTTGATGCAACCAAATAAGAACTAAAGCATAATCATTAAATAAGGTTAGAAATAGAATTAAATTACTTTCTAATCTCATCTTACTATTTATCCAATTCAAAGTATTCAAGTAATGAAGGCTTCATTGGTACATACCTTGTTACCGAAAATTCATCCAACTCATTGGCTTATCAATTGCCAATGCGTATTATGGAGTAGGAAGCTAAGAACTCATCAAATGGTCTTCCCTTTCTCAACCATGAAGGCAAGACAAAAACAATATGCATATATTTTGAATTTTAAGTTTACCTCGGCCGACAACTTTTTAACTAAAGACCGAGCACTAGACCCTAAGTTTAAACTCCTAAACTCTAGTCTAAACAAGTCACTTAAGACAAACATAAAATTCAAGACAAGGGAAACACTTAACAATTTGATGCAACCAAATAAGAACTAAAGCATAATCATTAAATAAGGTTAGAAATAGAATTACTTTCTAATCTCATCTTAACATGTGATTGGTTTCATGCTTTATCATTCTAGAATTTAGATCATAGCATCAATATAATTAACAAGACTAAACAGAAGCAAAGCATGGTATAACATTTTTTTAGCAAGATTTTAGATGCTTTGAAAACAAAGACACAAACACACAATAAATTGCTTTTGGTCATGCATAATCTTAGATCACTAGATTAGTTGGCCATTCCTAATCAATGATGCATTCAATTTTCACAACAAGCAGCAAATTATAATGTTTAAGGAAAATCCTAAACAGTTTTATAAAAAAAAAAAGAGCAAAGACTATCATAAATTGACTCAAATTTGCTCCTTAGATTTACACCAAGAGGCTCCAAACTCAGGCATACAAGTATCACTAAAACAGCAAGCAATAAGTGCAAACAATCCTAAACAACTGTTGCAAAAACAGCTAAGAGAGTTCTGCTGAAACAGAAAAGCAAAAATAGCAAAAACAGCAACAAACATGCTTAAACAATTTAGGTTTCCTAAGCAGAAACTGTCACAAACTAAACAACAAGGAAATCATTCGAAACACAGCCTAAAATTCTAAGTAGAACTCAGATGCTTCAAAGATTAACATCCTAAACAATCTAGACAACAAACAGAAAATTATATGCTAAAATGGTTTTGAAAAACCAGAAAAACAGCAAATAAAACGCTAAACAGAAAACCACGTAATGCTCATCCAATAATTCTGAAATTTTAATAGAGGTTACCCATCAAGTTGAGTAACATGCTATAAAAATTTCAAAGCCAAATTCATTTTGAGCAAAAAAAGTTATGCAGTCACAAATCATAAGCAAAAACAATCTGACAACCTAATTAGGCTAATCCCAAAACACAGCAATTAACATGAAAAACTTCTATCGTCTAAGAGGATTAAGTCATACCTCATTTTTGCAGGATTAATATGACACTTTCATGCTGCACATGGAGGGATTTTCATGCTGCAAAATCCTAAACAGAAAAAAAAAAAACAAAAACAACACAAAACTGCACAAAACAACAAACCTAAAAGCTATTCAAAACAACAAAGGCTATCAATTTTAAGCTGAATAGTTGACAGAACAAAACAGCTTACAAACACGTATTGCTATCAAATTTTAAAATGCACCTTTAGCTCAGATGATAGTCAATTAAAAAAAAACAGAAAATAAGTGCACACAAGACACAGAAATAAAAAGCCACAAACAGAAAATTTTCACACAAAATAGAAATTAAAAATCTTAGAAAACATTATGAATTCTAAACAGGATTCTTAATGATTAAACATGAGATTTATTTTCAGTTTCCTGCAGAAAAACAGATCATAAATTCATGCAAACATGGGCACTTTGGTTCAGCAAACAAAACAGCAAGTTACATCAAAGAAACAGCTTTAGAAACATCTTAAAAACTAAGCAAAGACTTTCACCAAAAATAGGAAATGATGCTGCAAATTTATCAATTAAACTCAGCATTTGTAGCACCCGGTTTCAATAAATTAAAATAAGTTATTAAACGGTGGAATATAATTTTTATGGTTAAAATTTAGTGAAATGTTGATTAGGTTGTAAATGACTAGGCAGGGGCAAAGTGGTAATTGCGAAATTTATATTGTGGATAAGGCATTTAAGGAAAGGTTTAGTGAGGTTTAGCTGCCACTGTATTATTACTCTTACCTCTCAGCTCAAGCAGACTACCTCTGGGCGATTTCCCCTCCGGTTTTCCCCAACCAAGGTGAGTTTTGAATCAACTACTTGCCGTTCTAGTGCTAGGGTAGCTGAAGGATTGCAATGTATGTATCTTCGATAAGCTGCGGGTGAGAGATTTGGGTTTTGGGGTTTAGTGATGTATCGGGAATGCTTAATCAGTAGAGCCCCAAACTGGCTTCCTTAGACTTTAGTAGTTAGATAAAGTTTAGTGGAGATCTAATCCATAATCTGTCAATGGTTTTAGGTGAGCAGATTTTTGGAGTAACATATAGCCGAGCGATTTCCAGGAGCCAGGTAAGTAAAGTAATGTGTGAGCCTTCGGACCTACATCACAAAACAGTAGGTTTATGCATGTTTGAGTGTTTCTTTTCTTTATGTCATGCATTAAGTTTTTGAAGAATTACGAAAATGAATTTATGTGCAAGGTTATGATGAGTATGAATTGAATGAAACAGAGTAGCTGTTAAGGGAAGTAATCCGCCCCTTAACTGAGTAGAGGATTTATTACATTGGGAGAACCGATCCCACTCCCAAGGGAATTAAGGGATCTGTATTAGCTGTTAAGGGAAGTAATCCGCCCCTTAACTGAGTAGAGGATTTATTACATTGGGAGAACCGATCCCACTCCCAAGGGAACTTAAGGATCAGACCAGTTTATGAACGATGCACAACTGAGTTGAGAAAATTAGAAACTGCATGATCAGGGTTTATGTTTCAGCATACATTTCATTAATGCTTTACTTGCTTAGCATTAGGCTAATAGATGAGTTTTGTGATGTAGGTGTTGAGGATACAGCAGGTGATTTCCCTGAGAGCATAACCGAGTAGATGAGGTTGGTGGAGCACGGCTGTGCTACGGTCAGGCATCTGATGGGGCGGTTTGACTGGTGTCATTGACTAACAAAGACTAATTGACAGTATTTCAAATTTATTATACTGAGCTTTCATGACAGTAGAAATTTTAATGTTTTGGAATTCGCTTTTGAGTTTCTTCTCTGATAACGATATTCTGTTGGGATTTCAAGATAGTACTTATGAGTTTCTAGTGACACAAAGGTTTGGATTGTCTCTGGTTAGTTTTAGCAAGAATGAGTTACTTGAAGTTTTCAAAAGTATTCTTAGTTTTCTCTGAATTTAGTATTCTGTTGGTTTATTACTGGATTTGCAAGTGAAGCGATTAGAGTTGTTGTTTGCTCTCTATCGATAGATGATATCTGTCGATAGATGTTGAGTAAATTTTTAAAATTCTATCGGAAGATGTCTTCAGAAAAGCTATCGGAAGATGTAAATTTTAAAGTCTATCAGTAGATGCTTTAAGGAGTTACGTGAGTAGCACGTGTCGGCAGATGTAGTCCATTCCATCGGAAGAGGGAGAAACCCGTTTGTCGTTTAGCGAATCGGAAGGTGTAGAGTAATCCGTTTGTCGTTTAGCGAATCGGAAGGCGTGGAGTCATATTGTTGTTATCGGAAGATGACGTGTGTTTGTCTATTGGGAGATGAAATTGTGCTGACTTCATCGGCAGATGAAGTTATGTTAACTTCATCGGCAGATGAAGTGGTGTGTGAAGTTACCATGATTTCATCGGCAGATGAAGTTATGGGTGAAGTTGTGTGGACGTCATCGGCAGAAGCCTTTGGTTTTCTGCTTCTGCTCCTTCCGTTGACTTTGTCGTCGGCAGACGAGTTCAACTCGTGACGTCATCGGCAGGAAGATTCCCTACCCGCTTTTACATTGATAGATTCTGGTGCAACACATTCATTCGTAGCATTGACATTTGCTGATAAGTTAGATGTAAAGCTTACCTCTACTGTGCATGTATTTGATGTTGCCTTACCCTCTGGTGAACATATGCACTCTAACCAAGTAATTCCTGATAGCAATGTATTGGTAGGGAACATGAATTTACCTGCCGATCTCATTATTATGGACATAATGGGATTTGATGTAATCCTAGGAATGGATTGGTTGTTTAAACATTATGCCACAATTGATTGTAGGACTGGAATAGTTAGTTTCCAACCCCTTGGTAATTTGAAACATACCTTTCAGGCCTCAAGGAAGAGTGAGGTGATGTCTGTGATGACTTCCATTAACACTAGACCTTCCCTGTGTAAAGGGTATTTGTGCTTCTTAGCTAGCGTTTTAGACGCACGGCTTGTAGGAAAGGCAAATCCTCAGAATGTCCTAACTGTCCGAGACTTTCCTGAAGTGTTTTTAGATGACCTTCCTGGTTTACCACCCGATAGAGAAATCGAATTTGTTGTAGATGTTTACCCCGGAGCCGAGCCTGTGTCTAAAAATCCATATAGACTAGCACCAACAGAACTTAAAGAGTTAAAGAAACAGTTGGAGGACTTGTTGGAGAAGGGATTCATACGCCCAAGCTTCTCACCGTGGGGTGCACCTGTCCTCTTTGTCAAGAAGAAGGATGGATCAATGCGTATGTGCATTGATTATAGAGAATTGAATAAGTTAACTGTCAAGAATAAGTACCCTCTACCGAGGATTGACGACTTATTTGACCAACTTAAGGGTGCGAGAGTTTTCTCTAAGATTGACTTAAGGTCCGGTAATTACCAATTGAAGGTTAAATCCGAAGACATCCCAAAGACTGCTTTTCGTACAAGGTATGGACACTATGAGTTTTTGGTTATGTCTTTTGGTTTGACAAATGCACCAGCAGCCTTCATGGATCTCATGAATAGGGTGTTTCGTGAGTATTTAGATAAGTTTGTTATTGTATTCATTGATGACATCCTAATCTACTCTAAAACTGAGGACGAGCATGCAAGGCATTTGGGTTTGGTGTTGGAGTTACTAAGACAGCACCAACTTTATGCTAAGTTTTCCAAGTGTGAATTTTGGTTGGACAGAGTTCACTTTCTTGGTCACGTGATCTCTGGTGATGGAATATCTGTCGATCCAGCTAAAGTTCAAGCAGTTAAGGAATGGCCCCAACCGAAGAATGCTACAGATATCAGGAGCTTTCTTGGACTAGCAGGGTACTACAGAAAGTTCATTGAGGGGTTTTCGAAGATTGCCACACCCCTCACTATGTTAACAAGGAAAAATGTAAAGTATATTTGGACTGATAAGTGTGAGTTCAGTTTCCAAACCTTAAAGCAGAAATTGACCAATGCACCTATACTAACCCTTCCTGTTGAAAATGGTAAGTTTAGTATTTATTGCGATGCTTCCAAAATTGGACTTGGCTGTGTTTTGATGCAAGACGGAAAAGTTATAGCTTATGCATCTAGGCAATTAAAAGTGCACGAGAAGAATTATCCTACTCATGACTTAGAATTAGCTGCAGTGGTTTTTGCATTAAAGATTTGGAGGCACTACCTGTATGGACAAACTTGCGAAATATTTTCAGATCATAAGAGTCTGAAGTACATTTTCACACAGAAGGAGCTAAACATGAGGCAACGTAGATGGTTGGAATTTGTAAAAGACTATGACTTTGAGATTAAGTATCATCCCGGCAAAGCGAATGTAGTGGCAGACGCTTTGAGCAGGGTGACTCCATCGGTTTCTACGTTGATTCTAGACATACCGATAGCCTTAGAGACTGAATTCCTAAGGTTTAACCTTGAAGCAGTATCTAGCGTGTCAGCCATGCTTTCGGCCATATCTTTGAGGCCTACTATTTTGGGGAGAATAAAGGAAGTTCAAATGAATGACGCTGAATGCAATAAGTATAAGCTGTACATAGATTCTACTGTCAAGACAGATTTCAACTGCTCGGCTGATGGAATCCTTAAGTTTAGAAATAGATGGTTTGTTCCAGCTAATGTCGAGCTTCGAAAGGAAATTCTATCCGAGGCTCATTCTTCTAGACTCTCTATTCATCCTGGAAGTACTAAGATGTACAGGGATCTCAAGCAGCATTTTTGGTGGCCAAGTATGAAAAGATGTGTGGCGGAGTACGTGGAGTCATGTTTGGTCTGCCAGCAGGTCAAAGCTGAACATCAGAGGCCTGCAGGAACATTGCAACCCCTACCAGTTCCGGAATGGAAGTGGGAACAAATGACAATGGATTTTGTTACAGGATTGCCTAGAACAGCAAAAGGACACGATGCAATTTGGGTAATAGTTGATCGTTTGACCAAATCCGCCCATTTTCTGCCTATTAAGATAACATATTCGATGGATCAACTAGCAGAGTTGTATGTGCAAGAGATCATTAGATTGCATGGAGTTCCAAGCACTATAGTTTCAGACCGAGACTCTAGATTTACATCTAAGTTTTGGAAAAGTTTGCATAAGGCTATGGGAACACAACTTAACTTTAGCACAGCCTTTCACCCTCAAACAGATGGACAATCCGAGAGAACTATTCAGACCTTAGAGGATATGCTCCGAGCGTGCATATTAGATTTTCAAGGATCTTGGAGTAAGTATTTACCATTGGTAGAGTTCTCTTACAACAACAGTTTTCAGGCGACAATAGGAATGGCACCGTATGAGGCATTATATGGACGAAAATGCAGATCACCGTTGTACTGGGATGAAGTTGGTGAAGCACAACTACTAGGTCCTGATATCGTGCAGCAAACAGTGGAGAAGATTGCCCTCATCCGACAGAGAATTTTGACAGCTCAAAGCCGACAGAAAAGCTATGCAGACAAGAGGAGAAGAGAACTGGAATTTGAAGTAGAGGATGAAGTTTCCTTAAGGTGTCACCTTTCAAAGGAGTCGTGAGATTTGGAAAAAGAGGAAAGTTGAACCCCAGATTTATTGGACCGTTCACTATCCTGAAGAGAGTTGGGAAAGCAGCCTATCAATTACAGCTACCAGCTTCTATGGAAGGAATACATGATGTGTTCCATGTCTCTATGCTAAAGAAGTGTATACGGGATCCAACTCATGTCGTTGAACAGCAGAACATTGAGATTCAACCTACACTCACCTATGAAGAAAAGCCAGTAAAGATTCTAGATTATGCAGTGAAGGTATTGCGCAACAAAGAAGTGCCACTAGTGAAAGTCTTATGGCACAACAAGAACTTGGAGGAGACAACTTGGGAACGCCAGCAAGACATGATGGATCAACATCCGGAGTTATTCAGGTACTGAATTTTGAGGACAAAATTCTTTTAAGGAGGATAGATTGTAGCACCCGGTTTCAATAAATCAAATAAGTTATTAAATGGTGGAATATAATTTTTATGGTTAAAATTTAGTGAAATGTTGATTAGGTTGTAAATGACTAGGCAGGGGCAAAGTGGTAATTGCAAATTTATATTGTGGATAAGGTATTTAAGGAAAGGTTTAGTGAGGTTTAGCCGCCACTGTATTATTACTCTTACCTCTCAGCTCAAGCAGACTACCTCTGGGCGATTTCCCCTCCGGTTTTCCCCAACCAAGGTGAGTTTTGAATCAACTACTTGCCGTTCTAGTGCTAGGGTAGCTGAAGGATTGCAATGTATGTATCTTCGATAAGCTGCGGGTGAGAGATTTGGGTTTTGGGGTTTAGTGATGTATCGGGAATGCTTAATCAGTAGAGCCCCAAACTGGCTTCCTTAGACTTTAGTAGTTAGATAAAGTTTAGTGGAGATCTAATCCATAATCTGTCAATGGTTTTAGGTGAGCAGATTTTTGGAGTAACATATAGCCGAGCGATTTCCAGGAGCCAGGTAAGTAAAGTAATGTGTGAGCCTTCGGGCCTACATCACAAAACAGTAGGTTTATGCATGTTTGAGTGTTTCTTTTCTTTATGTCATGCATTAAGTTTTTGAAGAATTACGAAAATGAATTTATGTGCAAGGTTATGATGAGTATGAATGAATGAAACAGAGTAGCTGTTAAGGGAAGTAATCCGCCCCTTAACTGAGTAGAGGATTTATTACATTGGGAGAACCGATCCCACTCCCAAGGGAATTAAGGGATCTGTATTAGCTGTTAAGGGAAGTAATCCGCCCCTTAACTGAGTAGAGGATTTATTACATTGGGAGAACCGATCCCACTCCCAAGGGAACTTAGGGATCAGACCAGTTTATGAACGATGCACAACTGAGTTGAGAAAATTAGAAACTGCATGATCAGGGTTTATGTTTCAGCATACATTTCATTAATGCTTTACTTGCTTAGCATTAGGCTAATAGATGAGTTTTGTGATGTAGGTGTTGAGGATACAGCAGGTGATTTCCCTGAGAGCATAACCGAGTAGATGAGGTTGGTGGAGCACGGCTGTGCTACGGTCAGGCATCTGATGGGGCGGTTTGACTGGTGTCATTGACTAACAAAGACTAATTGACAGTATTTCAAATTTATTATACTGAGCTTTCATGACAGTAGAAATTTTAATGTTTTTGAATTCGCTTTATAGTTTCTTCTCTGATAACGATATTCTGTTGGGATTTCAAGATAGTACTTATGAGTTTCTAGTGACACAAAGGTTTGGATTGTCTCTGGTTAGTTTTAGCAAGAATGAGTTACTTGAAGTTTTCAAAAGTATTCTTAGTTTTCTCTGAATTTAGTATTCTGTTGGTTTATTACTGGATTTGCAAGTGAAGCGATTAGAGTTGTTGTTTTGCTCTCTATCGACAGATGATATCTGTCGGTAGATGTTGAGTAAATTTTTAAAATTCTATCGGAAGATGTCTTCAGAAAAGCCATCGGAAGATGTAAATTTTAAAGTCTATCAGTAGATGCTTTAAGGAGTTACGTGAGTAGCACGTGTCGGCAGATGTAGTCCATTCCATCGGAAGAGGGAGAAACCCGTTTGTCGTTTAGCGAATCGGAAGGTGTAGAGTAATCCGTTTGTCGTTTAGCGAATCGGAAGGCGTGGAGTCATATTGTTGTTATCGGAAGATGACGTGTGTTTGTCTATTGGGAGATGAAATTGTGCTGACTTCATCGGCAGATGAAGTTATGTTAACTTCATCGGCAGATGAAGTGGTGTGTGAAGTTACCATGATTTCATCGGCAGATGAAGTTATGGGTGAAGTTGTGTGGACGTCATCGGCAGAAGCCTTTGGTTTTCTGCTTCTGCTCCTTCCGTTGACTTTGTCGTCGGCAGACGAGTTCAACTCGTGACTTCATCGGCAGGAAGATTCCCTACCCGCTTTTACAATTGATAGATTCTGGTGCAACACATTCATTCGTAGCATTGACATTTGCTGATAAGTTAGATGTAAAGCTTACCTCTACTGTGCATGTATTTGATGTTGCCTTACCCTCTGGTGAACATATGCACTCTAACCAAGTAATTCCTGATAGCCATGTATGGTAGGGAACATGAATTTACCTGCGATCTCATTATTATGGACATAATGGGATTTGATGTAATCTAGGAATGGATTGGTGTTTAAACATTATGCCACAATTGATTGTAGGACTGGAATAGTTAGTTTCCAACCCCTTGGTAATTTGAAACATACCTTTCAGGCCTCAAGGAAGAGTGAGGTGATGTCTGTGATGACTTCCATTAACACTAGACCTTCCCTGTGTAAAGGGTATTTGTGCTTCTTAGCTAGCGTTTTAGACGCACGGCTTGTAGGAAAGGCAAATCCTCAGAATGTCCTAACTGTCCGAGACTTTCCTGAAGTGTTTTTAGATGACCTTCCTGGTTTACACCCGATAGAGAAATCGAATTTGTTGTAGATGTTACCCGGAGCCGAGCCTGTGTCTAAAAATCCATATAGACTAGCACCAACAGAACTTAAAGAGTTAAAGAAACAGTTGGAGGACTTGTTGGAGAAGGGATTCATACGCCCAAGCTTCTCACCGTGGGGTGCACCTGTCCTCTTTGTCAAGAAGAAGGATGGATCAATGCGTATGTGCATTGATTATAGAGAATTGAATAAGTTAACTGTCAAGAATAAGTACCCTCTACCGAGGATTGACGACTTATTTGACCAACTTAAGGGTGCGAGAGTTTTCTCTAAGATTGACTTAAGGTCCGGTAATTACCAATTGAAGGTTAAATCCGAAGACATCCCAAAGACTGCTTTTCGTACAAGGTATGGACACTATGAGTTTTTGGTTATGTCTTTTGGTTTGACAAATGCACCAGCAGCCTTCATGGATCTCATGAATAGGGTGTTTCGTGAGTATTTAGATAAGTTTGTTATGTATTCATTGATGACATCCTAATCTACTCTAAACTGAGGACGAGCATGCAAGGCATTTGGGTTTGGTGTTGGAGTTACTAAGACAGCACCAACTTTATGCTAAGTTTTCCAAGTGTGAATTTTGGTTGGACAGAGTTCACTTTCTTGGTCACGTGATCTCTGGTGATGGAATATCTGTCGATCCAGCTAAAGTTCAAGCAGTTAAGGAATGGCCCCAACGAAGAATGCTACAGATATCAGGAGCTTTCTTGGACTAGCAGGGTACTACAGAAAGTTCATTGAGGGGTTTTCGAAGATTGCCACACCCCTCACTATGTTAACAAGGAAAAATGTAAAGTATATTTGGACTGATAAGTGTGAGTTCAGTTTCCAAACCTTAAAGCAGAAATTGACCAATGCACCTATACTAACCCTTCCTGTTGAAATGGTAAGTTTAGTATTTATTGCGATGCTTCCAAAATTGGACTGGCTGTGTTTTGATGCAAGACGGAAAAGTTATAGCTTATGCATCTAGGCAATTAAAAGTGCACGAGAAGAATTATCCTACTCATGACTTAGAATTAGCTGCAGTGGTTTTTGCATTAAAGATTTGGAGGCACTACCTGTATGGACAAACTTGCGAAATATTTTCAGCTCATAAGAGTCTGAAGTACATTTTCACACAGAAGGAGCTAAACATGAGGCAACGTAGATGGTTGGAATTTGTAAAAGACTATGACTTTGAGATTAAGTATCATCCCGGCAAAGCGAATGTAGTGGCAGACGCTTTGAGCAGGGTGACTCCATCGGTTTCTACGTTGATTCTAGACATACCGATAGCCTTAGAGACTGAATTCCTAAGGTTTAACCTTGAAGCAGTATCTAGCGTGTCAGCCATGCTTTCGGCCATATCTTTGAGGCCTACTATTTTGGGGAGAATAAAGGAAGTTCAAATGAATGACGCTGAATGCAATAAGTATAAGCTGTACATAGATTCTACTGTCAAGACAGATTTCAACTGCTCGGCTGATGGAATCCTTAAGTTTAGAAATAGATGGTTTGTTCCAGCTAATGTCGAGCTTCGAAAGGAAATTCTATCCGAGGCTCATTCTTCTAGACTCTCTATTCATCCTGGAAGTACTAAGATGTACAGGGATCTCAAGCAGCATTTTGGTGGCCAAGTATGAAAAGATGTGTGGCGGAGTACGTGGAGTCATGTTTGGTCTGCCAGCAGGTCAAAGCTGAACATCAGAGGCCTGCAGGAACATTGCAACCCCTACCAGTTCCGGAATGGAAGTGGGAACAAATGACAATGGATTTTGTTACAGGATTGCCTAGAACAGCAAAAGGACACGATGCAATTTGGGTAATAGTTGATCGTTTGACCAAATCCGCCCATTTTCTGCCTATTAAGATAACATATTCGATGGATCAACTAGCAGAGTTGTATGTGCAAGAGATCATTAGATTGCATGGAGTTCCAAGCACTATAGTTTCAGACGAGACTCTAGATTTACATCTAAGTTTTGGAAAAGTTTACATAAGGCTATGGGAACACAACTTAACTTTAGCACAGCCTTTCACCCTCAAACAGATGGACAATCCGAGAGAACTATTCAGACCTTAGAGGATATGCTCCGAGCGTGCATATTAGATTTTCAAGGATCTTGGAGTAAGTATTTACCATTGGTAGAGTTCTCTTACAACAACAGTTTTCAGGCGACAATAGGAATGGCACCGTATGAGGCATTATATGGACGAAAATGCAGATCACCGTTGTACTGGGATGAAGTTGGTGAAGCACAACTACTAGGTCTGATATCGTGCAGCAAACAGTGGAGAAGATTGCCCTCATCCGACAGAGAATTTTGACAGCTCAAAGCCGACAGAAAAGCTATGCAGACAAGAGGAGAAGAGAACTGGAATTTGAAGTAGAGGATGAAGTTTTCCTTAAGGTGTCACCTTTCAAAGGAGTCGTGAGATTTGGAAAAAGAGGAAAGTTGAACCCCAGATTTATTGGGACCGTTCACTATCCTGAAGAGAGTTGGGAAAGCAGCCTATCAATTACAGCTACCAGCTTCTATGGAAGGAATACATGATGTGTTCCATGTCTCTATGCTAAAGAAGTGTATACGGGATCCAACTCATGTCGTTGAACAGCAGAACATTGAGATTCAACCTACACTCACCTATGAAGAAAAGCCAGTAAAGATTCTAGATTATGCAGTGAAGGTATTGCGCAACAAAGAAGTGCCACTAGTGAAAGTCTTATGGCACAACAAGAACTTGGAGGAGACAACTTGGGAACGCCAGCAAGACATGATGGATCAACATCCGGAGTTATTCAGGTACTGAATTTTGAGGACAAAATTCTTTTAAGGAGGATAGATTGTAGCACCCGGTTTCAATAAATCAAAATAAGTTATTAAATGGTGGAATATAATTTTTATGGTTAAAATTTAGTGAAATGTTGATTAGGTTGTAAATGACTAGGCAGGGGCAAAGTGGTAATTGCAAATTTATATTGTGGATAAGGTATTTAAGGAAAGGTTTAGTGAGGTTTAGCCGCCACTGTATTATTACTCTTACCTCTCAGCTCAAGCAGACTACCTCTGGGCGATTTCCCCTCCGGTTTTCCCCAACCAAGGTGAGTTTTGAATCAACTACTTGCCGTTCTAGTGCTAGGGTAGCTGAAGGATTGCAATGTATGTATCTTCGATAAGCTGCGGGTGAGAGATTTGGGTTTTGGGGTTTAGTGATGTATCGGGAATGCTTAATCAGTAGAGCCCCAAACTGGCTTCCTTAGACTTTAGTAGTTAGATAAAGTTTAGTGGAGATCTAATCCATAATCTGTCAATGGTTTTAGGTGAGCATATTTTTGGAGTAACATATAGCCGAGCGATTTCCAGGAGCCAGGTAAGTAAAGTAATGTGTGAGCCTTCGGGCCTACATCACAAAACAGTAGGTTTATGCATGTTTGAGTGTTTCTTTTCTTTATGTCATGCATTAAGTTTTTGAAGAATTACGAAAATGAATTTATGTGCAAGGTTATGATGAGTATGAATTGAATGAAACAGAGTAGCTGTTAAGGGAAGTAATCCGCCCCTTAACTGAGTAGAGGATTTATTACATTGGGAGAACCGATCCCACTCCCAAGGGAATTAAGGGATCTGTATTAGCTGTTAAGGGAAGTAATCCGCCCCTTAACTGAGTAGAGGATTTATTACATTGGGAGAACCGATCCCACTCCCAAGGGAACTTAGGGATCAGACCAGTTTATGAACGATGCACAATTGAGTTGAGAAAATTAGAAACTGCATGATCAGGGTTTATGTTTCAGCATACATTTCATTAATGCTTTACTTGCTTAGCATTAGGCTAATAGATGAGTTTTGTGATGTAGGTGTTGAGGATACAGCAGGTGATTTCCCTGAGAGCATAACCGAGTAGATGAGGTTGGTGGAGCACGGCTGTGCTACGGTCAGGCATCTGATGGGGCGGTTTGACTGGTGTCATTGACTAACAAAGACTAATTGACAGTATTTCAAATTTATTATACTGAGCTTTCATGACAGTAGAAATTTTAATGTTTTGGAATTCGCTTTATAGTTTCTTCTCTGATAACGATATTCTGTTGGGATTTCAAGATAGTACTTATGAGTTTCTAGTGACACAAAGGTTTGGATTGTCTCTGGTTAGTTTTAGCAAGAATGAGTTACTTGAAGTTTTCAAAAGTATTCTTAGTTTTCTCTGAATTTAGTATTCTGTTGGTTTATTACTGGATTTGCAAGTGAAGCGATTAGAGTTGTTGTTTTGCTCTCTATCGACAGATGATATCTGTCGGTAGATGTTGAGTAAATTTTTAAAATTCTATCGGAAGATGTCTTCAGAAAAGCCATCGGAAGATGTAAATTTTAAAGTCTATCAGTAGATGCTTTAAGGAGTTACGTGAGTAGCACGTGTCGGCAGATGTAGTCCATTCCATCGGAAGAGGGAGAAACCCGTTTGTCGTTTAGCGAATCGGAAGGTGTAGAGTAACCCGTTTGTCGTTTAGCGAATCGGAAGGCGTGGAGTCATATTGTTGTTATCGGAAGATGACGTGTGTTTGTCTATTGGGAGATGAAATTGTGCTGACTTCATCGGCAGATGAAGTTATGTTAACTTCATCGGCAGATGAAGTGGTGTGTGAAGTTACCATGATTTCATCGGCAGATGAAGTTGTGGGTGAAGTTGTGTGGACGTCATCGGCAGAAGCCTTTGGTTTTCTGCTTCTGCTCCTTCCGTTGACTTTGTCGTCGGCAGACGAGTTCAACTCGTGACGTCATCGGCAGGAACTTCGTTCCGGTTCCTTCCGTTGACTTTGTCGTCGGCAGATGAATTCGACTTTTGTAATTCCTTGAGTAGTCCATCATTTAAAACCTTATTTTCTCTTGACCGAATACTTTAAACATTTCCATTAACCTTTCCAACAATATTTTCACAGCTAGTTAAATCCCCATTGTAGTTTTAAATAATTTTCCGCTGCAAAGTTTTCAAATGTTTTGAACGTTTAGAAAATGTCAAATTTTGAATGTCGAATGAAGTTTTAAATTTATTCGAAATTTCTTAGTTATGATCAAGTAATGAGTAGCGAACCGGGTTCAGATAACTCGGGGCGTTACACCATTTTCCTTCAGGTGATTGACTATAAAAAGAGCAGCAAAGATGCTTGAAAAAGTTTAAGAAAATTGGACCAACATGTTGCAGAAAACAACAATAATGATGAAGAAATTCACTAGACAAAACAACAAAATATAAACAAAGAAAACAACTTTGGTTGTTTAAAACAGAACTAGGTTTTCAAAGACAGATTTAAGCTTGCAAAAAAAAAAAAACAAGAATTGATTCAGGTTTTGGAACCCATTAACCATGCTGAAAAAAAATATCTATCACGCAATTAAAAACAGCTTTTGGACACTCTAAAACCAACAGAAACTATCACCCAAAATAGTAAACAAGGCTGCCAATTTTTATCAACTAAAAACTCAGCACTCTTCTCGGTGAAGAACTCTAAAACAGAATGAAAATAGCTGCTGGAACTTGAAGAGAACAAGTCCGAAACAGAACAGAAAACGAAACAAGAACAAGCTGAAGACTAGCCGAAAACACAACAAAAACCATGCCATTAATCACCTAAACATGTGACACTATAAACAGAACACAAGCTGGAACTTAACATGAGACAAATCTGGACATCTAAACAGGAAACAACAAGAAAATAGATCAGCAACTCTTGCTGCAGAAACTCGACAGAAAAACCAAAAGGAAAACAGAAAAATAATGCATGCACAACATATTAGGAAACAGGTTCTAAACATGCTACATTGAAGCGAAATTTAGACAGAAAATGGAAGCAAGATCACATGGAAACAAGAGCAGAAACATGACAGCAAGTTAAATAGAAACAGTAAAAGAAAATTAAAAAAAAAAAAACATGTTGACATTTGACACTAACCAGAAAAGGCAGAAAACATGACTTGAAAGTGGTTGACTGTGGATGCAACATTTGTGAATATGGAACACTTAAATAGAAACAAGAAATCAAGACATGCTGGAAATAGAATCAGCAAACAGAAAACAAAAACAGCAGAAATTTTTTATTTTATTATTATTTTTTTTTTGGCAGAAGCAAAACACTAATCAAACGGAACTTGCAAAACAAAAACAAACAGAACACGAGTGGGTGAAATTCAAGTGGACAGAATGACCACAACAGAGATAGAGCATCAACAGAACACCAAACTTCATAGAACAGGACACTCAGACACAAACAGAAAGAAGAAAAATGAAACAGAAATGACACTCACGAATTCAGTCCAGGCAACTTCTGTAACTAATGGAGTTCACCACACTATCCCACATCCCTTTTGGGGCGGCTGCCTCACACGAAGATCGGCCGGGCCACTTTTAGGCCAGTGGTAAACTTCGGGTTTTTCCACAGCCAACAGAGCATTGGCTCTGACACCAAATGATAGGATAACAGTCCTAATCAAGCTGAAGACTCGATTTGGGTGCTAGAAGAGCACTCTACATACGCACAAAACAGACCACGAAAACAGGGAGAATAGAGCATATGTTGGTTTTCGAGGTCCCTACGCATGTCGGAATTCACTATTATTCATAATAATAGTGACAT
Organism: Begonia masoniana; assembly: GCA_022432975.1. Lineage (NCBI taxonomy): Eukaryota > Viridiplantae > Streptophyta > Magnoliopsida > Cucurbitales > Begoniaceae > Begonia > Begonia masoniana. The sequence continues at coordinate 9,808,242 of CM039509.1, forward strand.
GCGTTACCCTGTGACTTTAAAACTATTTTAAAATCATCAAAAAACCATAAATTGGATCGTTAGTCTAAAAGAAATTATTTTTGAGAAATATGTAATTTTTCAAAATGTAAACAATTTACATTGAGAAAAAATATTAGAATTAGATTGTGATATATTAAAAGAAAATACCTTTTTGGAGCAACGCTTTTACTCAGGTACTCCCGCCTGATCTTAACAGCTTTAACTCAGGATCAGGTGTTTTTCCCGAAGACTTTGATACCGTCGAGTCTTCTCTGAAGATCTTTACACTTAAATCTCCTGACGTGTGGGCGTCTCTCTTAAAAGAACAATACACTCTTATATTCCTGGAGAGACGTGTTCTCAACACATGAGACGTCTCTCTTCGATTTTAGAAAACGTTTTTCTAAAATCAAATACGAAAAGGTCACACCTTTTCTCTATAGGGATTTGCTCTCTCAGTTGTTCTACGTTTTTTTTTGGTTTGTTCTTCTGTCAAATCACATTTGACAATTTTTATAGATCTGTTTTAAAATTAATTTTTAGATTTATTTTAATAAAAACTAATTTTTAAAAAATAAATCTTATCTAATCAAATCTAATTTGATTAGATGTTGATTTATCCAATAAATCAATTTATCAATTAATCATATAATCTAAAAACAGTTTTTAGAATATATTTATGAAAACTACTTTTTAAGATAATCTCATCTCATGAGATTCTTCAGATCTACTTTTAAATAGTAAACAAACTATAAATCAACTGTAGATCAAATCTAATTTGATCAGATTTTCCAGATCTATTTTTATTCAAATTTCAAAAAAATCTGTTTTTATAGTTTGTTACATAACCACTTTAAATCTGAAGATCAAATCTCATCTGATGAGATTCTTCAAATCTAATTCAAATCCCTTAAAAATATCTCATCTAATGAGATATTTTATTTTGAATTCAAAATATAAAAACTATTATATATTTTGAATAACAATATATTTATCAGAGTGCCTATAAATGATTAATCATAATTAATCATTTATATATTTATTCTTGTAACGTGAAAATTAAATAGTGATATAAGATGACAGAGGGACCGATGGACCTATAGTTCTAAGCTCCAATAATATTTGTTAATTAATATAAACTCTTTATATTAAATAACACAATTATTAACTCTAGAGTAATTCCACTAAATACCTAGAGTTGCACTCTTAGAACTATAGAGTATATTTACTCAAAGTAATGTCCATTGATATAGTCATTACATATGTATTAATCCTCCATTAAGATTCGTAATAGAGTTAGGTATAAAATCCGTTAACCTCTCATATTACATCTTTATCCTTGACTACCATTAGTTCTTGATTGAATAATTAATTCATAACATTTATGAATTTACGCGCTGTAATACCCGGTTCTGTTAAACCGTCCCTCTATTCCTTTTAAACTAATGGCACAATTTATATGGCAATATTAAATGTAGGGTTAGTGGATGACTAGGCAAGGGCATAAGAGTAAATAGAAATTTAAAGGTGGATAACGTATTTAAGGAAACTATTATTGAAGTAGCCGCCACTGTTTTATTCCATTTCCTCTCCATTCTCAGCTCCTCAGCTTAGCAGAGCGCGTTAGGAGACCCCCCTTCGACTTACTCCAGCGATTTCCTCTGAACTTGGTGAGTTTTGCTTCTATTTCTAGCTACATTGTATCTATCGTTGGTGGGAGGGATAATATTGAGGTTTTGGAGAATACAGTAAGCGAGTGTTAGTTTCGGTTTTAAGTTGAAATAGGGAGTGCACAACGACTTGAGTTTCCGAACCAGTTTCCCTTAGAGTTCTAGTGGTTTAGAATGAAGTTTAGAGAAAGTTAATGTATGCTCTGCCTATGATTTTTTTTAGGGTTCGAGTAATACCCGAAGTAGCTTGCCACCAAGTTTTTCCAGGAGACCAGGTAAGTAAAGTATGCATGTGCCTTCGGGCCTACATCACAAAACAGTAGGGTTATGCATATTGTGAATGATTTTGTATGTCATGCATCATGTTTTTGAAAGATTACGAAAATGAATTTCGATGTAAGAATAGTGAAGTATGAACTGTATGTGACAGACAAACTATTAAGGGAACTAATACGCCCCTTAATCGAGTAGAGGATGTATGACATTGAGAGAATTGATCCCACTCCCAAGGGAACAGAGGGATCAGTTCAGCTATTAAGGGAACTAATCCGCCCCTTAATTGAGTAGAGGATGTATGACCTTGGAAAAATTGATCCACTTCCCAAGGGAACCGAGGGATCAGATCAGCTTATGAACGTATGTGAATGCAACTGAGATGAGAAAGTAGAAATTGCATGTTTCAACATTTCATTCCATTACTGCTTTACTTACTTAGCATTAGGCTAATAGATGAGTTTTGTGATGTAGGTAGAGAAGTTACAGCAGGTGAGCCTTCTGAGTTCATTGAAGGATAGGCTGGTTGGGGGAGCACACTCATGCCACAGACTTGGTATTTGATGAGGCAGTTTAACTGATGTCTGTTGGTGAGAAGGTTTAGTTGACAGTGTTTAAATTTAGAAATGTTAAGTTCCCACAACAGTAGTGGTTTCAATACTTCGAACATGTTTTGAGATTTTCTGATAACGGTAATCTGTTGAGTTTTAAATGTTGTTTTTACTGGATCTGATTAATGCAATGGTTTGAGTTGTTTCTGAATTGTCTTGGAAAAGTAAGTAAATTTCCTTTCTGTAATTAGTGTTGTGTATGTATAGTGAGGAGTAGTTGAGATGTACTCTGCTTTCTACCGGTAGATGATGTCTATCGGTAGATGTTGAGTTATGTTGTCTATCGGAAGGTGTCTTCAGAAAAGCCATCGGATGATGCATGTTTAAGTCCATCGGAAGATGTCTTCAGAAAAGCCATCGGATGATGTAGGCTTAATTCTATCGGAAGATGTCTTCAGAAAAGTCATCGGATGATGTAGGCTTAATTCTATCGGAAGATGTCTTCAGAAAAGCCATCGGATGATATAGGTTTAATTCTATCGGTAAGAGTGAGTATTACGTTTTGCCGTTTAGTTATCGGAGGATGTCGTTGTTAAACATACCGGATGATGTAGAATAAGTTTTTGTCGTTTAGTCGTCGGTGGATGTAGAATAAAGTCGATCGGATGAAGAAAATCAACCGGCTGACGTCATCGGTAGATGTAGAGAATATTTTGTCGTTTTGTGACCGGATGATGTCTTCTGTTTTCTGTTTTCAGCCTCTTCCGTTGACTTGGTTCAGCGGCAGATGCGTTTGACCTTCGCCACTTTTAAAGAAATTCGTGATTAACTCTTATTTTTCTCTTGGTCGATTATTTCTAACTTTTCGGCCGATTATCCAGACACTTTTTATGATTTTGTTTAGCTCTAATTTTGTTTAAATGAATTCCGCTGCAAGTTTTTTTTAAAAAAATATGGATGAAATTTTTAGTCATGTACAGACTTGTGTGACAAACCGGGTTCAGATAACTCGGGGCGTTACAGTATGGTATCAGAGACATTCAGTTAAACTGTTCAAAAGATTACTCATCAGTGCCAATCGTTGCATGGGGGTACTCTAACAACTGTAAGTGTTTACCTTAACCTTAGCTATTAGGTATTTAAGAGTATAATTAACCTTGTGCAGGAATATAGCAAATGTCTAGACGACCAGGAAGACCACGGTTACCAAGGGAGATTCCAAGTCCCAGGCGGGAGGAGGACTCTAGTGTGATTAGGCAGCTGACAGAATTGATGCGTCAGCAGACTGATATAGTACGTCAACAGTCTGACCAATTAGGAGTGCTGTTGAGCCGGGAGACACAAGGAAGTGCCAACTCGGGTTCTAGCAGTGAACATTCTGGAGATAGGTTCCGGAGACTGAGACCACCCACGTTTAATGGTCAGTCAACTGATCCAGTTATTGCTGAGGGTTGGCTTAGAAAAATTGAGAGTATGTTTAGGTGTGCCAATATTGGAGAAGAGGACAAAGTCACGTTGGCCACGTTCCATTTGGCTGGTGAAGCTCAACTCTGGTGGGAAATAGTTGAAACCACCACCGACATTCTGACTATGACTTGGTCACAGTTTAAGGACATCTTTTATGAGAAATATTTTAACAGCACGGTCCAAACCGTAAAGAAGTTGGAGTTTCTGAATTTGAAGCAGACAAGGTCGGTGGTAGAGTACAGTAGGCAATTTGAGTCCTTGTCCAGGTTTGCTGGACATTTTGCTCATAAGGACGAGGATAAGGTGTTCAAATTTGTGCATGGACTGAAGCCGGAGATTTATCGAGGAGTCAAATTTTGTGGCATTAAAGGTTTAACGTTCAGTGAAGTTGTGTCCACTGCTCTGGAAGTGGAAGAAGCTGAAGGGAAGTAAGCTAGACCAAAGGAGGTTTCGCAAAAGTGTATCCAGCCACACCATCAGAGGGGAGAGAAGAGGCCAAGTGAAGGCCAAAGTAACCAAGGATCTGGAAAGAGGGTACTGAATACCCAGAAGTTTCCTCAATGCCCGAAATGTTCAAAGAATCACTCGGGCGAGTGTAGATTTGGATCGGGTAAGTGTTTTAAGTGTGAAAAGGTTTGACATTTGTACAAGGATTGCCCAAAGCCCCGGATCGTTCGATGTTTCCATTGCAACAAGGTTGGCCATGTCAACAGAGACTGCCCAGCTTTGAAGGGTGGCCCTGCCAGGATTAAGCCAAGAATATTCTCCATGATGGAGTCAGGTGGTGAGGACCAGCCTGCTGTAGTGTCAGGTACTATAATGATTAACTCTGTACCTGCTTTTACTTTGATAGATTCAGGTGCACTCATTCTTTATAGCCTCTACATTTGTTGATAAGTTAGATGTACGGTTTACTCCTTCTGAGCATGTGTATAACGTAGCATTACCTTCTGGTGAGCACATGCACTCCAGTCAAATGATGCCTGATAGTGTGGTGTTAGTAGGGAACATGAATTTTCCTGCTGATCTTATTGTTATGGACATAATGGGATTTGATGTGATCCTAGGAATGGATTGGTTGTTTAAGCATTATGCCACTATAGATTGTAGAACTGGAATAGTTAGTTTTCACCCTCTAGTGGTTTAAACCATACTTTCCAAGCCCTGAAGAAGAGTAAGGAAATGATTGTAATGACTTCTGTTAGTTGTAGACCCTCTTCCAGAAGTATTTCTTGATGACCTTCCTGGTTTGCCACCAGATAGGGAAATTGAATTTGTGGTAGAACAAAGCAGCTGAAAAAAAGGAAGTGAGATAAGGAAAGCAAAAGGAAGAGAAAAACAAAAAGAAAACGGATGAAAAGAAGAAAGAAAAAGTCGAAATCTGAAAAAAGATGAGAAACAAAACTGAAACTGATAGAGAGAAAGAGAAGACCTGGAAAAAAGAAAAGACAAAAAAATGAATGAAGAAAGAAAAAGAACAAAAAATAAATAGAGAAGCCAAGACAACAAGAAGAAAGGGAAGAAAAAAAAAAAAAAAAAAAAAAAAAAAAAAAAAAAAAAAAAAAAAAAAAAAAAAAAAAAAAAAAAAAAAAAAAAAAAAAAAAAAAAAAAAAAAAAAAAAAAAAAAAAAAAAAAAAAAAAAAAAAAAAAAAAAAAAAAAAAAAAAAAAAAAAAAAAAAAAAAAAAAAAAAAAAAAAAAAAAAAAAAAAAAAAAAAATAGACACACGAACTGTAGAAAAATCGAACCCTAAGGATGTTTTAGTTGTCCAAAATTTTCCAGAAGTATTTCTTGATGACCTTCCTGGTTTGCCACCAGATAGGGAAATTGAATTTGTGGTAGATGTTTACCTCGGCGCTGAGCCAGTATCTAAGAATCCATATAGGCTAGTACCCACAGAACTTAAAGAGTTGAAGAAACAGTTAGAGGATTTGTTGGAGAAGGGGTTCATACGCCCTAGCTTTTCACCATGGGGTGCACCTGTCCTTTTGTCAAAAAGAAGGATGGGTCAATGCGTATGTGCATAGACTATAGAGAATTGAATAAGCTAACTGTCAAGAACAAGTATCCACTGCCAAGGATTGATGATTTATTTGATCAGCTTAAGGGTGCAAGAGTTTTCTCTAAATTGACCTTAGGTCCGGTTATTACCAGTTGAAGGTTAAATCTGAAGACATCCCAAAGACTGCCTTTCGCACAAGGTATGGGCATTATGAGTTTTTGGTTATGTCTTTTGGTTTGACAAATGCGCCAGAAGCCTTCATGGATCTCATGAATAGGGTGTTTCGCGAGTACTTGAACAAGTTTGTCATTGTATTCATAGATGACATTTTAATCTATTCTAGAACTAAGGATGAACATGCAGGACACCTAAGCTTGGTGCTAGGATTGCTGAGGCAGCACCAACTTTATGCCAAATTTTCTAAGTGTGAGTTTTGGTTGGACAGAGTTCACTTTCTTGGTCATGTGATCTCTGGTGATGGGATATCTGTTGATCCAGCCAAGGTTCAAGCTGTTAAGGAATGGTCCCAACCGAAGAATGCTACGGATATCCGGAGTTTTCTAGGACTAGCGGGATATTATAGAAAATTCATCGAGGGATTTTCAAAGATTGCCACACCCCTTACTACGTTAACAAGAAAAAATGTGAAGTATAATTGGACCGATAAATGTGAATCCAGTTTTCAGACCTTGAAGCAGAAACTGACCAATGCCCCAATTTTAACTCTTCCTGTCGAAAATGGTAAATTCAGTATTTATTGTGATGCTTCCAAGGTTGGACTTGGTGGTGTATTGATGTAAGATGGAAAGGTTATAACTTATGCTTCTAGGCAGTTAAAAGTACACGAAAAGAATTACCCCACACATGACTTAGAATTAGCTGCTGTGGTTTTTGCATTAAAGATTTGGAGGCACTACCTGTATGGACAAACCTGTGAGATATTTTTGGATCATAAAAGTCTGAAATACATTTTCACGCAAAAAGAACTGAATATGAGGCAACGTAGATGGTTAGAGTTTGTCAAAGACTATGATTTCGAGATTAAGTACCACCCTGGCAAGGCGAATGTAGTGGCTGATGCTTTGAGTAGAGTAACCCCTTTAGACTCTGCACTGACTCTAGACATACCGATAGCCTTAGAGACAGAATTCCAAAGATTTAACCTGGAAGCTGTGTCTAGTGTGTCAGCCACGCTTTCGGCCATATCTTTGAGGCCAACTATTTTGGAGAAAATAAAGGAAGTTCAAACGAATGACGCTGAATGTAATAAGTATAAGTTGTGCATAGATTCTATTGATAAGTTGGATTTCAACTGATCAGCTGATGGAATTCTCAAGTTTCAAAGTAGATGGTTTGTTCCGGTTGATACTGAACTTAGAAAGGAAATCCTATCTGAGGCACATTCCTCCAGACTTTCTGTTCATCCTGGAAGTACGAAAATGTATAGAGATCTCAAGCAACATTATTGGTGGCCAAGTATGAAGAGAAGTGTGGCGGAGTATGTGGAGTCATGTCTGGTCTGCCAGCAAGTCAAAGCTGAACATTAGAGGCCTGCTGGAACATTACAACCCTTACCAGTTCTCGAATGGAAATGGGAACAAATAACTATGGATTTTGTTATAGGATTACCTAGAACAACAAAAGGTCACGATGCAATTTGGGTAGTAGTTGATCGTTTAACCAAATCAGCTCACTTTCTGCCAATAAAGATAACATACTCGATGGATCAATTGGCTGAGTTGTATGTGCACGAGGTTGTTAGACTGCATGGAGTTCTAAGCACTATAGTTTCAGACCGAGACTCCAGATTTACATCTAAGTTTTGGAAATGTATGCACAACGCTATGGGAACACAGCTTAGTTTTAGCACAGCCTTTCATCCTCAAACTGATGGACAATCTGAGAGAACTATCCAAACATTGGAGGATATGCTTCGTGCATGTGTGCTGGAATTTCAGGGTTCTTGGAGTAAGTATATACCATTGATTGAATTCTCTTATAATAACAGTTTTCAAGCAACAATAGGCATGGCACCATACGAAGCATTATATGGACGAAAATGCAGATCTCCTTTGTACTGGGATGAAGTTGGTAAGGCACAGTTGCTTGGTCCTGACATTGTGCAGCAGACTGAGGAAAAGGTTGCCCTCATCCGACAGAGAATTCTGATAGCTCAAAGCCGCCAGAAGAGTTATGCTGATAAAAGACGGAGAGAATTAGAGTTTGAAGTAGGTGATGAAGTTTTTCTTAAGGTGTCACCATTCAAAGGAGTTGTGAGATTCGGGAAGAGAGGAAAGTTGAACCCCAGGTTTATTGGACCATTCTTAATTTTGAAAAGGGTTGGGAGTGCAGCCTATCAGTTGCAGTTACCGGCTTCTATGGAAGGAATCCACAACGTGTTCCATGTTTCTATGTTAAAGAAGTGTGTAAGGGATCCATATCAGATTGTGGAACAGCAGGACATTGAGGTTCTTCCTACTCTTGCATATGAGGAGAAACCAGTAAGGATTTTGGATTATGCAGTGAAGGTGTTGCGCAACAAGGAAGTTCCACTAGTGAAAGTCTTATGGCACAATCAGAACATAGAGGAGACAACTTGGGAGCGCCAGCAAGACATGATGGACCAACATCCAGAATTATTCAGGTACTGAATTTTGAGGACAAAATTTTTTTTAAGGAGGGTAGATTGTAATACCCGGTTCTGTTAAACTGTCCCTCTATTCCTTTTAAACTAATGACACAATTTATATGGCAATATTAAATGTAGGGTTAGTGGATGACTAGGCAAGGACATAAGAGTAAATAGAAATTTAAAGGTGGATAACGTATTTAAGGAAACTATTATTGAAGTAGCCGCCACTGTTTTATTCTATTTCCTCTCCATTCTCAGCTCCTCAGCTTAGCAGAGCGCGTTAGGAGACCCCCCTTCGACTTCCTCCAGCGATTTCCTCCGAACTTGGTGAGTTTTGCTTCTATTTCTAGCTACATTGTATCTATCGTTGGTGGGAGGGATAATATTGAGGTTTTGGAGAATACAGTAAGTGAGTGTTAGTTTCGGTTTTAAGTTGAAATCGGGAGTGCACAACGAATTGAGTTTCCGAACCAGTTTCCCTTAGATTTCTAGTGGTTTAGAATGAAGTTTAGAGAAAGTTAATGTATGCTCTGCCTATGATTTTTTTTTTAGGGTTCGAGTAATACCCGAAGTAGCTTGCCACCAAGTTTTTCCAGGAGACCAGGTAAGTAAAGTATGCATGTGCCTTCGGGCCTACATCACAAAACAGTAGGGTTATGCATAATGTGAATGATTTTGTATGTCATGCATCATGTTTTTGAAAGATTACGAAAATGAATTTCCATGTAAGAATAGTGAAGTATGAACTGTATGTGACAGACAATGTAACACCCGGTTTATTAGAATTAAAATAATCTATTAATCTTCTAAGTGTGAATTTTATAGAATGAAATTAGGGGTAAAATCAATTAGGTTAATGAGTAACTAAGTGAGGGCATAAGGGTAATTGTCAATTTTGCAAATGGATAACGTATTTAAGGAAAGAGTAAATGAGGTATAGCCGTCATACTCATTTCACTCTCGGTTTTCAGCTCAACCCAGCAGAGCTCTCTAGGCGATTTCCTCACCGATTCCTCCAACCCAGGTGAGTTTTGATTCGATTAATTGCTGATTTTAGTACCTAGGTAGCTTAAGGATCCCAACGTATGCATTTTGTTAATGTTACGAGTGAGAGATTCTGCTTGAGGATTAGAGCAGAATCGGGAATGTTAGATAAATAGAAATGCCCAACCCACTCCTTAGATTTCTGAATAGCTTAGATTGAGGTTTAACGTTCTGTTTATGAATATAGGTGAACAAACCCCCGAAGTAGCTCTTAACCGAGCATTTGCAAGGAATCCAGGTAAGTAAAGTATTGCTTGTGCCTTCGGGCCTACATCACAAAACAGTAGGTTTATGTATGCTTGAATATTTCTATTGTCCATGCATCATGTTTTTGTTAAAAGTTACGAAAATGAATTTCATGTAAGGAATGGTAAGGTATGAACTGTATGCGACAGACAAACTATTAAGGGAACTAATCCACCCCTTAACTTATGAAGGGATTTAGACATTGGGAGAATTGATCCCACTCCCAAGGGAACCATGGGATCAGATCAGCTGTTAAGGGAATTCATCCGCCCCTTAATTGAGTATGAGGATGTAGACATTGGGAGAATTGATCCCACTCCCAAGGGAACCATGGGATCTGATCATGATATGAACGAATATGTATGCCACTGAGAGGAGAAAATAGAAACTGCATATTTAGGAGTTTAAGCTCAGCATTTTATTTCATTCATATACTGCTTTACTTACTTAGCATTAGGCTAATAGATGAGTTTTGTGATGTAGGTGAAGAAGTGTTAGCAGGTGTGTCTCCTGATCATGTTGAGGAATAGTGGACGTTGGAGGAGTGCATTCAGGCCTCGACATGGTAACTGATGGGGCGGTTTAGCATGTTGTTTACAGATGTAGAGGTTTAGTGGATAATGATTTAAATTGAGTATATGGAGTTTTTAGTAAAGGAGATTACAGCTGCTTGACTTCGTTTTCGAGCATTTCTGATTTTCATGTTCTTACTGATTTTGATCAATACAATGACTTGGAGTGTTATGAATGGATTTTTGGTAAAATGTTTTAAGTCTGTTAGATAGTCGAATCTTTCTCGGGTTATAGACAGGTTGTTTAGTCCATTGGTGGGAATTGAATAATTTTGTATCAGTGGATATGTGTAGAGGTTTATTGCGTTCTGTTGAAAGGAATTGTGTTGATGTCTATCGGAAGAGGGAAGTCTACCGGTAGATGTCTCATGTTTGTCTTCCGGCTGACGTCATCGACAGAAGAAGTGTAATGGAAGTCGGGTGAGTATGTCTTCCGGCTGACGTCATCGGAAGAGTAAAGCATTTGTCTTCCGGCTGACGTCATCGGCAGAAGAAGTGTAATGGAAGTCGGGTGAGTATGTCTTCCGGCTGACGTCATCGGAAGAGTAAAGCATTTGTCTTCCGGCTGACGTCATCGGCAGAAGAAGTGTAATGGAAGTCGGGTGAGTATGTCTTCCGGCTGACGTCATCGGAAGAGGAAAGCATTTGTCTTCCGGCTGACGTCATCGGCAGAAGAAGTGTAAGGGAAGTCGGGTGAGTATGTCTTCCGGCTGACGTCATCGGAAGAGGAAAGTAATTGTCTTCCGGCTGACGTCATCGGAAGAGGAAATAGGTATTTTGTCGTTTACTCACCGGAAAACGAAATAGGTGATTTGTCGTTTTGTCACTGATGAAGTCTTCGGTTTTCTATTTCTGCTTCTTTCGTTGACCTTGTCGTCGGCAGATGACTTCAACACTTCCGTTAATCACCCCAACAGTATATTCTACAGTTCGTCTAACTTCATAGTTGTTTAAATGATTTTCCGCTGCAAAGTTTTCAAATGTTTTGAATGTATAGAAAATGTCAAATTTTGACTGTCGAATGAAGTTTTAAAATTTATCCGAAAATTTCTTAGTCATGGTCAAGTAATGAGTAGCGACCCGGGTTCAGATAATTCGGGGCGTTACAGACAAACTATTAAGGGAACTAATCCGCCCTTTAATCGAGTAGAGGATGTATGACATTGGGAGAATTGATCCCACTCCCAAGGGAACAGAGGGATCAGTTCAGCTATTAAGGGAACTAATCCGCCCCTTAATCGAGTAGAGGATGTATGACCTTGGGACAATTGATCCACTTCCCAAGGGAACCGAGGGATCAGATCAGCTTATGAACGTATGTGAATGCAACTGAGATGAGAAAGTAGAAATTGCATGTTTAGGAATTTATGTTTCAGCATTTCATTCCATTACTGCATTACTTACTTAGCATTAGGCTAATAGATGAGTTTTGTGATGTAGGTAGAGAAGTTACAGCAGGTGAGCCTTCTGAGTTCATTTAAGGATAGGCTGGTTGGGGGAGCACACTCATGCCACGGACCTGGTATTTGATGAGGCAGTTTAACTGATGTCTGTTGGTGAGAAGGTTTAGTTGACAGTGTTTAAATTTAGAAATGTTAAGTTCCCACAACAGTAGTGGTTTCAATACTTCGAACATGTTTTGAGATTTTCTGATAACGGTAATCTGTTGAGTTTTAAATGTTGTTTTTACTGGATCTGATTAATGCAATGGTTTGAGTTGTTTCTGAATGGTCTTGAAAAAGTAAGTAAATTTCCTTTCTGTAATTAGTGTTGTGTATGTATAGTGAGGAGTAGTTGAGATGTACTCTGCTTTCTACCGGTAGATGATGTCTATCGGTAGATGTTGAGTTATGTTGTCTATCGGAAGGTGTCTTCAGAAAAGCCATCGGATGATGCAGGTTTAAGTCCATCGGAAGATGTCTTCAGAAAAGCCATCGGATGATGTAGGCTTAATTCTATCGGAAGATGTCTTCAGAAAAGTCATCGGATGATGTAGGCTTAATTCTATCGGAAGATGTCTTCAGAAAAGCCATCGGATGATATAGGTTTAATTCTATCGGTAAGAGTGAGTATTACGTTTTGTCGTTTAGTTATCAGAGGATGTCGTTGTTAAACATACCGGATGATGTAGAATAAGTTTTTGTCGTTTAGTCGTCGGTGGATGTAGAATAAAGTCGATCGGATGAAGAAAATTAACCGGCTGACGTCATCGGTAGATGTAGAGAATATTTTGTCGTTTTGTAACCGGATGATGTCTTCTGTTTTCTGTTTTCATCCTCTTCCGTTGACTTGGTTCAGCGGCAGATGCGTTTGACCTTCGCCACTTTTAAAGAAATTCGTGATTAACTCTTATTTTTCCTTGGTCGATTATTTCTAACTTTTCGGCCGATTATCCAGACACTTTTTATGATTTTGTTTAGCTCTAATTTTGTTTAAATGAATTCCGCTGCAAGTTTTTAAAAAAAAAAATATGGATGAAATTTTTAGTCATGTACGGACTTGTGTGACAAACCGGGTTCAGATAACTCGGGGCGTTACATGCGCTAATTATTCAATCCCTGAACTAACAAACAAGAGAATCTTGTATTATGGATTTCATTGTATCAATGTTAGCATTCCCAGCTACTCATTTAATTTATTTTCAAAATACAAGGTTTATGTAATGTAACTCATACAAAACTGTACCGAGTAAATCAAAAAATAAATTATAATGAAATAGGAGTCTACTAAATACAATGAATTAAGATCATACATATATGACCATCATTATGATAAAATTAATTGTTCTTCATTCAACGGATATTATAAGAACAATATAATTTTATCTGGTCCAGTCCTATATAATCATATTATATAAAATACAATCACTTTATGTCACTACATATATAGTCGGGATATGACTACACGTTCTCAACGAAGTGAACTGTATTTATGACTTTATTAATTTGAAGATCCTTTACTTCAAATATAAGTCATGGACTATTGTGATTATTTCTTTTTAAATTTAATCCCACATATATCAGCATATATGTAAATTTAAAATTGCATAAATAATCAAGGATTTTTCTTTGAATTTATAAAGCATATCGAATAATGCAAACATAAAAATTAATCATAAAATTTATTTATTAATTACAGCAATTAAAATGTTCATAACATTTGCTTGTTGGGCACTTATTCCCAACAATCTCCCACTTGCCCTAAAGCAAATGAGACATGTCTGTAATCCCTAGTCCTTTCAAGATGTTATCAAAACTCTTTGCAGGCAATGTCTTGGTGAAGGGATCTGCAAGATTATCAGTGGTTGGAATCTTCAAAACGGCGACTTCTCACGTTTGCACTATTTCTCTAATCACTGATATTTTCTTTTCTTTCTATATGCTTTTTGATCTTTTGTGGCTTCTCGGTTCTTTAGAATTCGCCACTGCCCACTATTCTACAATAAAGTTGAGTGTTTTTATTTATATCTGTAACACTTCCCGATACTACAGAACTTGCAAAGAGCAAACCTTCTTTAGCTGCTTCTGAACAGCTATGTACCGGCTTTCCAATGTCGATTCAGAAACTCCTCCTTGTTTGGTACTTCTCCAAAAATGGCTCCACAACCTTGTATTTGATGAGCGTTACTGAGTCTGTTTGTGAGAAGGTTGTAGTTGACAGTGTTTAAACGTTTAGAAATTTAAGTTCCCACAACAGTAGTGGTTTCAATACTTCGAACTGGGTTTGCGACATTTTCTGATAACGGTAATCTGTTGAGTTTTAAATGTTGTTTTTACTGGATCTGATTAATGCAATGGTTTGAGTTGTTTCTGAATGGTCTTGAAAAAGTAAGTAAATTTCCTTTCTGTAATTAGTGTTGTGTATGTATAGTGAGGAGTAGTTGAGATGTACTCTGCTTTCTACCGGTAGATGATGTCTATCGGTAGATGTTGAGTTATGTTGTCTATCGGAAGGTGTCTTCAGAAAAGCCATCGGATGATGCAGGTTTAAGTCCATCGGAAGATGTCTTCAGAAAAGCCATCGGATGATGTAGGCTTAATTCTATCGGAAGATGTCTTCAGAAAAGTCATCGGATGATGTAGGCTTAATTCTATCGGAAGATGTCTTCAGAAAAGCCATCGGATGATATAGGTTTAATTCTATCGGTAAGAGTGAGTATTACGTTTTGTCGTTTAGTTATCAGAGGATGTCGTTGTTAAACATACCGGATGATGTAGAATAAGTTTTTGTCGTTTAGTCGTCGGTGGATGTAGAATAAAGTCGATCGGATGAAGAAAATTAACCGGCTGACGTCATCGGTAGATGTAGAGAATATTTTGTCGTTTTGTAACCGGATGATGTCTTCTGTTTTCTGTTTTCATCCTCTTCCGTTGACTTGGTTCAGCGGCAGATGCGTTTGACCTTCGCCACTTTTAAAGAAATTCGTGATTAACTCTTATTTTTCCTTGGTCGATTATTTCTAACTTTTCGGCCGATTATCCAGACACTTTTTATGATTTTGTTTAGCTCTAATTTTGTTTAAATGAATTCCGCTGCAAGTTTTTAAAAAAAAAATATGGATGAAATTTTTAGTCATGTACGGACTTGTGTGACAAACCGGGTTCAGATAACTCGGGGCGTTACATGCGCTAATTATTCAATCCCTGAACTAACAAACAAGAGAATCTTGTATTATGGATTTCATTGTATCAATGTTAGCATTCCCAGCTACTCATTTAATTTATTTTCAAATACAAGGTTTATGTAATGTAACTCATACAAAACTGTACCGAGTAAATCAAAAATAAATTATAATGAAATAGGAGTCTACTAAATACAATGAATTAAGATCATACATATATGACCATCATTATGATAAAATTAATTGTTCTTCATTCAACGGATATTATAAGAACAATATAATTTTATCTGGTCCAGTCCTATATAATCATATTATATAAAATACAATCACTTTATGTCACTACATATATAGTCGGGATATGACTACACGTTCTCAACGAAGTGAACTGTATTATGACTTTATTAATTTGAAGATCCTTTACTTCAAATATAAGTCATGGACTATTGTGATTATTTCTTTTTAAATTTAATCCCACATATATCAGCATATATGTAAATTTAAAATTGCATAAATAATCAAGGATTTTTCTTTGAATTTATAAAGCATATCGAATAATGCAAACATAAAAATTAATCATAAAATTTATTTATTAATTACAGCAATTAAAATGTTCATAACATTTGCTTGTTGGGCACATTATTCCCAACAATCTCCCACTTGCCCTAAAGCAAATGAGACATGTCTGTAATCCCTAGTCCTTCAAGATGTTTATCAAAACTCTTTGCAGGCAATGTCTTGGTGAAGGGATCTGCAAGATTCTCAGTGGTTGGAATCTTCAAAACGGCGACGTCTCCACGTTGCACGATTTCTCTAATCAGATGATATTTTCTTTCTATATGCTTTGATCTTTTGTGGCTTCTCGGTTCTTTAGAATTCGCCACTGCACCACTATTATCACAATAAAGTGTGAATGGTTTATTTATATCTGGAACAACTTCCAGATCACTAAAGAACTTGCAGAGCCAAACAGCTTCTTTAGCTGCTTCTGAAGCAGCTATGTACTCGGCTTCCATAGTCGAGTCAGAAACTCCTCCTTGTTTGGTACTTCTCCAAACAATGGCTCCACCACCAAGAGTAAATACTGATCCAGATATCGACTTTCGATCATCTATATCAGATTGAAAATCAGAATCTGTATATCCTGTAGGAATCAAATCCCTACCAGAATATACAAGCATATAATTTCTCGTTCTCCTAAGATACTTGAGAATGTGCTTGACTGCTATCCAGTGATCTAATCCTGGATTAGACTGAAAACGGCTAACTATCCCTACTGCATAGCAAATGTCTGGTCTTGTGCATAACATAGCATACATCAAGCTACCAACTGCTGATGCATATGGATAGCGTCTCATATCCTCTTCCTTTTGAGGCGTGTCAGGACACTACTTCTTAGAAAGAGTAACTCCATGACGAGAAGGTAAATTACCTTTCTTAGAGTTCTGCATTGAATATCTGACAAGCATCTTGTCAATATACAATTCCTGAGACAAGGCTAACAACTTATTCTTGCGATCTCTAAATGGACGAATCCCAAGAATATAGCTCGCTTCTCCCAAATCTTTCATTTGGAATTGCTTAGCCAACCAAGCTTTTATGTCTGATAATAATCCTACATTATTCCCAATAAGTAGAATATCATCGACATAAAGAATTAGAAAAACCACTTGCTTCTCCTTGAAGAGCTTGTATACACAAGACTCATCAAGACATTGAACAAATCCATAAGATTTGATCGCATCATCAAATCTCATATTCCATGACCTGGATGCTTGCATGAGTCCATAAATAGACCTATGAAATTTACAAACCTTTTGTTTTGCATCCTGTGCTATGAAACCCTCTGGCTGTTCCATGTAGATAGTCTCCTCAAGATAGCCATTCAAAAAAGCTGTCTTTACGTCCATCTGCCAAATCTCATAATCATAATGAGCAGCTATGGAAAGCAGAATACGAATAGACTTAAGCATTGCTACTGGTGAGAAGGTTTCTTCATAGTCAATCCCTTCTTTTTGGGTATAACCCTTAGCCACCAGTCTAGCTTTGAATGTCTCTACATTCCCGTCTATTCCAAGTTTCCTCTTGTAGATCCATTTACATCCAATGGGTTTTATCCCTTAAGGTAAATCTACAAGATCCCAGACTGAGTTGGAATACATAGATTCCATTTCAAGTTTCATAGCTTCAAGCCATGCTTCTTTGTCAGAGTCTTCCATTGCACATCTATATGTCAATGGATCATCATTCCCATCATCGGTGATAGCAACTTGTGCTTCACCATCGTGTCGATATCGAGATGGTAGTCGCACTACCCTATCGCTACGACGAAGTGTAATGATAGGTTGACTAAAAAGAGTGGTGTTTCTTGTAACTTGTGGATCAACAACTGTTGTTGTAACCGGTCTAACCTGGTCAGATTGAATCTCTTCTAAGACAATCTTACTATGAGGTTTGTAATTTGTTATATAGTCATGTTCAAGAAATGTGGCATTTGTCGATACAAATACCTTATTATCCTGAGGACTATAAAACAAACCTCCTCTCGTGCCTACTGCATATCCAACAAACAAGCAAACCTCAGTTCTTGGTTCCAACTTCCCGGTCTTACCTACTAGCACATGTGCTGGACAACCCCATATGCGAAAGTGTCTCAAACTAGGTTTGTGACCACTCCACAACTCTAAGGGTGTATTAGGTATAGACTTAGATGGAACTACATTAACTATGTAGGTTGCTGTTTGTAAAGCATAACCCCAAAACGATTTTGGAAGAGAAGAATAGCTCATCATGGATCTTACCATATTAAGCAATGTTCGATTTCTTCTTTCAGCAACACCATTTTGCTGAGGCGTGCCTGGTGCTGTTTGTTGGAATACTATCCCATATTCTAACAGATAATCCTTGAATTCACTGTCAAGGTACTCACCACCTCGATCTGATCGAAGACACTTGATTGTCTTACCTAATTTGTTCTCAACTTCAGCTTTAAAATCTTGAAACTTTCTTAAAGTTTCAGATTTAAACTGAATTAGGTAAGTATATCCATATCTTGAGTAATCATCTATGAATGTCACAAAGTACTCATAGCCACCTCTAGCCCGTGTAGATATTGGGCCACATACATCTGAATGTATGAGCTCAAGTGTTTCTTGAGCCCTTTGGCCCTTTCCAATAAAGGACCTCTTGGTCATTTTACCTTCTAGACATGATTCACAAACAGGTAAAGATCCAACAGTTAGATCTTTTAAAGGACCATCCTTAACAAGTCTGTTAATTCTATCAAGATTAATATGACCAAGTCGTAGGTGCCAAAGATATGTATCATCAGTATGAGAAATCTTTTGCTTCTTGGATTTAGGCAATTCCACTTTGAACATTTCAGTATTCAACAGTGATGAATTTATAATGGGTCTTATCATATAAAGCGCATTTTTCATTGAGCCTGAACAAATATTTAAACTATTTCGAGAAATAATAACTGAATTATTATTAAAAGAAATAGCATATAATTGTTCAATTATTCGAGAAACAGAAATGAGGTTTCTAGTAAACCCTGGAATAAAATAAATGTTTTCTAAAAACAAATATTTATTGTTCTCAAAATAAATTTTGGCTTCTCCCACTGCTGAAGCTGAAACAACCGCCTCGTTGCCAACTCTGAGAGTGAATTCTCCATCAGCTAGTCTCCTGTACGAGTTTAGCATATGCAAAGAACAACAAACATGATTACTCGCTCCTGAATCAATTATCCAGGGTGATAAATCACTTTCTACCAAACAAGATTCAGTAACTAGTAAATCAAATTTACTCTTTTTTTGTAACACCCGGCATTTTTGCCACGTGGTCATTTAAGCGGGATAAATTGTATATTAATACAATAGATATTTTCTTTTATTTGTTTGGACGTTTAATTGGAAAACCAAACCTTGTGTAATCAAAACAAACCAATTTGATTAAAAACCAATGGAAGGGCAAATGTGGAAGTAATTAAGGTTGGTGGGAGAAATCAAATAGATGATTGACACTTGTCCAAAACTTGTTAAGGAAGCCAAGATCATTTTTCCTTCTCTTCCTCCTACGTCAGACATTTCCCTCTCTGCTCTCTCTCATTTTCCTCTCTGCTTCTCTCTTTCGGTTGAAGAAAACCAACGCAAGGGTTTCTTCCTTCTTTGATTTTCCTCCTGCTTTTCGGTCTAAGGTAATCATCTTAGATAGAAAACGATTTTTAGTTTATTTATTTGCTAGTTTCGTGATGTTTAGGGTTAATGTCCGTTTATGCATGCTATAGGTTCGTGAACCACAGTTCTCGTGCGTTCAAGTTTGCTGCATTTCGGACCACAGGTAAGTTCATACGTATAGGTTTGGCCCTTAAGGCCCTACAATACGGAGGTACTAGGTTTATGTTGTCGAGATTTCCGTTGGGTAGTTAAACCATAGGTTATGTTTTAGGTTAAGTGTGTTCTGTTTTATATTCTGCTTATTATTCTGTTGCCTGTCTATGAATGTTCATGCATACACGTTTTTCTCTGAAAGTCATGAAAAGGTTTTCTGCACACAGTTTGAAGTTAAGTAAGATAAAACCTGTAATGTAATGTATGGTTAAGTGTGGACGAGGACTGACATCCTGTCATGTACTCCTGTTATGTCCTGTTGTGGCATGTACTCCTGTTGCGCCAGCTCCTCTTCCCACTTATACCTTCCTGTCCAGTGAAATGTAATGTAATGTTCATGTATTTGAAAAAAATTCATGCATAGAACGTTCATCACTCTGCATTGTATGTTCTTACTGAGCTCTAGGCTCATAGATGAACTCCCTGTTGTAGGTACGGATCCTCCAGATGAGGAGCTTGAGCCTCAAACTGATGAGTTGATGTAGTTGGCGGGAAGAGCTCACGAGATGGTTGCTGCAGTCAGACAAATGTCATTCCTGTGAGAATGTGTTTTATGTAAAGTTATGTCAAGTTTTGTACAAGTTGTTTTGGGGTTTTAAAACGTTTGAAGTGTATGTCAAGTTCTGTAAAACTTTTGGGATCCACAAAAACGATGTATGGAACCTGTATTGATGTTTTAAACCTCTGTATTTGACAGTTGAATTATATTTCGAAGTATTCTGAAATTTGTTTGGAATATTTTCTGTTAGTCTGTGCATGGATAGTTTCTGGTTTTAGAGCTATCCATGTAGTGCGATTTTTTTTTAAGTCCCTGTTATGCCTTATGTCGTGTTCGAGAACCATGTTTTGAATCGGTTTGAGAATTTGAGATTTTATGTTTTCTGTCCTTTTGCTCTCTGTTGGTATGTCTTTCTGTTAAAGAGTTGTCAAATTCTGCCTTGAAAATTTGGTCATCCGGTACTGTTCACACATTTGGTCATTCGGTTACTGTTCACACATTTGGTCATCCGGTTACTGTTCACAATTTGGTCATCCGGGTACTGTTCACAATTTTGTCATCCGGTTACTGTTCACACATTTGGTCATCCGGTTACTGTTCACAATTTGGTCATCCGGTTACTGTTCACAATTTGGTCATCCGGTACTGTTCACACATTTTATCATCCGGTTACTGTTCACAATTTGGTCACCCGGTTACTGTTCACAATTTGGTCATCCGGTTACTGTTCACAATTTGGTCATCCGGTTACTGTTCACAATTTGGTCATCCGGTACTGTTCACACATTTTATCATCCGGTTACTGTTCACAATTTGGTCTCCCGGTTACTGTTCACAATTTGGTCATCCGGTTACTGTTCACAATTTGGTCATCCGGTACTGTTCACAATTTGGTCATCCGGTTTCTTTCAATATGTTTTCTGACTCTGTTCCAAGTTTTAAATTCTGTCATTTATTTAGAGGTCCGTCTTTTAATATCATTCTGTCTTTTTAACTATTTCTTTCTTCTCTGTTTGATTCTAAATCCTGAAAATGTTTTTCCTCCTCTGTAAATTTGTTAAGGGTATGTTTCAAAAGTCCAACCTGTTCCGTTAAAAAAAAAAATAGTCCACGTTTTCTGATAAAATGTCCCGGAGTGACGGCTTGATTCTAGGACTCCGATTGAGGGTTTCGGAATTTGGGCTGTCACAGTTATGGTATCAGAGCGATAAGGTTTTAAAACCGATTCTGTGAAATGTCTGACTGCGTAATCCGCCTCGTGAGATCGCCCCACCAACTGTAAGTGTTTAAGTTTCTGTAAAAGTTCTGTTTATTTAATTTAGTTATTCTGTTTATAGGATTTTCTAGAATGGTGAGAGGAAATCAGGGTGATGCAAATGACAGAGGCGACGCCCTCGACCGTCTAACTGAGTTGGCCGGCACTCAATCTCGCATGATCGAGCGTTTGATTGCGAGGGAGGGCAATGGAAACAACAATAACCATACAAATACTCCACGTGACACAAGTGGTGAGAGATTTCGGTGTCTCCAACCGCCTATGTTCGATGGATTATCAACAGATCCTACTCACGCTGAGGAATGGATCCGGCAGATTGAACGCATGTTGAATTATGCAGAGGTGGAGGAAAATAAGAAAGTGATATGTGCCTCGTTTAATCTCACCAAGAGTGCTGGATTTTGGTGGGATACAGTGCAGTCAAGCACTGTGGCATTAAGCTGGGAGGAATTTAAGACACTCTTCTACGAGAAGTACTTTGACCGCAACATGAGGAAGAAGAAGTTACTGGAATTCTCTCGACTACGACAGTTTGGAACGGTGGCCGAGTATGTTCAGAAGTTCGATTCATTATCCCGTTATGCACCCCACCTTGTGGCCACTGATGAAAATAAGGTGCATCAGTTTATCCAGGGTTTGAAGATGGACCTCTTACGAGGGATTACATACGGGGGATTTGACGAGGCCCCATACACAAAGGTGGTAGCTAAGGCTTATCAGTTGGAAGCCTTAGAGGCAAAGTCTCAGAGATATACATCAAAGAGAATCATGCAGGATGCCCCTCAGCAGCAGCAACAACAACAAAAGGGACAGTTTGGGCAACCACGGCAGCAACAGAACAGAGGTGTCAAAAGACCAAATGAAGTTGCCATTTATCAGGACAAAGGGAAAAGACCTATGGGAGCTCCTCAGCTTCCTGTATGCCCACGTTGCCAGAGAAATCATACGGGAGAATGTAGGCTCTACACTGGCCAATGTTTCCGATGCGGAAAAGTAGGCCATCTTGTGCGAGATTGCCCAATGCCCGACACCAGAACAGGTCAAGCCGTACCCAGAGTTTTTGCAATGATGGAAGATGTTGATGATGCTGATCTGCACACAGCAATCACAGGTACAATTTTGGTGTATGAGGTACCTGCTTATACCTTGTGGGACACGGGGGCCACACATTCGTTTGTGGCCATGGACTTCGTAATTAGACAGAAATTTTGTAGTACGTTGTCAGATGAGCCCTACAGCATTATGCTGCCGTCCGGAGAGTTTATGCACTCCGAGCAGGTTGTACGGGGTGATATAGTGTCAGTTGGGGACCAGAAGTTGTATGCCAATCTCATCGTCATCGGGATGAAAGGTTACGACGTTATTCTTGGGATGGACTGGCTGTTTAGACATTATTCAACCATCAACTGCAGGTCCGGGCTCGTGTCTTTTAAGCGTGCGAACGAGGTAGAGTTCTCCTATCAGGCAATACCGAAGAAACATAGTATGCCTGTTATATCCTCCTTGAAAGCTCAACAGCTGATGAGGTCAGGATGTGTCGGATTTCTTGCTCACGTAGTAGATGTTCAGAGGCAAGGTGAGGTCGAACTTCAAAATATTCCGGTGGTTCGAGACTTCCCTGAGGTTTTCTTAGATGACCTACCGGGATTGCCACCAGATCGTGAGATAGAGTTTGAGATCGACGTGTACCCTGGTGCGGAACCAGTATCAAAGAATCCGTACCGTATGGCACCAATCGAGCTGAAGGAATTGAAGACTCAGCTGAAAGAGTTAGTGGACAAGGGCTTTGTGCGCCCTAGTTTCTCTCCGTGGGGCGCTCCCGTCTTGTTCGTCATGAAGAAGGATGGGTCCCTACGGATGTGTATTGACTACCGTGAGCTGAACAAGTTGACTATCAAGAATAAGTACCCGTTGCCTAGAATTGACGATTTATTTGACCAGCTACAAGGAGCTCGGGTATTTTCTAAGATTGACTTGCGCTCCGGTTATTATCAGTTGAAGGTTAGAGCAGATGATATTCCAAAGACCGCCTTCAGGACCCGGTACGGGCATTACGAGTTCTTGGTGATGTCGTTCGGGTTAACAAATGCTCCGGCGGCATTTATGGACCTGATGAACAGGATATTCCAGGATGTATTGGATAAGTTTGTGATTGTTTTCATCGACGACATCCTGGTTTATTCCAGGAGTGAGGCCGAGCATGATGAGCACTTGACTATTGTGCTGTCAACTTTAAAACAACATCGATTGTACGCCAAGCTGTCGAAGTGTGAATTCTGGTTGAGCAGAGTTAATTTCCTAGGCCACGTGGTGTCTACAGAGGGAGTTTCAGTGGATCCAACCAAGATTATGGCAGTGAAAGAATGGCCGAGACCGAGGAATGCCAGTGAGGTGCGAAGTTTTATCGGGCTAGCTGGTTATTACAGGAAATTCATCAAGGGATTTTCTGTGATAGCGAAGCCTATGACCAGCTTAACAAGGAAGGACATCAAGTTCAGGTGGTCTGAAGCATGTGAGATAAGCTTCCAGACACTTAAGCAGAAATTAACCACTGCTCCTCTGTTAGTATTACCAGTTGAAGACGGCAAGTTCAGCGTATATTGTGATGCGTCGAAAATTGGCTTGGGATGCGTATTGATGCAAGAAGGGAAAGTGGTAGCATACGCGTCCAGACAATTGAAGAGCCATGAAGAAAACTACCCTACTCATGACCTTGAGTTAGCGGCGGTTGTATTTGCACTGAAGATATGGAGACACCACCTATATGGACAGTCATGTGAGGTGTTTTCTAACCACAAGAGTTTGAAGTACCTCTTTACTCAAAAGGAGTTGAATATGAGGCAAAGGAGATGGTTAGAATTCATGAAAGATTACGATGTTGAGATTAAATACCACCCGGGGAAAGCCAATGTGGTAGCTGATGCGCTAAGTAGGATGCCGTCTACTATGCAACCGGCCTTGGCTACCATCTCATTGCCTTTGAGGACAGAAATTCAGAGGTTTGAACTAGAGGTAGTTTCTAAATTATCGGTCGTGCTGGCAAATCTAACGTTGCGACCAACTGTTCTGAACCGAATTAAGGAGGCCCAGAAGACTAATTCAAAAGAGATGGCCGATATAGTAAGCAAGATACCTACGGCATCTTCAGAGTTCAGTTATTCGGGAGATGGAATTTTGAAGTTCAAAAACAGATGGTATGTTCCGAAAGACGAAGAACTACGGAAGCACATCTTATCGGAAGCCCATTCGTCTTCTTTCTCTGTGCATCCAAGAAACACAAAGATGTATCAGGACTTGAAGCTTCACTTCTGGTGGCCAAATATGAAGAATGAAGTGGCCAAGTTTGTGGAGTCTTGCATGATATGCCAACAAGTCAAGGTTGAACATCAACGACCAGCTGGGACGCTTCAGCCTCTCCCGATTCCCGAATGGAAATGGGAGAACATTACAATGGACTTTGTCGTTGGCCTTCCGAGAACAGCCAAAGGCCACAATAGCATATGGGTCATAGTGGACAGATTGACGAAGTCGGCCCATTTTCTACCTGTGAAAACGACATTCTCCATGGATCAGTATGCTGAGCTGTACATTAATGAGATTGTCAAGCTGCATGGTATTCCGGTGTCAATTGTTTCGGACGGGGATCCTAGATTCACTTCCAGGTTTTGGAAAAGCTTACAAAGCTCCTTGGGTACAAAGCTGGATTTCAGCACGGCGTTTCACCCACAGACAGATGGACAATCTGAGAGAACAATTCAGATATTGGAGGACATGTTAAGGTCGTGCGTGTTGGAACTTCATGCTCCTTGGAGTAGATACTTATCGTTAATTGAATTCGCTTATAATAACAGCTACCAGGCTACTATCGGCATGGCTCCATATGATGCCCTCTATGGCAGAAAATGTAGATCTCCATTATGTTGGGATGAAGTTGGAGAGTCCAGACTTGTCGGCCTTGAGATATTACAGCAGATGTCTGAAGTGATTGATGTTATCAAACAACGAATCAACACTGCTATGAGTCGACAGAAAAGTTATGCAGATCGGAGACGGAGAGACTTGGAGTTCGCTGAAGGCGATGAAGTATTCCTGAAGGTGTCGCCTTTCAAAGATGTAATGAGATTTGGCAAGAAAGGGAAGCTAAGCCGAAGGTTCATTGGCCCTTTTCCCATCTTGAAGCGTGTTGGAAGCGTGGCTTACAAGCTACAGTTGCCAGCGTCAATGGATGGAGTTCATAATGTCTTCCATGTTTCGATGCTGAGAAAGTGCGTACGAGATCCAACCAAAATAGTGGAACATGTGGACTTTGATTTCATGCCGACGCTGACATATGAAGAAAGACCTATAAAGATATTGGATATGTCACTCAAAGTATTGCGAAACAGGGTGGTTCCACTGGAAAAAGTGTATGGCGCAACCACAATGTGGAGGAAGCCACGTGGGAAAGACAAGAGGATGTCAGAGCACAGTATCCAGACCTATTCGCTTAGGCAAATTTTGGGGACAAAATTTCTGTTAAGGTGGGTGGAATGTAACACCCGGCATTTTTGCCACGTGGTCATTTAAGCGGGATAAATTGTATATTAATACAATAGATATTTTCTTTTATTTGTTTGGACGTTTAATTGGAAAACCAAACCTTGTGTAATCAAAACAAACCAATTTGATTAAAAACCAATGGAAGGGCAAATGTGGAAGTAATTAAGGTTGGTGGGAGAAATCAAATAGATGATTGACACTTGTCCAAAACTTGTTAAGGAAGCCAAGATCATTTTTCCTTCTCTTCCTCCTACGTCAGACATTTCCCTCTCTGCTCTCTCTCATTTTCCTCTCTGCTTCTCTCTTTCGGTTGAAGAAAACCAACGCAAGGGTTTCTTCCTTCTTTCATTTTCCTCCTGCTTTTCGGTCTAAGGTAATCATCTTAGATAGAAAACGATTTTTAGTTTATTTATTTGCTAGTTTCGTGATGTTTAGGGTTAATGTCCGTTTATGCATGCTATAGGTTCGTGAACCACAGTGCTCGTGCGTTCAAGTTTGCTACATTTCGGACCACAGGTACGTTCATACGTATAGGTTTGGCCCTTAAGGCCCTACAATACGGAGGTACTAGGTTTATGTTGTCGAGATTTCCGTTGGGTAGTTAAACCATAGGTTATGTTTTAGGTTAAGTGTGTTCTGTTTTATATTCTGCTTATTATTCTGTTGCCTGTCTATGTAACACCCCTAATACTGTACCTATTTACCCGTACAAATTTTTTTTTCATTTTATACTTTTTACTTTTTTTATGCTTTAAATAAAATTTAATACGGAATCTAAACCGAAGTTGAAATCAGAACTGAAGTCGGAATTAAAACTGAACTTTAAAAACATTTAAAACAAAACCTTTTAATAAATAATTAAAACTAAAACATTTATTAAAACTTAAAATAAAACTATTAAAAGAAGGGAGGGCAGAATCGGAATTCTGCCCTTAGAAATGTAGCAGCGACCGGGCGCTGCAAATTGCAGCGCCCAAGCGCTGCATTCGCTGCATGTTGCAGCGACTGATCGCTGCAACATGCAGCGCCCAGTCGCTGCAAACATGCAGCGACTGGCGACTGGTCGCTGCAAACATGCAGCGCCCAGTCGCTGCAACCTTGCAGCGACCCACCCTTCATTTCCTTCTTGCATCCTTCACACTTACTCTCTGGAATCTCAAATTCCAGAGAGCAACACAAACTCATCATCAAGCTCTCTGGAATCCGATTCCAGAGAGCAGAATTTCACACCCTTCTTTGCCCATTCACTCATTTTACCTCATAACACTTATTGCCATTCTCTCATTTTACCTCATAACACTTATGACTTAACTCAACCGACTCGCAGCAGACTTTGCGAAGTCCAACTGCATGGGTAGCTCTAAAAACCGAGCATACCAATACCAAATCTAATGTCAATCAAAACATTTTCAAACATTCATTAAACAGTTCAAAACAAAACGTTTTACATACATTTACCAAAATGTTATCTAATCCCTATCCAGAATCCAAGCAACCTAAAATGTCTATACATTCATAATTAACATTAATCCCCCAAAATACGTACACAGACGATCCCCACGGGTCAAAAGCGCCTCGACTGCTCAGCGCACTCCCACGAGCATCATCCATCAACTGCCTCCGACATCAGGAGGAGGAACGTCGTCCTCACCTGGATCTACGTCACCTAGCAGATCACCTACACCATACAGACACATATGAGATATTGAAATCTCAGTAAGCTACGTAAATGCAGATGCATGCGTGCGTATGCCATTCAGAAATCATGCTCAGATTCAGATTACAGATACATAATTACAGATTTCAGATTCATTACGTCACAGACAGACAGAATTGTCACCGAAACCTCGACCCACTAACCCAAGGGGGCCCGTCCGGCGGTTGGACTACCCCGTGGGGTTAGAGAGGGGGGGTACACGCTTGCAACACGCACAGCCGTGCCTGAGCCCCATCTCGCATGACCAGAAACAGACAGATTACGTTTATTCATTCAGATTTCGTTACAGATTTCATTTCAGATTTACGTTCCTTTTCTTAAAAACACGTGCAGAAATTCCTTTTCATGACTTTCGAAAACCGTGATGCATGAACAGTTCATATCAGCGGAAAGTAAACAAACAACATACATATTAACCAGACAATACAACATAACCTAGCTACCCAACCTAAACAACGTAAAACAAGGAACCCTCAAGGATCCTTGATACGACGACGAAGTATGGTGTAGACCTTTCGGTCAAGCAAGTCACGAGAACTTACCTCGAGCGCGCAGAACCACGAGCTATGTCCACGAGAGTCGTGTGTCTGAGAAAAATACGACATTCACAGTTAAAACCAATTTAAACCATAAATGTCCAAATTTCAAAACTTAGCTAAAGAATTCTCCTAAATTCTTCACTTAGCTAATTAAAGCTTTTCGAACATTAATTATAGCTCGATTATCCAAATTAACGAGTTTTCCCCTAAAACCCGAAATTTTACCAATTTATAACTTTTTCGCAAATCGACTTTTCTTCGTCCAATAACGTTCAATACGTTCAATACGTACTTAATCAAGGCTAACCTATTAATTACGAACCCTAATTCGCGTTTTTAACGGAAAACCTAATTTAAACCCTAACCCTAAATCGAACTAAAACTCGAAACAAACGCTCAGAGATTGAAGCTACATACCGAGAGTAGCGAGAGAGGAAGAAAACGTGAAGGACGGAGGAGAAACGGAGGTCGGACGGAGGTTGGATGTTGAATGTCGCCGGCGGCCGAGAAGCTTTTCCTTCTCTGTTCGTGCGATCCAGAGAGAAAAAGAAAGAAAGAGAGAAAGTGAGGGAGAAATGAGGGTTTGTGATGTTTTTAATAAAAATTATTTGCAAATTACCATTTTGCCCTTCTTACTTAAATCTATTTGTTTCGTCCTTCGTTTCGTTAATCGTCCTTCGATTCGGATTCTCGAAAATTCTACATTTTGCCAATAGCTCATATTCATCGCTAGGGCTTTATTAAAACTGTCCGTTCTCAATTTGGACTCCATTTACTATTTCTACTAAAACGTCAATTATATTACGATATAGGCAATTACTCGGAATATAGCGGTTAATCTCCGAAAATTCCCATAATTTCCTTAAAATTCCAATTAATCATTAGGGTCATAATGATGCTTTCTTTTTGTGAAACGGACCTGATTTGACATATTTACAAAAATGTCATCCAATAATATAATAATAATAAAGTAATTAAGTCCGTACAACCGGGTATTACATTCCACCCTCCTTATTCAGAATTTTGTCCACAAAATTAAATCATACAAACAACTTACTCAAACAACTTGGGGTACTCAGTCATCATGTCCTGCTGTCGTTCCCAAGTCGCCTCTTCCACCTCATGGTTCCGCCAAAGGACTTTGACCAGCGGGATCTCCTTGTTGCGCAAAATCTTGGTGGAATACTCCAAAATACGTACCGGCCTCACCTCATAAGTCAAGGTAGGATGTACCTCTATCTCCGTAGTCTCTATGACATGCGACGGATTGCGAAGACACTTCCGAAGCATAGATACATGAAAGACGTCGTGGATACCCTCCATAGAAGCCGGAAGCTGCAGTCGGTACGCCAACTTCCCGATCCTCTTTAGAATAGGAAAGGGCCCCACATATCGAGGGTTTAACTTACCCCTCCTTCCAAATCTCGCTATGCCCTTGAACGGAGAAACTTTAAGGTAGACCTCGTCGCCTTCTTCAAACTCTAGCTCTCTCCGTCGCGTGTCTGCATAGCTCTTTTGTCTGCTCAGAGCTACCATAATACGCTGTCGAATAATGGCAATCTTCTCTGTCGTCTGCTGTAGAATCTCAGGACCAACGATGCTGGCCTCGCCAACCTCGCTCCAATATAGTGGAGATCTACACATTCGACCATATAAGGCTTCATACGGAGCCATGCCAATAGTAGCCTGGTAGCTGTTATTATACGAGAACTCGATCAGCGGTAAATATCGGCTCCAAGAGCCCTGAAACTCCAGCACACACGCCCTGAGCATATCCTCCAGAATCTGATTAGTCCTCTCTGTCTGACCATCGGTCTGAGGATGAAACGCTGTGCTGAAATCTAGCCGAGTCCCCATAGCTCCATGTAAACTCTTCCAGAACTTTGACGTAAATCTGGGATCTCTGTCTGAGACGATAGAAACTGGAACTCCGTGCAATCTGACAATCTCCTGCACATAGAGTTCGGCAAGCTGATCCATAGACGATGTCATCTTCACAGGCAAAAAGTGAGCCGACTTTGTCAATCGGTCCACAATAACCCAAATGCCGTCATGGCCTCTCGTAGTCCTCGGGAGTCCCACAATGAAATCCATAGAGATCTGCTCCCATTTCCACTCCGGAATCGGCAGTGGCTGTAGTGTTCCAGCTGGCCTCTGGTGCTCCGCCTTAACCTGTTGACAGACTAAACAGGTCTCGACGTACTGGGCAACCTCTCTCTTCATACCTGGCCACCAGAAGTGCTGCCTAAGTCCCGGTACATCTTGGTACTTCCCGGGTGCACAGAATAAGCTGAAGAATGTGCCTCAGCCAATATCTCCTTCCTCAGACTCTCGTCGCTAGGCACGTACCACCTATGCCTGAACTTCAGAATACCATCCGCTGATAAATGGAAATCCGACGAGTCATCTAACATCATACTGGATCGAAGCTCCATACACTCCGAATCGTTCTGCTGAGCCTCACGTATACGATCCAGAATAGTCGGCCTGAGAGAAATGTTGGCGAGCATACCGGATAACTCAGCCACTATCTCCACGTCGAACCTCTCTATCTCAGACCGCAACGTAACTGACATCGCTGCTAATGAAGGCTGACTCGTAGAAGGCGCTCTACTCAAGGCATCAGCAACCTTGTTCGCCTTCCCCGGATGGTACTTGATGTCAAAATCGTAATCCTTGACGAACTCAAGCCATCGTCTCTGTCTCATGTTCAGCTCCTTCTGCGTAAATAGGTACTTCAGGCTCTTGTGGTCGGAGAATATGTCGCACTGCTGCCCATACAAATAGTGTCTCCATATCTTCAGTGCGAAGACCACAGCCGCTAACTCGAGGTCATGCGTAGGGTAGTTTTGCTCATACGGCTTCAGCTGCCGAGAAGCATAAGAAATGACTTTCCCCTCTTGCATCAACACGCAACCAAGCCCGACTCCAGATGCATCGCAGTAAACACTGAACCTGACACCCTCAACGGGTAGCGCCAGAACTGGAGCGGTGGTCAATCTCTGCTTTAACTCTGCAAAACTGTCATCGCAAGCAGACGACCAAATAAACCTCTCACTCTTCCGAGTCAAGCGTGATAAGGGAAGTGCAATCTTCAAGAATCCCTGAATAAACTTCCGGTAGTAACCGGCCAATCCGAGAAATCCACGCACCTCACGTACGTTCTTCGGCTGCGGCCAATCTCTGACCGCCTGGACTTTGCTCGGATCCACAGAAACTCCATCCTGTGATATGATATGGCCTAGGAAACTCACTCGGTCAAGCCAGAATTCGCACTTCGAAAACTTCGGATAGAGTTGGCGCTGACTCAATATCTGCAGAACAATCCGTAGATGCTCCTCATGCTCCTCCCTCGTCTTAGAGTAGATGAGGATGTCGTCAATAAATACCACTACAAACTTGTCCAGATACTCTCTGAAGACACGGTTCATCAGATCCATGAACGCTGCAGGAGCATTAGTGAGCCCAAATGACATAACGAGGAACTCATAATGCCCATACCTCGTCCTGAACGCGGTCTTTGGCACGTCATCCCTCCGGACCTTCAGCTGATAGTAACCCGAGCGCAGGTCAATCCTGGAGAATACTCGGGCACCCTGTAGCTGATCAAACAAATCGTCGATCCTGGGCAGCGGATACTTGTTCTTCACTGTCAACTTGTTCAGCTCCCTATAATCAATACACATCCTGAGGGTCCCGTCCTTCTTTTTGACGAACAGAACGGGCGCACCCCAAGGCGATACACTGGGTCGAATAAACCCCTTCTCTAACAACTCATCTAGCTGAGTCCTCAACTCTCTCAACTCAGCTGGTGCTAACCGGTATGGGTTCTTAAACGTTGGCGCGGTGTTCGGATACACATCAATAGTGAACTCGATCTCCCGGTCGGGCGGTAATCCGGGGAGATCGTCAAGGAATATACCAGAGAAATCTCTGACAATAGGAATGTCGCTCGGCTGTAATCCGCTGAGCAACTGCACATCAAATACTGAGGCCATAAAAATAGAGCACGCACCTTTGAACTGCTCGTTGACCTCCATAGCATAAGAGATAGGCGATCCAGTCAATCGGTTCATCGCCTGATAAGAAAACTCTGCTCTGTCCGGGGGTCGGAAGGTAACAATCCCGGAGCGACAATCGATGGTGGCGAAGTGCTGTGCTAGCCAGTCCATCCCCAGAATAAGATCGTACCGCTCTATGCTCATAACTATCAACCGAGCATAAAGGGTAACATCCCCTACTGAGACAATAGTACCCTGGAGAATGCGATCCGACTGCATACGCTCTCCAGAAGGCAGCATAACGCTATACTCGACTCCAGCTAACTCAGATTCTAGCCCCAATCTAGCCATACATGTAGTCGATACGAAGGAGTGTGTAGCTCCTGTATCCATCAGAGTAAATACAATAGAGCCCATAAGCAAAATAGTACCTGCAATCACGGCAGGCTGAGCCTCATCATCAACATCGCCCGGCTCAATAAATGCAAAGACCCTCGGCATAACTCTCCACTGATCTCCGCCTATCTGATCTCGGCTCTGCAGTGGACAATCTCTGACAAAGTGGCCGATATCTCCGCATCTAAAACATTTGTTCGTGCCAACTCGGCACTCGCCGCTGTGCTCCTTCTGGCATCTAGGGCACCAGGGCATCTGAGAAGTACCCTGTACCTGTTTTCCCTTACCCCGGTCAACACCTCCCTCGAGAGGTCTCTTCACACCCCTAGGCTGTGGCTGAGGTGGCGGTGCTCTAGGTTGCCATCCCTGATTCCGAGGCTGAGGTCGGATCTCTCTGAAGAAGCCCTTAGCTGGCTCCCTCGGTCGAATACATGTAGCCCTGGCAGCCTCTATATCCAGAGCTCTAGCTGTAATGTCAGAAAAGGGCACATCAATAATACCTGAGACAACCACGTGCATCCGAATCTCAGGATTAAGCCCCTCCATAAACTGATGCACCTTCTCCTCATTGTCGCTGACAAGGCGTGGTGCAAATCTAGATAGTGCATCGAACCTCCGAATATAATCAGCAACTGAACCGGTCTGCTTCAGCTGCATGAACTCGTTCCTCTTAGCCACTCTCATCGTGCGGCTGAAATACTTATCGAAGAATAGGAACTTGAATCGATCCCATGTCATAATAGATACGTCCGTCGTCACCTTGATTGAATCCCACCAGAAACGGGCATCCATCGCTAAGTGAAAGGTAGCATAAGCCACCTTGCTCCCGTTGCCGACCTCTGCATAATTTAGCATATCCTCCATAACTCTGATCCACTCCTCGGCACGAGTCGGATCCGATGACTGACCGTCAAATACTGGAGGACGTAAGCCTTGGAACCTCTGCATACCCTGATTAACAGGGACTACTAGCTCCTGGGCCCTCTGATTCTCTCGCTGTGTCTCCCGATTTACTAAATCCGTAATCTGCTGCGCTTGCCGGTCCATATGCTGAGACTGGCGGTCCATCAAATCGGTAAGACGATCCATCGCATCGTCTCTCGGATCCCTTCCCCGAGTCATATTTATAGAACTCCTATAAAATTTTAAACAGATAATCCTAAGAAACTGAAATCAAACAAAGCAGTAAACAGACTTACAGTTGATGAAGGATGTCCGCGTAGTGGCTGCGCAGTCGAGCAGTCTACAGAATCGATTTTAAAACCCGGGGGCTCTGATACCATAATTGTAACACCCCTAATACTGTACCTATTTACCCGTACAAATTTTTTTTTCATTTTATACTTTTTACTTTTTTTATGCTTTAAATAAAATTTAATACGGAATCTAAACCGAAGTTGAAATCAGAACTGAAGTCGGAATTAAAACTGAACTTTAAAAACATTTAAAACAAAACCTTTTAATAAATAATTAAAACTAAAACATTTATTAAAACTTAAAATAAAACTATTAAAAGAAGGGAGGGCAGAATCGGAATTCTGCCCTCAGAAATGTAGCAGCGACCGGGCGCTGCAAATTGCAGCGCCCAAGCGCTGCATTCGCTGCAAACATGCAGCGACTGGCGACTGGTCGCTGCAAACATGCAGCGCCCAGTCGCTGCAACCTTGCAGCGACCCACCCTTCATTTCCTTCTTGCATCCTTCACACTTACTCTCTGGAATCTCAAATTCCAGAGAGCAACACAAACTCATCATCAAGCTCTCTGGAATCCGATTCCAGAGAGCAGAATTTCACACCCTTCTTTGCCCATTCACTCATTTTACCTCATAACACTTATTGCCATTCTCTCATTTTACCTCATAACACTTATGACTTAACTCAACCGACTCGCAGCAGACTTTGCGAAGTCCAACTGCATGGGTAGCTCTAAAAACCGAGCATACCAATACCAAATCTAATGTCAATCAAAACATTTTCAAACATTCATTAAACAGTTCAAAACAAAACGTTTTACATACATTTACCAAAATGTTATCTAATCCCTATCCAGAATCCAAGCAACCTAAAATGTCTATACATTCATAATTAACATTAATCCCCCAAAATACGTACACAGACGATCCCCACGGGTCAAAAGCGCCTCGACTGCTCAGCGCACTCCCACGAGCATCATCCATCAACTGCCTCCGACATCAGGAGGAGGAACGTCGTCCTCACCTGGATCTACGTCACCTAGCAGATCACCTACACCATACAGACACATATGAGATATTGAAATCTCAGTAAGCTACGTAAATGCAGATGCATGCGTGCGTATGCCATTCAGAAATCATGCTCAGATTCAGATTACAGATACATAATTACAGATTTCAGATTCATTACGTCACAGACAGACAGAATTGTCACCGAAACCTCGACCCACTAACCCAAGGGGGCCCGTCCGGCGGTTGGACTACCCCGTGGGGTTAGAGAGGGGGGGTACACGCTTGCAACACGCACAGCCGTGCCTGAGCCCCATCTCGCATGACCAGAAACAGACAGATTACGTTTATTCATTCAGATTTCGTTACAGATTTCATTTCAGATTTACGTTCCTTTTCTTAAAAACACGTGCAGAAATTCCTTTTCATGACTTTCGAAAACCGTGATGCATGAACAGTTCATATCAGCGGAAAGTAAACAAACAACATACATATTAACCAGACAATACAACATAACCTAGCTACCCAACCTAAACAACGTAAAACAAGGAACCCTCAAGGATCCTTGATACGACGACGAAGTATGGTGTAGACCTTTCGGTCAAGCAAGTCACGAGAACTTACCTCGAGCGCGCAGAACCACGAGCTATGTCCACGAGAGTCGTGTGTCTGAGAAAAATACGACATTCACAGTTAAAACCAATTTAAACCATAAATGTCCAAATTTCAAAACTTAGCTAAAGAATTCTCCTAAATTCTTCACTTAGCTAATTAAAGCTTTTCGAACATTAATTATAGCTCGATTATCCAAATTAACGAGTTTTCCCCTAAAACCCGAAATTTTACCAATTTATAACTTTTTCGCAAATCGACTTTTCTTCGTCCAATAACGTTCAATACGTTCAATACGTACTTAATCAAGGCTAACCTATTAATTACGAACCCTAATTCGCGTTTTTAACGGAAAACCTAATTTAAACCCTAACCCTAAATCGAACTAAAACTCGAAACAAACGCTCAGAGATTGAAGCTACATACCGAGAGTAGCGAGAGAGGAAGAAAACGTGAAGGACGGAGGAGAAACGGAGGTCGGACGGAGGTTGGATGTTGAATGTCGCCGGCGGCCGAGAAGCTTTTCCTTCTCTGTTCGTGCGATCCAGAGAGAAAAAGAAAGAAAGAGAGAAAGTGAGGGAGAAATGAGGGTTTGTGATGTTTTTAATAAAAATTATTTGCAAATTACCATTTTGCCCTTCTTACTTAAATCTATTTGTTTCGTCCTTCGTTTCGTTAATCGTCCTTCGATTCGGATTCTCGAAAATTCTACATTTTGCCAATAGCTCATATTCATCGCTAGGGCTTTATTAAAACTGTCCGTTCTCAATTTGGACTCCATTTACTATTTCTACTAAAACGTCAATTATATTACGATATAGGCAATTACTCGGAATATAGCGGTTAATCTCCGAAAATTCCCATAATTTCCTTAAAATTCCAATTAATCATTAGGGTCATAATGATGCTTTCTTTTTGTGAAACGGACCTGATTTGACATATTTACAAAAATGTCATCCAATAATATAATAATAATAAAGTAATTAAGTCCGTACAACCGGGTATTACAGTCTATGAATGTTCATGCATACACGTTTTCCTCTGAAAGTCATGAAAAGGTTTTCTGCACACGGTTTGAAGTTAAGTAAGATAAAACCTGTAATGTAATGTATGGTTAAGTGTGGACGAGGAGTGGCATCCTGTCATGTACTCCTGTTGTGGCATGTACTCCTGTTGCGGCATGTACTCCTGTTGCGCCAGCTCCTCTTCCCACTTATACCTTCCTGTCAAGTGAAATGTAATGTAATGTTCATGTATTTGAAAAAGATTCATGCATAGCACGTTCATCACTCTGCATTGTATATTCTTACTGAGCTCTAGGCTCATAGATGAACTCCCTGTTGTAGGTACGGATCCTCCAGATGAGGAGCTTGAGCCTCAAACTGATGAGTTGATGTAGTTGGCGGGAAGAGCTCACGGGATGGTTGCTGCAGTCAGACTGTGACGCCCCAAAACCGTACCCGATCGGGGTCCGGGATCGGAGCCATCACACCGGACATTTTACAGAAAACAAGACATATTTTTTTTTTTGAAAACATATAACAGTAGGAGACATGAAGACGTATAAACACATAGATAATAGTTACAAATGGCAGAAGCAGAAGATGTAATTAATGGTTAATGAGAATAAGACAAAAAGTGAACAGTGACCGGATGACTAAAAGTGTGAACAGTGACCGGATGACTAAAATTGTGAACAGGGTTCAGCGGCAGAGACTGGATAAAACTGGGCAGAAGAGGTGGTGACGTCAACCGGAAGACGAGTGACGTCAAGCGGAAGACACAGACGGTAACTGAGATCGGATGAGGAGATGACGTCAGCCGGAAGATGGATGACGTCAACCGGAAGATATAAGCATTATACTGGCGGAAAACTGGGATGACGTCAGCCGGAAGACATATTTACACTGAGCGGAAGACTTCGATGACGTCAACCGGAAGACGGGGTTTTAAACTGGGCGGATGACTGAATCGACTGGGGCGGATGACTAAATTGACTTTGACTGGGTGGATGACTGAATTGACAACATTTAACAGGATGACATATCAACAGAAGACATAACAACGGAAGGCATAAAACTTCAAAATTTATTAAAAACCCGATTTCAAAACACAGTTTTAAAACAACATATTTGACAACATGACAGACAACATGACAAAGATTCGAGAAAACAAATTGCATGGATAGCTCTAAAACCAGAAACTATCCATGCACAGACTAATAGAAAATATTCCAAACAAATTTCAGAATACTTCGAAACATAATTCAACTGTCAAATACAGAGGTTTAAAACTTAAACATCAAAATCTATACATTATCCAAATTTCCAACAGAATCCCAACAGAGTTTTCAACAACCAAAAATACAGAATCCTAACATAGTTTAAAAACCAAACACAGAATTCCAGTAGGGTTTACAGTCATAGACTTTACTTTGAATACTTAAACTTCGGGACAGGATTTGTCTGGCTGCAGCAACCATCCCGTGAGCTCCTCCCCCAACTACATCAACTCGTCAGTTTGAGGATCAAGCTCCTCATCTGGAAAATCCATACCTACAACAGGAGTTCAACTATGAGCCTAGAGCTCAGTAAGAACATACAATGCAGAGTGATGAACGTGCTATGCATGAATCTTTTTCAAATACATGAACATTACATTACATTTCACTGGACAGGAAGGTATAAGTGGGAGAAGGAGCTGGCGCAACAGGATGTACATGCCACTTTCAGGACATAACAGGAGTACTTGACAGGATGCCAGTCCTCGTCCACACTTAACCATACATTTTCTTTACAGGATTTTATCTTACTTACTTCAAAACCAGTGCTGAAAACATTTGCATAATTTTACAGGAAAACGTGTATGCATGAATAAGTGCGATGCTTAAACTTAACATTCACAGATGACAGAATGAATACAACAGGAAACAGAATATAACGGAAACACGTTTAACTTAAAACATAACCTAAAACCTATCTACCCGAACCAGACCTAGTACCTCCGAGTTGTAGGGCCTTAAGGGCCAACGTAGATGCATGAACTTACCTGTGTGCAGCCAAGTAGTATGCTCGAACGTCTCTGGAAAGCTCGGACCTTTGCTGAAGAAAACGGAGAAATGCTGGAGAAACAAAGTGTGGAAGTTTTGTTTCAATCGCCTGGAAGAGAGAAAACAGAAAGGGGAGGTAGAAGTGAGCTTCACGTAGGAGGAAGAGAAGACATATCTTCTTCAACAAGTTGCCACTTGGCACTCATCCATTGGTTTGCTTCCACCTACCTTAATTACTTCCACATTTACCCTTCCATTATCTTTTAACCTAATTGATTGGTTTGGTTAGTTGGAAATTAGTTTGGTTCTCCCTTAACATTCCACCATTTCAACCAAAACATACATTGTATTATATTATTTAAAATACAATTCGGGGAGACGGTTACGTGGCAAAAATGCCGGGTGTTACACAGACAAATGTCATTCCTGTGAGAATGTGTTTTATGTAAAGTTATGTCATTTGTACAAGTTGTTTTGGGGTTTTAAAACGTTTGAAGTGTATGTCAAGTTCTGTAAAACTTTTGGGATCCTCAAAAACGATGTATGGAACCTGTATTGATGTCTTAAACCTCTGTATTTGACAGTTGAATTATGTTTCGAAGTATTCTGAAATTTGTTTGGAATATTTTCTGTTAGTCTGTGCATGGATAGTTTCTGGTTTTAGAGCTATCCATGTAGTGCAATTTTTTTTAAGTCCTTGTTATGCCTTCTGTCGTGTTCGAGAACCATGTTTTGAATCGGTTTGAGAATCTGAGATTTTATGTTTTCTGTCCTTTTGCTCTCTGTTGGTATGTCTTTCTGTTAAAGAGTTGTCAAATTCTGCCTTGAAATTTGGTCATCCGGTACTGTTCACACATTTGGTCATCCGGTTACTGTTCACACATTTGGTCATTCCGGTTACTGTTCACAATTTGGTCATCCGGTTACTGTTCACACATTTGGTCATCCGGTTACTGTTCACAGATTTGGTCATCCGGTTACTGTTCACAATTTGGTCATCCGGTTACTGTTCACAATTTGGTCATCCGGTTACTGTTCACAATTTGGTCATCCGGTACTGTTCACACATTTTATCATCCGGTTACTGTTCACAATTTGGTCACCCGGTTACTGTTCACAATTTGGTCATCCGGTTACTGTTCACAATTTGGTCATCCGGTTACTGTTCACAATTTGGTCATCCGGTACTGTTCACACATTTTATCATCCGGTTACTGTTCACAATTTGGTCTCCCGGTTACTGTTCACAATTTGGTCATCCGGTTACTGTTCACAATTTGGTCATCCGGTACTGTTCACACATTTTATCATCCGGTTTCTTTCAATATGTTTTCTGACTCTGTTCCAAGTTTTAAATTCTGTCATTTATTTAGAGGTCCGTCTTTTAATATCATTCTGTCTTTTTAACTATTTCTTTCTTCTCTGTTTGATTCTAAATCCTGAAATTGTTTTTCCTCCTTTGTAAATTTGTTAAGGGTATGTTTCAAAAGTCCAACCTGTTCTGTTAAAAAAAAAAAAAAATAGTCCACGTTTTCTGATAAAATGTCCCGGAGTGACGGCTTGATTCTCGGACTCTGATTGGGGGTTTCGGAATTTGGGCTGTCACATTTTCTTTTCAAGCTCCTCGAGATACTGCTTGCAGTTTCTCTTCCAATGACCATCTATCCCACAATGGAAACATTTTCCTTTGGGCTTTAGAAGGTCTGAGCCTCTCTTGTTTGACTTGTTCTTTTTCATGAGATTCTCAACTCTTTGAGTATTAGTCACAGGAGTAGGAGGACATTCCTCCATCAGTACACATTTCAAGTTGTCATGCACGAAAATGAGATTCAAATTCCTTTTCCACTTAACAAAATTGTCGCCGTCTAACTTTTCACTCGCAAGCAAATTGAGACATGATGCTGTAATAAATAAATAAAATTATAATTAATTTTATGCTACAAAATTCAAAATGTTATGGCATGCTAGTATGATGCATGAACATGCTAATCACAAAAATATGTAAATGCTACTATAGCCTCGATAACATAATAAATCACCTTATGGTAGAAATATTATCAATTAATAAATTTACTCAACATATCTCATATTTTTGAAATTTATTAACTTACCGAAAATTTTGGTAAAAATATAACTAACACGTTTAGTTATATTTTCATGAGTGTGACCCACTGTTTTGGATTTATGAAACTTAACTTATAATCGCCGCCTTAGGGTCGGACAACTATAAAATACATTTCACATATCCTATCTTTAGGAGACCAACCTTGGTATTGACCTAAGTGAACACTCTCCTTAGGGAGGATGAAAATCAAAGTCATCTCGGAGCCCCACTTAGATCTCACGGTGTTGTGCCAACAGTAGAGACCATGAGATGTTACGCCTAACTTCCCGCTCCCACTCATTATTTTGAATTAGTGATTATCGAATATCAAATATTCCTTGGTATCGATAAATTAATCATATTAATTTATCAATACTTAATTATTAATCTTATAATCATATTATAAAATTAATAATTTCAAATAATCAAATTATTTGAATTTTCTAAAAATAAAGTAAATTTTTAACAAATTAAAAAATTACTTTATTTTTATATTCTCACATAATTCATTAAAATGAATCAATATTAGTTTTAATCAAATTAAAACTAATTTATTTAATAAACTCTTTATTAAATCATTATGCAATTTAAATAATGTTTAAATGCATGACATGTGAGAAATTTAAAATAAACCTAAACATGCATAATCTATATGACATGTGAATGCATGGCAATATAACAAATTATATCAACATAAAATTAAATGAAATAGTGACCGGGTTGACCTTTGGGTATTTCTAAAATTACAAGCCCAAAATTAAAAAATAAAAAATAAAACTAAGATTCCTAATCTTCGTCTTTTCGTAATCGCCTCATCCAAATGATCAGCTTCAAAAATTCACAAATCAAATTTGTGAATTTGCATCCGATTGGGCAACATCATCAGTTTTTGTCAATAGATCAAATCTTTGACGAAAACTCCATCCATGGCCTTCAAGTCTCAGATCTCCATCGCAAGATTACAAATATGATAAAAATGCATAATTTAAAAAAAAATCCTACCCCAAACAACCGACTTAATTTCGATCACTATTTATGCCATGCAAAACATACATCCACAATATATATTCATAAATATATAATGCATAAAATCTAATTCTAACACATATCACAATTTACATTAAATTGTATCATCAAAAATATTTTTAGACTAATAAAACCTGTCTCTGATACCATTTGTTGGTTTTCGAGGTCCCTACGCATGGCGGAATTCACTATTATTCATAATAATAGTGACATGCGTTACCCTGTGACTTTAAAACTATTTTAAAATCATCAAAAAACCATAAATTGGATCGTTAGTCTAAAAGAAATTATTTTTGAGAAATATGTAATTTTTCAAAATGTAAACAATTTACATTGAGAAAAATTATTAGAATTAGATTGTGATATATTAAAAGAAAATACCTTTTTGGAGCAACGCTTTTACTCAGGTACTCCCGTCTGATCTTAACAGCTTTAACTCAGGATCAGGTGTTTTTCCCGGAGACTTTGATACCGTCGAGTCTTCTCTGAAGATCTTTACACTTAAATCTCCTGACGTGTGGGCGTCTCTCTTACAAGAACAATACACTCTTATATTTCTGGAGAGACGTGTTCTCAACACATGAGACGTCTCTCTTCGATCTTAGAAAACATTTTTCTAAAATCAA
This sequence comes from Begonia masoniana, assembly GCA_022432975.1. Lineage (NCBI taxonomy): Eukaryota > Viridiplantae > Streptophyta > Magnoliopsida > Cucurbitales > Begoniaceae > Begonia > Begonia masoniana. Next base: position 9,850,294 of record CM039509.1, read on the forward strand.
ATATGAAAAGGTCACACCTTTTCTCTATAGGGATTTGCTCTCTCAGTTGTTCTACGTTTTTTTTTTTGGTTTGTTCTTCTGTCAAATCACATTTGACAATTTTTATAGATCTGTTTTAAAATTAATTTTTAGATTTATTTTAATAAAAACTAATTTTTAAAAAATAAATCTTATCTAATCAAATCTAATTTGATTAGATGTTGATTTATCCAATAAATCAATTTATCAATTAATCATATAATCTAAAAACAGTTTTTAGAATATATTTATGAAAACTACTTTTTAAGATAATCTCATCTCATGAGATTCTTCAGATCTACTTTTAAATAGTAAACAAACTATAAATCAACTGTAGATCAAATCTAATTTGATCAGATTTTCCAGATCTACTTTTATTTAAATTTCAAAAAAATCTGATTTCATAGTTTGTTACATAACCACTTTAAATCTGAATATCAAATCTCATCTGATGAGATTCTTCAAATCTAATTCAAATCCCTTAAAAATATCTCATCTAATGAGATATTTTATTTTGAATTCAAAATATAAAAACTATTTATATATTTTGAATAACAATATATTTATCAGAGTGCCTATAAATGATTAATCATAATTAATCATTTATATATTTATTCTTGTAACGTGGAAATTAAATAGTGATATAAGATGACAGAGGGACCGATGGACCTATAGTTCTAAGCTCCAATAATATTTGTTAATTAATATAAACTCTTTATATTAAATAACACAATTATTAACTCTAGAGTAATTCCACTAAATACCTAGAGTTGCACTCTTAGAACTATAGAGTATATTTACTCAAAGTAATGTCCATTGATATAGTCATTACATATGTATTAATCCTCCATTAAGATTCGTAATAGAGCTAGGTATAAAATCCGTTAACCTCTCATATTACATCTTTATCCTTGACTACCATTAGTTCTTGATTGAATAATTAATTCATAACATTTATGAATTTGCGCGCTAATTATTCAATCCCTGAACTAACAAACAAGAGAATCTTGTATTATGGATTTCATTGTATCAATGTTAGCATTCCCAGCTACTCATTTAATTTATTCCAAAAATACAAGGTTTATGTAATGTAACTCATACAAAACTGTACTGAGTAAATCAAAAAATAAATTATAATGAAATAGGAATCTACTAAATACAATGAATTAAGATCATACATATATGACCATCATTATGATAAAATTAATTTTTCTTCATTCAACGAATATTATAAGAACAATATAATTTTATCTGGTCCAGTCCTATATATTCATATTATATAAAATACAATCACTTTATGTCACTACATATATAGTCGGGATATGACTACACGTTCTCAACGAAGTGAACTGTATTTATGACTTTATTAATTTGAAGATCCTTTACTTCAAATATAAGTCATGGACTATTGTGATTATTTCTTTTTAAATTTAATCTCACATATATCAGCATATATGTAAATTTAAAATTGCATAAATAATCAAGGATTTTTCTTTGAATTTATAAAGCATATCGAATAATGCAAACATAAAAATTAATCATAAAATTTATTTATTAATTACAGCAATAAAAATGTTCATAACATTTGCTTGTTGGGCACATTATTCCCAACAGCATAAACATAGAGAAGAATATGGAAATGAAGGTGAAGTGGGTGTTGTGAATTACTAGGTATAATTACCCAAGAATGCTCCAGAAGATCGCCGGTGGCTGAAAGGGATTCCTTGTCGGCCGTTTAGTCGCTAAACAGCGCAAACGGGAAGAAGCAACTTCTCGGGTGAGGCTTTCTCCAGCGAAGGGATAACGCCCTTTTGACTCTAGCTTTTCCTTCAAAAAAGACCGACGGTGAATGGAGGGTTGGATGATGACCCGTTGCTGGCCCGAAGCAACCGTGCTTTGGGTGAGAATTTCGTTATTGCCAGAGGCGAATTCACGACGAAAGGAAAAAGATTCTTTCCTTTCCTTCTCTTGCCAGCTCTAAGAAGAGCAAAGAGAGGAAGAGGAAGCTAAGAGCTTCACCAAACATCCATCGACTTTGGGAGCAATAATGGTGACGTCTTTGAAGACATTCAAATTGTATTGATTAAAAACCTCACAAATTAGGATACATAAAGGTAGAGAAAATAAATGACTAAACTACCCTTCAAATATAATATATGTTAACATTCTCCCACAAACTCACGATGCGACAGCTATAAGCATTGAGAGTTTGTCAGACAAAAAATGAAAGCGTGAAGCTGAGTCTGTCTTAGTAAACAAATCAGCAATCTGCAAAGAAGAAGAGACATAAGGCAAGATGATGGTACCAAGCTGAAGATGATAACAAGTGATGTGACAATCAATCTCAATATGTTTAGTTCGCTCATGAAACACTGAATTACGCGCAATCTGAATAGCACTCTAATTGTCACAATATAACGGAGTCGGACGACAAAGATGAACACCCATGTCCGCAAGCAACCAACGTAACCAAACAATCTCACAAGTAGTTGAGGCCATGGCACCATACTCAGCTTCTATAAAAGACCGAGAAATAACATCTTGTTTCTTACTCTTCCACGAAATAAGCGAATCACCAAGAAAAATGTAAAATCCAGTGGTGGACTTGCGATCGGTAGGATCACCAGCCCAATCAGCGTCGGAGTATGCACGTAACTCGAAAGATGACATAGAAGGGAACAAGAGATTTTGAAACTGAGTGCCTCGAAGATACCTGAGATTACGAAGAACAGTAGCCCAATGAACAGTAGTAGGAGCAGTAACAAATTGACTAACCACATGAACAGCATTCGCAATATCTAGACGAGTCACAGTAAGATAAACCAAGCTGCCAACAATAGTTTAATATAAACCAAGATTCGACAAAGGAAGACCATCAGACAGAGAATATCGGGCATTAGTCTCAAGAGGAGTATCTGTAACAACCAACACTTTGATTGGGTATTTATCCCGTGATTAATTATGGAATGGTTTATGGAGTAAGGTGGTTATAAAAGAAAAGTAGGTTTAGTTGCAGAATTGTAATTAAGTTAAATTTAATTGATATAAATAGAAAATGGATAGTCTAAAACCTCACAAAAACCTCCTTCTCCACGAGAGCTCCCACTTTCAACCGACTCCTCCTGCAAGAAATCTTCCCACGGCGATTCTTCCTCCACCAACATTGATTCTTCCTTCATTCCTTTGAAATCTAAGTTCTAGGTAAGGTTTGAATGGTTCATTTATTTAGTCTTCGATTTAAGAATGATTTTGGGTTGATGTTTGAGATTCTAGAATCGGCTAATGTTAGAACAATGGTGGCATTCGTGGGATTTTTCTTTGTATTAATAACTATTAATGATGCATTTATGATTGTTGGGAATAACAGGTTGAGAAATACTGGATGTTGGTTTAAGTTCTGGTGGATAAAGGATTTAAAATGTCATTGATGTAACAACCACCACGTCGTCAGGTAATTATCCCGTGAATTATTTTGGAGTGGCTTGTTGAATGTGAAAATTTACGAGGTCTTAAGATGTGACAGCCCGGAATCAAACTCGATCGGGGTTCGGGATCGGAGCCATCACTCCGGGACAGATAACAGGAAACGGTGACTATTTTTTTTGAACAGATCGGTCAAGACAGTGGACTTTATACTTTTAAATATTTACAGAGAAATAGAATCAAATGACAGGAAACATGCACTGTCAACGTGAACCCTAAAAACGTAACTCTACAGAGAGGAAGAAACTACAGTGAATAACAGAACATTTACGGGAAGAGAGAGAGTTCTCTGGGATTGGAAGCAAAACAGGTTTCAATAATGGATAACAGAACAGAAATTAGCATAAGGCTGGCGGAGGAGGGAATGAAATTCTTAAAACATATAAAATACTGTTGGGCGGAAGAGATAAATTGGCGGTGGATGTCAAATAAGACAAAACAGGTGAACAGTGTTCAGCGGAAGATGTAAACAGAAACTGTGAATAAACTGGGCGGAGGAGGTGATGACGTCAGCCGGAAGAATAGATGACGTCAACCGGAAGATACAGGCATTACCCTGGCGGAAGACTTAGGTGACGTTAGCCGGATGATATAAATAACTGGGCGGATGACTTGGATGACGTCAGCCGGAAGACATAGTTCGGAACTGGGCGGAAGACTTATGCTGACGTCAACCGAAAGACATGAATACACTGGGCGGATGACTAGATGACGTCAGCCGGAAGACATCGTTTTAAACTGGGCGGAAGATTTATATTGACGTCAACCGGAAGGCATGAATACACTGGGCGGATGACTAGATGACGTCGGCCGGAAGACATAGTTTTACAGAAGGAAACGGGCAGCGGTGGACTTGATCGGATGACATAGTTTCTAAGGCAAAACTTAGCAACTTTTAACAGAAAGACGTACAGATAGAGAGCCTCAAAACAGAAGGCATAAAGGTTTTGCACTTTCAAATCCGATTCAAAATTTACAGATTTCCAAGAAGACAAACTACACGGATGACTTTAAAACAAGAAATCGTCCATGCACAAATTAACAGAAAGTATCCCAAACAATTCCAGAGTACTTTAGAGTATAACTGAACTGTCAAATACAGCGGTTTCAAAAAAACTTAGACATCAGACCTATACATTGTTTTAAAATCTGAAAATCAGTACAGAACATGACATATACTTGCAGAATTTCTTCAAAGAAAGAGTTTTACAACCAAACCAAGACTTCTAGAAAACTTTACAGATATAAACTTTTCAGAAAACTTAAACCTAAGATCAGTCATGTCTGGCTGCAGCAACCAACCCTCCATGAGCTCGAGCCATCAACTACATCAGATCATCATTTTGAGGCGCAAAGTCCTCGGTTTCAGGTTCGGTACCTACATCAGAGAGTTCACCTATGAGTCTAAAACTCAGTAAGGACATAATTAGAATGCAGTGGTGCATATGCAATGCATGAACTTTCAAAAATTCAGTGACAGAACAGAACATTACATTTCAGTGGCAGAAGAATTAAGTGGGGCTTATAGGGGAACTGGTTCAGTAAGTGCACTATCAGGCACGGCAGTTTTCAGATTCCCAGGGAGGGATAAAACCAGAGGGTCCTTGCCAGGGACAGTATTTTCAGATTCCCAGGGAGGGTTAAAACCAGAGGGGCCAGTCCCCGTCCCACACTTAACCTGGTACATTTCAGTCAGATTTTATTCTTATTAATTTCAAACAGTGTACAGAAATCGGTTTGCATGAATTTTCAGGAAAACAGTGTATGCATGAACGGTGCTTGAACTTTAACTAGCAGATAACAGAATAAAACAGTAGACAGCAAAAGATAAATCAAAGCCAGACATTTCAGAACATAACTCTAACTCTTCTACCCAAAATAACCCGACAGAACAGTAAACCTAGTATCTCCTTGATGTAGGGCCTTAAGGGCCGGATCTAAACTTATGAACTTACCTGTTTTTCCTCGGTGCAGTCAGCTGGAAAATCTTAGAAATGCTCGAACCTGTTTGCTGCAATGCAGTGAAATTAAACAAGCTGCAAATGCTAACAAATAACACGTAGAATATGCAGCAAGCTCATTTCAACTATCTCTAGGAAAACACACTAACGTATTTTCATCCAAAACAGTGAGTTTTCACGGGATTAATAACCCTACACCCCAGTGAAAACTCGCATTAAACTTATCCAAAATCTATAACTTCCGTAGATGATTACCTTGGTTGGAGGAAACAGAAGAAAAGCGCGGAAACAAAGTGTTGGTGCTTTATCAAAATCGCCAGGAAAGAAGAAGCAGAGAAGAAGCTAGGAAACCGAGAAAAGAAAGAATAAGGGTTTCACGTAGGAGGAAGAACATAACTTCTTCAACAAGCTGCCACATGTCAATCATCCATTTGATTTCTCCCACCAACCTTAATTTCTTCCTAATTTGCCCTTCCATTGGTTTAAAACTTAGTGTTATGCTTAGTTAAACATTAATTTAGTTTTTAACAAAACATATATTGCATTTATATTAAATTAATCCCGAGAAATTGTTCGGGAAAAATAATTACATGCAAAAAGGCCGGGTGTTACATTCCACCCACCTTAACAGAAATTTTGTCCCCAAAATTTGCCTAAGCAAAGAGGTCCGGATATTGAGCTCTGACATCCTCTTGCCTTTCCCAGGTGGCTTCTTCCACATTATGATTGCGCCACAAAACCTTCACCAATGGCACCACACGATTACGTAACACTTTGAGTGACATATCCAATATCTGTATGGGCCTTTCTTCATACGTCAGTGTTGGCATGATATCAAAGTCCACATGTTTCACGATCTGGGTTGGATCTCGTACACATTTTCTCAGCATTGAAACATGGAAGACATTGTGAACTCCATCCATTGACGCCGGCTACTGTAGTTTGTAAGCCATGTTCCCAATCCTCTTCAAAATGGGAAAAGGCCCAATAAACCTTGGGCTTAGCTTCCCTTTCTTGCCAAACCTCATCACGCCTTTGAAAGGTGACACCTTTAAAAATACATCATCACCTTCGGCAAACTCCAAGTCCCTTCTTCTATGGTCCGCATAACTCTTTTGCCGATCCTGAGCAGTCTTTATTCGTTGTTTGATAGCAGCTATCACTTCAGACATCTGCTGTAATATCTCAGGACCAATAAGCTTGGTTTCTCCGACCTCATCCCAACATAATGGGGATCTACACTTCCTTCCGTAAAGTGCTTCATATGGAGCCATGCCGATTGTAGCCTGGTAGCTATTGTTGTAAGCAAACTCCACAAGCGGTAGATATCTGCTCCAAGGAGCATGAAGTTCCAGCACGCACGCTCTTAACATATCTTCCAATGTCTGAATCGTTCTCTCAGATTGTCCATCCGTTTGTGGATGAAATGCCGTGCTGAAGTCCAATCTAGTGCCCAAGGAGCTTTGCAAACTTTTCCAAAACCTCGATGTGAATCTAGGATCCCGGTCTGAAACAATTGAAACCGGTATACCATGCAGTTTGACAATCTCACTAATATATAGTTCAGCATACTGATCCATGGAGTACGTCGTCTTCACAGGTAGAAAGTGGGCCGACTTCGTCAATCTGTCCACTATGACCCATATACTATTGTGGCCTTTAGCTGTTCTTGGAAGGCCAACAACAAAGTCCATTGTGATATTCTCCCACTTCCATTCGGGGATCGGAAGAGGCTGAAGCATTCCACTCGGCCGTTGATGTTCAGCTTTGACCTGTTGACATATCATACAAGACTCCACATACTTGGCCACTTCATTCTTCATGTTCGGCCACCAGAAGTGAAGTTTTAAGTCTTGATACATCTTCGTGCTACCGGGATGTATAGAGAAAGAAGATAAGTGGGCTTCCGACAAGATGTGCTTTCGTAGCTCCTCGTCTTTCGGAACATACCATCTGTTTTTGAACTTTAGAATTCCATCTCCCGAATAACTGAAATCGGAAGAAGCCATTGGTACTTTGCTCACCATATCAGCCATCTCCTTTGAATTGATCTTCTGGGCTTCCTTAATTCGATCCAGGACGGAGGGCCGTAGTGTTAAGTCTGCTAGTATGGCCGATAGCCCAGAAACTACCTTATCTCCGTCCTCAAAGGCATTGGCACGACCAACATAACTGGTTGCATAGTAGCTGGCATCCTGCTCAGTGCATCAGCTACCACATTTGCCTTACCAGGATGGTATTTGATCTCAACATCGTAGTCTTTTACAAACTCTAACCACCGCCTCTGCCTCATATTCAACTCTTTCTGAGTAAAGAGGTACTTCAAACTCTTGTGATCGGAAAACACCTCACATGATTGTCCGTGCAAATGGTGTCTCCATACTTTCAGCGCAAATACAACTGCCGCTAACTCAAGGTCGTGAGTAGGGTAGTTTTCTTCAAGGCTCTTCAATTGTCGGGATGCGTATGCTACCACCTTCCCTTCTTGCATTAACACACATCCCAAGCCAATCTTGGACGCATCACAATATACGCTGAATTTTCCGTCTTCAGTTGGCAACACTAGTAAAGGAGCAGTGGTTAATTTTTGTTTGAGTGTCTGAAAGCTCACTTCACATGCCTCAGACCACCTGAACTTGATGTCTTTCTTTGTTAAGTTGGTCATAGGTTTTGCTATCACGGAGAAGTCTTTAATGAACTTCCTGTAATAACCAGCTAGTCCGATAAAGCTTCGTACTTCGCTTGCATTCCTCGGCCTTGGCCAGTCTCTTACAGCCTCAATCTTAGCCGGGTCCATAGATACTCCTTCAGCAGACACCACATGGCCTAGGAAATTAATCCTACTCAACCAGAATTCACACTTTGACAGCTTGACATATAATCGATGCTGCCTCAGAGTCGATAGTACAATTGCCAAGTGCCCCTCATGCTCGGCCTTACTTCTGGAGTAAACCAGAATGTCGTTGATGAAAACGATTACAAATTTATCCAAGGCGTCTTGGAACATCCTGTTCATCAGGTCCATAAATGCTGCCGGAGCATTAGCTAACCCGAACGACATCACCAAGAACTCGTAATGCCCGTACCGGGTCCTGAAGGCGGTCTTTGGAATATCTTCGGGTCTGACCTTCAACTGGTAATAACCGGAGCGCAAGTCAATCTTTGAGAATACCCGAGCCCCTTGTAGCTGGTCAAATAAATCATCAATTCTCGGCAATGGGTACTTATTCTTGATCGTCAACTTGTTCAGCTCACGATAGTCAATACACATTCGTAGGGACCCATCCTTCTTCTTAACAAATAAGACGGGAGCACCCCATGGAGAGAAGCTAGGGCGTACAAAACCCTTGTCCACTAACTCTTTCAGCTGAGTCTTCAATTCCTTCAGCTCAACTGGTGCCATACGGTACGGATTCTTCGATACTGGTTCCGCACCTGGGTGTACGTCAATTTCAAACTCGATTTCGCGATCAGGTGGCAACCCCGGTAAGTCATCTAAGAAAACCTCAGGAAAGTCTCGGACTGCCGGAATATTTTGAAGTTCCACCTCACCTTGCCTTCGTACGTCTATTACATGGGCCAGAAACCCGATGCACCCTGACCTCATCAGCCGTTGAGCTTTTAAGGAAGTTATAACAGGCATACAGTGTTTCTTCGGTACTGCCTGGTAAGAAAAGTCTACTTCATTTGGGCGTTTAAACGACACTAGCCCGGACCTACAGTTGATGGTGGCATGATGTCTAAACAGCCAGTCCATCCCCAGAATGACATCGTACCCTTTCATACCAATAACGATGAGGTTGGCGTACAACTTCTGGTCTCCTACTCACACTACATCACCCCGTATGACCTGCTCGGAGTGCATAAACTCTCCGGACGGTAGCATAATGCTGTAGGGCTGATCAGACAACGTACAACTAACCTTTTGTCTAACTACGAAGTCCCTCGCCAATGAATGTGTGGCCCCAGTATCCCACAAGGTATAAGCAGGTACATCACACACTAAAATTGTACCTGTGATTATTGTGTGCAGATCAGCATCATCAACATCCTCCATCATTGCAAACACTCTTGGCACGGCTTGACCTGCCCTGGTGTCGGGCATTGGGCAATCCCGAACAAGATGGCCTACTTTGCCGCATCGGAAACACTGGCCAGTAGCAAGTCTGTATTCTCCTTTGTGAGGCTTCTGGCACCGTGGGCATACTAAAGGTTGAGGAGCCCCCATTGGTCTCTTTCCTTTGTCTTGATAGAGGATGGCTTCATTGGGCCTTTTAATGCCCCTGTTTTGTTGCTGTAGAGGTTGTAAATTCTGGCCCATTTGCTGTTGTTGTGGATCATTTCTCATAATCCCTCTTGGTGGATCTCTCTGTCTCTGGGACTTCATTTCTAAGGCCTCTAACTGATAAGCCTTGGCCACCACCTTCACATATGGTGCCTCATCTAACCCTCCTGTTGTGATCCCTCGCAGAAGGTCCATCTTTAAACCTTGAATAAACTGGTGCACCTTGTTCTCATCAATGGCTACCATGTGTGTTGCATATCTGGATAAGGACTCAAACTTCTGAACATATTCAGCCACTGACCCATACTGTCGCAGCCGAGAGAATTCAAGCAACTTTTCCTTCCTCACTCCCCGGTCAAAATACTTCTCGTAGAAGATTTTCATGAATCCCTCCCAGCTTAAAGCCACGGTAGTGGACTGCACTGTGTCCCACCAGAATCCAGCACTTTCAGTGAGATAAAACGTGGCACAAATAACTTTTTTGTTGTCTTCTACTTCTGCATAGCTGAACATCTTCTCCATTGTCCAAATCCAGGTTTCAGCACGGGTCGGGTCTGGAGACAATCCATCAAATGAGGGTAGCTGAAGTCGCCGGAATCTGTCTCCACTGTTGTCTCGTGGTGCATTATCACGATTGTTATTTCCATGGTTATTGTTCCTGTCATCTTCTCTGGCCATCATGCGTTCAACCATGCGTGATTGTGCACCCACCAGCTCGGTTAGTCGGTCAATGGCTCGAGAGCTTTCGCTTGACTCTTCTTGATGTCCCCTCACCATAACTAAGAAATCCTATAAACATAATAACCTAAGTTTAATAAACAGAACAGTTACAGTAACTTAAATACTTACAGTTGGTGGAGCGATCTCATGTGGCGGGTTGCGCAATCAGACATTTCACAGAATCGGTTTTAAAACTGTGTCTCTCTGATACCACAACTGTGACAGCCCGGAATCAAACCAGATCGGGGTTCGGGATCGGAGCCATCACTCCGGGACAGATAACAGGAAACGGTGACTATTTTTTTTGAACAGATCGGTCAAGAAAGTGGACTTTATACTTTTAAATATTTACAGAGAAATAGAATCGAATGACAGGAAACATGCACTGTCAACGTGAACCCTAAAAACGTAACTCTACAGAGAGGAAAAAACTACAGTGAATAACAGAACATTTACGGGAAGAGAGAGAGTTCTCTGGGATTGGAAGCAAAACAGGTTTCAATAATGGATAACAGAACAGAAATTAGCATAAGGCTGGCGGAGGAGGGAATGAAATTCTTAAAACATATAAAATACTGTTGGGCGGAAGAGTTAAATTGGCGGTGGATGTCGAATAAGACAAAACAGGTGAACAGTGTCCAGCGGAAGATGTAAACAGAAACTGTGAATAAACTGGGCGGAGGAGGTGATGACGTCAACCGGAAGATACAGGCATTACCCTGGCGGAAGACTTAGGTGACGTCAGCCGGATGATATAAATAACTGGGCGGATGACTTGGATGACGTCAGCCGGAAGAAATAGTTCGGAACTGGGCGGAAGACTTATGCTGACGTCAACCGGAAGACATGAATACACTGGGCGGATGACTAGATGACGTCAGCCGGAAGACATCGTTTTAAACTGGGCGAAAGATTTATGCTGACGTCAACCGGAAGGCATGAATACACTGGGCGGATGACTAGATGACGTCGGCCGGAAGACATAGTTTTACAGAAGGAAACGGGCAGCGGTGGACTTGATCGGATGACATAGTTTCTAAGGTAAAACTTAGCAACTTTTAACAGAAAGACGTACAGATAGAGAGCCTCAAAACAGAAGGCATAAAGGTTTTGGACCTTCAAATCCGATTAAAATTTACAGATTTCCAAGAAGACAAACTACACGGATGACTTTAAAACCAGAAATCGTCCAAGCACAGATTAACAGAAAGTATCCTAAACAATTCCAGAATACTTTAGAATATAACTGAACTGTCAAATACAGCGGTTTCAAAAAAACTTAGACATCAGACCTATACATTGTTTTAAAATCTGAAAATCAGTACAGAACAGGACATATACTTGCAGAATTTCTTCAAAGAAAGAGTTTTACAACCAAACCAGGACTTCTAGAAGACTTTACAGATATAAACTTTTCAGAAAACTTAAACCTCAGATTAGTCATGTCTGGCTGCAGCAACCAACCCTCCATGAGCTCGAGCCATCAACTACATCAGATCATCATTTTGAGGTGCAAAGTCCTCGGTTTCAGGTTCAGTACCTACATCAGAGAGTTCACCTATGAGTCTAAAACTCAGTAAGGACATAATCAGAATGCAGTGGTGCATATGCAATGCATGAACTTTCAGAAATTCAGTGACAGAACAGAACATTACATTTCAGTGGCAGAAGAATTAAGTGGGGCTTATAGGGGAACTGGTTCAGTAAGTGCACTATCAGGCACGGCAGTTTTCAGATTCCCAGGGAGGGATAAAACCAGAGGGTCCTTGCCAGGGACAGTATTTTCAGATTCCCAGGGAAGGATAAAACCAGATGGGCCAGTCCCCATCCCACACTTAACCTGGTACATTTCAGTCAGATTTTATTCTTATTAATTTCAAACAGTGTACAGAAATCGGTTTGCATGAATTTTCAGGAAAACAGTGTATGCATGAACGGTGCCTGAACTTTAACTAGCAGATAAGAGAATAAAACAGTAGACAGCAGAAGATAAATCAAAGCCAGACATTTCAGAACATAACTCTAACTCTTCTACCCAAAACAACCCGACAGAACAGTAAACCTAGTACCTCCTTGATGTAGGGCCTTAAGGGCCGGATCTAAACTTATGAACTTACCTGTTTTTCCTCGGTGCAGTCAGCTGGAAAATCTAGGAAATGATCGAACCAGTTTGCTGCAATGCAGTGAAATTAAACAAGCTGCAAATGCTAACAAATAACATGTAGAATATGAAGCAAGCTCATTTCAACTCTCTCTAGGAAAACACACTAACGTATTTTCATCCAAAACAGTGAGTTTTCACGGGATTAATAACCCTACACCCAAGTGAAAACTCGCATTAAACTTATCCAAAATCTATAAATTCCGTAGATGATTACCTTGGTTGGAGGAAACAGAAGAAAAACGTGGAAACAAAGTGTTGGTGATTTATCAAAATCGCCAGGAAAGAAGAAGCAGAGAAGAAGCTAGGAAACCGAGAAAAGAAAGAATAAGGGTTTCACGTAGGAGGAAGAACATAACTTCTTCAACAAGCTGCCACATGTCAATCATCCATTTGATTTCTCCCACCAACCTTAATTTCTTCCTAATTTGCCCTTCCATTGGTTTAAAACTTAGTGTTATGCTTAGTTAAACATTAGTTTAGTTTTCAACAAAACATATATTGCATTTATATTAAATTAATCCCGAGAAATGGTTCGGGAAAAATAATTACATGCAAAAAGGCCGGGTGTTACATAAGATGATGGGTATTACTTGTTTTAAGAGAAAATTAGGTAATGGCAAGATTTGTAAATAAAGGTGATTTTAATCAATATAAATAGGAAAAAGAAGATCTAAAACCTCACTTAAACCCCTCTTGTAGCCGACTTTCCCCTCAGGCGATTTCCTCCTTCAGCGACTGATTTCTTCCTACTCTTTCGTCGACGATTCAAAGCTCAGGTAAGGTTTAGATGATTCATTCTTTGAGTCTTCGATTTATGAATGGTTATTGGTTGATGTTTGAAGATTGAGAATCGGTCGATGCCAGATTCATAGCTATATCTTCTAGTTCCCTTATTTAATGACATTGAGGATAGGATTCTGATGTTGTCGATGTTTAGACTTTGAGAAATTTGATGTTTGTATGGATCTGGTAGTATAGACGCTAATGCCATTAATGTTAATGAAGGTTAAGCTCTGCACATTAGGTGCTCAGCGAAATGTCTTAGAGGTTTAAGCTAGATTCTAGGATGATTTCTTTAACTAAGTTTTTACCAGTTTTGAGTTAAAATTATTCAGGATATATTTAACATTGAAGTATGAAATGTCTTAGGTGGAGAAGGATTCACGTGAAGACACGACATTGTTAAGGAGTCCAGATAAGTGAGTGTGCTAGGTTTCTGGCCTTTAGGGCCTTACATCACAAGGGTACTAAGAAATCTGTATTGATGTTGCTTGATGACTTATGGATGACTGAGAGTTATGTTATATGATGTAATACCCGACTGTACGGAATATTAGTATTTTAATGTAAATGATATTTTTGTAAATATGTCAAATTAAGTCAATTTCGCGAAAAGAAAGCGTTATTACGATCCTAATAATTAATATGGATTTTAAGAAAATTTCGGAAATTTTAGAAGTTTAACACTAATTTTACGAGAATTACGTTTATCGTAATATAAAGGATACTTTGGTAAAAATAGTAAACGGGGTCCGTTTTGCGAACGGACAGTTTTAATAGAACCCTAGTAATAAGTTGGATTTATTGGCGAAATAAGGAAATTTAGAGAAAACGAATCGTTAACTAATTAACGAAACAAAGGACGAAACTAATATAAAAACATTAGAAGGGCGTTATGGTAATTTACAAGCCAAATTATATTAAAACATGAATTTCCTCTTTCTTCTTCACCATTTTCACGCAGAAAGCTTTCTGCGATTTTCCTCCAGGCGATTCTCTATCGCCTCTCACGGCTTTCCTCTATTCCGGCAGTTTCTCCTCCTTCGATCGTCTCGTTTTCTTCGTGTTTTCTCCTCCTCTCGCAACCCTAGGTATGGCTCTATGCTTTTAGAGCGTTATAGTTCGATTTTCGTGGAGTTATACGTTTAGAGTTTCTTTAAAAATGTGATTTAGGATTTGAGATTGATAGGTTTATCATGTTGATAGATATAAAGGACGTATTGAACGTTGTTGGACGAAGTTAAATTGATTTGTGAGAAAAGTTAAAATTCGAGAAATTAGGGATTTTTGGAAAAACTCGCTTAAGGTGGTTTCGAGGTATCGAGCTCTCGAGCATGAATTGTTCGTTAAAATGTCTCGATTAGTTAAGTTAGAACTTTAGGAATTTCCTTAGTTAAGAATTTCGTTAAGTTAGACGTTATTGGTTCGAATTCGTTTTATCGACGATGTTGCGAATTGCCGAGGTAAACGACGCTCGTGGACGGAGCTTGAAGTTCAACTCGCACAAGGTAAGTTCTTGTGACTTACTGTGGCCGATTGGCCTACACCATAAACCGGAGTTTGTTGTTGAGGATATGTTGGTGTTTCGTTTGTTTAAGTTGGTCATTGTTTCGTCTAATTGTTTTGGTTGGGTAGTTTAGGTTCGGTTGTTTTATAGGTTGATTGTTGTGATGTATTTCTCGTGTTTTGATGGTATTCGTAGAGTTTTAATGGTATGCTCTTTATGTATGTTTATATTGAACTGTTCATGCATCATGGTTTAAAAACGTCATGAAAATGAATTTACGCATTGATTTATGAAAAGAACATGCATTGTAAAGGCAAGTAAAGTATCACAGTAAACAACCATGACATGGGGTTATCGGGGATGAGGTTCAGACTTGGCGTTCCGTGGTGAGCGGGTTTTCCTCCCTTCAGATGGTGTGGGCTGTCTAACCGCTAGACGTGCCCTATCTATCTATTGAGTGTTTCCGATAACCTTAGACTGACACGTACTGATATATGAAATGACATGGACGGTTTTCATAGCATTGAGCATACATGATCATGCATTAGCATTTACGTAGAGCTTGCTGAGATTTTTATCTCATAGGTGTCTTTATGGTGTAGGTGACATAGAGCAAGGTGAGGAGGATTTCCCACTACCTAATGATCGTACAGATTGAAGGAGAATGCCCGTGGGAGCGTGTTGGCCAGTCGAGGCACTTTTTGACCCGTGGGGAAAGACGTAAAGGTATTTTGGGACACGATAGTTAGATCGTAGGAAAAATTGTATAGTTGAACATATGAGGATGTTTGGGAATCTGGTTAGTTGATAGGTTGATGTTTTGATGATTTTAAACGTTTTGGGAACCTGCTTTATAAATTTCTTTTGGAAAGTTTTCATTGGAATTGTTAGTGTTGAAAAACAGGAGGAATTGTATAGTTTTAAACATATCCACGCAGTTTGTTTTTACGAAAACGGTTATATTTTAATTGTGTTTATTAGGGCAAATGTGTGGGAAGAAAAGTGGTTGGGAATGGAAAAGAAAGAATGGAAGAGGAAGAGAATAGGAAAAAAGGGGAGGAGGAACTCCCTGGAATTGAAGTTCCAGGGAGGGTGGCGATCGATCTCCTAAGGAGGGGATCGATTGCCCCTCTTGGCCGAGCTCTCTGGAGAAATTCCAGAGAGCTTGGCGATCGATCGCCCAGGGGGGGCGATCGATCGCCCCTTGTGTATGGAACAATCGCCTGTTGAGGCGATCGCTGGGGAAAAACGCGATCGCTGAAGGGCGATCGATCGCCCCTTGGTTTTTGGGGATAAAAGTCCCTTTTGCCCCTCCTTCCTTGGCCGATTGATTTTCCATTGTTTTAATTGTTTTTAAATAATTGTTTTAAGTTTATTAAATTGTTTTTAAGTTTTATCAAATGGTTTAAAAGCATAAACTTCAACGATTCCGAATTTTTAAAAGTTTTATTTCCGCTCAAACGTTAGGTTTTAAAGTTTTAAGTTATAAAAAAAAATAAAATAATTACGAGAAAATTAGGAATAGTGTAAGGGTCGCTACAGTTTATGGTATCAGAGACCCCGGGTTTTAAAAATGGTTCTGTAGACTGCTCGACTGCACAGCCACTACGCAGACATCCTTCCTCAACTGTAAGTATGTTTATATGTTTTATTTGATTTCAATTTCTTAGAGTTATTTGCTTTGAACTTTTATAGGAATTATAGAAATATGATGCGTCGAGGAAATGACCGAAATGATAGAGACGATACGATTGACCAACTTAAAGGATTTATTACTCAACAGTCCCAACACATGGAGCGACAGACCCAACAAATGGAGAGACAGTCTCAGCAGTTAGGTACCCTAATAGATCGTGAGGGTGCTAGAGCTCGGGAGACAGCGACTACGAGTAATCGGAGAATTGAGAGGTTTTAGAGGCTCCAACCTCCTGTGTTTAACGGACAGTCTACGGATCCCTCTTCAGCCGAAGAGTGGATTCAAACCATGGAGGACATGCTAGCAAGCATTGAGGATGGAGAGAATGTTGCGTTGGTGAGTTACCACTTAGCGATGGATGCCCAATTCTGGTGGGATTCTATCAAGACAACCACCGACGTGACGATTATGAGTTGGG
Source organism: Begonia masoniana (assembly GCA_022432975.1). Lineage (NCBI taxonomy): Eukaryota > Viridiplantae > Streptophyta > Magnoliopsida > Cucurbitales > Begoniaceae > Begonia > Begonia masoniana. The sequence goes on from CM039509.1 coordinate 9,867,326, forward strand.
AACGTTTCAAGATGATATTTTATGATAAATACTTACAATACGAGAGGCGAAGATGGTGGAGTTTATGCAGTTACGGCAGGTTGGTTCAATTGCCGACTATGTGAAGAGGTTTAAGGCACTGTCCAGATTCACAACACGTCAGGTCAGTGTTAATGAGGATAAAGTACGCAGATTTGTGCAAGGACTCGGTCAGAAAATTTGGAAGAGTCTTACCATATCAGGGGTGCGGAATGTATCTTATGATGAGATAGTGGCCAGAGCATTGAAGATTGAGGCTGTAGATCAGAGTTCAGTTAAACCGAGGGAGCCAGCTAGAAGGTTCTTTCAGGAGATACAGCCACGGCCTCAGAATAAAGGCTGGCAACTGAGAGCACAGCCACAACAACAACAACAACGGCGCGTTAAGAGGCCCTTAGAGGGAGGCAATGATCGTGGGAAAGGTAAGCAAGTCCAAGGGGCTGCACAGAAACCTGTTTGTCCTAAGTGCCAGAAGGAACACTATGACGCTTGTCGTTTGGGCACAAACAGTTGTTACAGATGTGGAGACGTCGGCCATTTTGCTCAGAATTGTCCGAGGGCGGCGACCGATCAGAGGAGAGTGACCCCGAGGATCTTTGCATTTATCGAGCCTGGTGATATTAATGATGAGGCTCAGCCTTCCGTGATAGCAGGTACCATTTTGATTATGAGCGTGGCAGTATTTTCTTTGATAGACACGGGGGCTACGCACTCTTTTGTTTCTACTGCTTGTGTATCTAGACTGAAGCTTGTGCCTGAGTTAGCTGAATGTGAGTATAGTGTGATGCTACTTTCAGGAGAGCGTATGCAGTCAGGTTATGTTGTTCAGGGCAATATTGTCTCAGTCGGGAACAGTACCCTCTATGCTCGCCTGATTGTTATGGGCATAGAGATCTACGATCTTATTTTAGGGATGGACTGGCTTTCACAGCACTTTGCCACCATCGATTGTCGATCCGAGATTGTGACCTTTCGACCCCCAGGTAAAGCAGAGTTTTCTTATCAGGCGATGAACCGATTGAGTGGATCACGTATCTCTTATTCCATGAAGGTCAACGAGCAGTTTAAAGGTGAGTGCTCTATTTATTTGGCCACAGTAGTTGATATTCAGTTGCTTAGCGGAGTAAAGCCGAGTTCTCTGAGATATTCCTTGATGATCTTCCCGGATTACCGCCAGACAGAGAGATTGAATTTGTAATTGATGTATATCCTAGCTCCGCGCCAGTGTCTAAAAATCCATATAGATTGGTGCCTGCTGAATTGAGTGAGTTGAAAACTCAGCTTGAGGAGTTACTAGATAAGGGTTTCATCCGACCCAGTTTTTCACCCTAGGGTGTGCCCGTTTTGTTCGTCAAGGAGAAAGACGGGACTCTCAGGATGTGCGTAGATTACAGGGAGCTGAATAAGCTCATAGTGAAGAATAAGTACCCACTGCCCCGGATAGATGATTTGTTTGATCAACTGCAGGGTGCCCGAGTATTTTCTAGGATTGACTTACGCTCAGGTTATTATCAGTTGAAGTTCCGGAAGGAAGATATTCAGAAAACAGCATTCCGAACGAGGTACGGGCATTATGAGTTTCTTGTTATGTCTTTTAGACTTACTAATGCCCCTGCAGCGTTTTTGGATTTAATGAACCGAGTCTTCAAGGAGTACCTAGACAAGTTTGTTGTGGTTTTCATCGACGACATTTTGATTTATTCTAAGAGGAAGGAGGAGCATGAAGAGCAATTGAGGATTGTTCTCGAAATTTTACAACGACACTAGCTTGATCCGAAGTTCTCTAAATGCGAGTTTTGGCTGGATAGGGTCAGTTTTCTAGGCCATATTATATCACAGGAAAGGGTTTCTATGGATCCGAGCAAAATTCAGGTGGTCAGAGATTGGCCACAGCCTAAGAACGTGCGGGAGGTACGTGGATTTCTCGGATTGGTTGGTTATTATCGAAAATTCATAGAGGGATTTTCGAAGATTGCAGATCCTCTCTCTCGTTTGACTCTGAAGAATGAGAAATTTATATGGTCGGCTGCTTGTGACGACAGTTTTATGGAGTTAAAGCAGAGATTGACTACAGCTCCAGTGTTGACATTGCCTGTTGAAGGTGATAAGTTCAGCATATATTGCGATGCGTCTGGAGTTGGGCTCGGATGCGTGCTAATGCAGGAAGGTAGGGTGATTGCTTATTCTTCTAGACAGTTGAAGCCGTACAAGTTGAATTATCCTATGCACGACCTGGAATTAGCAGCCGTGGTCTTTGCACTGAAAATATGGAGGCATTATTTATATGGGCAGCAATGCGAGATATTTTCAGACCACAAGAGCTTGAAGTACTTGTTTACGCAAAAGGAGCTTAACATGAGGCAGCGGAGATGGCTAGAATTTGTTAAAGACTACGAGTTTGAAATCAAGTACCATCCAAGAAAGGCAAATAAAGTCGCTGATGCTTTGAGCCGAATGCCTACTGCGAGTTAGCCTTCACTTGCAGCGTTGTCAGTTAAATTGCGGTATGAGATTGAGACGTTCGATGTGGAGATAGTGGCAGAGTTGTCCAGTATGCTCACCAACATTTCTCTCAGGCCGACTATTTTGGATAAGATAGGTGAAGCTCAGCAGAAAGATATGGAATGTGAGGAGCTTCGATTGAGTTTGACATCTAGAGATGTGTCTAAATTTAACTTGTCAGATGATGGTATTCTAAAGTTCAGGCATAGGTGGTACGTTGGCATGCCTCGGGTTGCATTTTTAAAAGAAAATTGACAAATTCCCAAACTTTTAATCATCTCCCTACTTATTATGTGTTTTTCTTTTGTAGGTATAATTTTTGGAAGGAATGCATAAGGAGTGCTTGGAGGAGTCACCATTTGGCCCATGGGAATTTGTCTTCCCGGCCTAATTTAATTTGTAATTTTTATTTCAAATATATTTGGCATACATTCGCCTTTATTGTATGGATTTTATAATTGCATTGCATGCATTAGATTGTGTGGTTAGGGTTAGATGAATGTTGGTGGATTATGGGTTGAAGAATTTCAACTCAAATATTCAAGGAAAAAGTCTACAACAAATGGAGCCCAAAGGAAGCCATGGCCCAAAGAAGAGCCCACATTTAAAGTTATGATTTTGCAGGTACAAGAGTTAGTGGCAACATGGATTGATGATGTGGCAAGATTCCCTCCATTGATCCCTTTAGGCATGGCATTCATCTCCTCCCTAGGATGTGTGCTTGTTTGCTTTGAACTTGCTCATCCATCCTTTTTCATCCAAGGGCCACCATTCATTCATCCTTATGGAAATCCTAATAATCCACCCTAGGACTCTATAAATTCTTGGCATTGGTGCATGTATGACAATTTTTGCTCATTTATAAAATTTCTATTTCTCTACTCCAAGGTGGTTATACGTTTAGAGTTTTTCCTTGGTTCTTTGAACCAAGTGGAGTAGCCCTCTATTATTAATCTAGCTTTGGGTTGTTAGATTAATTCTTATATTTTCTCTCACCTTTTCCATTGGGATTAGGATTGAGGATGAAAACCTAGGCCCTAGGTGGTCGATTTTCTTCGGAAAATCGTTTATCCGAGAGCTTAAACCGTAAGATCGCTCTACGGATCCGCCAAAGGTATTTTCATTATTTTCATTTCCGCAACACTTCGACACACACTCTCACCTTTAATTTTCAGCCATCAAACTCACACACTCCACCATTTATTTTATTTGCATTTTAATTCTTCATCTTCATCTCCCTTTCTTCACCTTACACACACATTTTCACACCTTTAATCTCTTATATTTTTTTTGCACTTTTATCATTTCTTCACCTTCATGTTCGGCCACACTTCATAGCACACACCTTCACCTCATTTATTCCTTGCATTTATTATCATATTTTTCCCCTATTTCGGCTATTTTCCATTCACACACACCGAGCACATTTTCTATCAATTTGTGGGTTTGAACACAACCATTTTCTAAGGGATTTTGTGTCAAGTGGTATCAAAGCCAAAATGCTTCTCACGATGCGTTTTAGTTGCCATGACAATAGTAAAAAATTGGCACAAAACCAGGATAGCGGCTCGTTTTATTTTCTAGCATTTTTCCTTACTAATATTGTGCTAACTTGTGCTATTTTATTTTTATTACTTGCTGCTATTATTATTGTCAATTAAATGCTTAAAATATTCTGGAAAATATGGTATGCAATGTGTTTGAAGATCGGCCTAGGTGAACACTTCAAATCCCTTATTTTTCTTTTCGGTTTTTATGTTTATTTTGCTCGGATTTAAGCATATCTTCTCCTTGATTTTTTTTCTATATCATTTTACTGTGTTTTGAGTCAATATTAACATTTAAATCTAAGCTGAAAGTATTCTCAAAATATTGGTGAAATGTTGTCTTAAAATCGGATCTATAATTAAGTCTCTAAAATCGGTTTTCATGAATGATTTTCTTCTCGGATTTGCTTGCTCTCATTCCGATTTTTCCTAGCATCTTTGATCTATGATTGATCCATGTTTTAGCACTTAAATATTGTCCATTAACTACATAAAAATTCTGGAATTTTTGATGCTAAAAATCGGTCTACAACTAGTAATATATATAAAAAAAAAAATCGGTTGCATGTGGTTTCTCTCCTCGGTTTATGCATGATTCTTGTTTCGGTTTTTCTATCACATCTTGCTGTGTCTTGGCTAGGATTTACCTCTAAAATTCGTGCCATTAATATATATAAATTCTGCTCTTAATGTTGCATAGAAATTCGGCCAAGAAGATTTAATCAAAAATTGATTTAAGCTTATTTTCTCATCGGTTATTGCTTGTTCATTGCCTCGGTTTTTTTAACTAATGTTATGGTTGTTTTAAGCTAAGATTGACATCTAAATATTTGCCAATAGTATACTATTAATTCTGGAAATGTTGATGCTTAAAATCAACCTAGATCTAACATTATCAAAATCGGATTAATCTTGACTTCTCTTTTCGATTTTGCATCTTTAAATTATACTCAAAATTTGCCTATTAACTTGCTGAATGTTGCTATTGTTTTAGCTTATAAATTCACCTATTATATGCTGTTAATTGAATGCCCAAATTGGTTTATAAGAATTTAGCAATAACATGATTTAAATTGGCAAAATTGAACCAAACACTACATGAAAATTCTGCTATAATTAACTTAAAATTCAGCATATTAATATTGATAAAAACTTGTGTTTTAAATTTATTACTTGCTGTTTTTGATGTTATTTGGTTGGAATTAATATTATTTTGAGTGATTCTAGTTTAAAATTGGAAACTTGGCTAAATTGGGTTAAATTTGTGGTGATTAGCATTTATTGAAAATATTCATTTCTTTAGTAATTTTGTTAAGTGTTTAATGTTATCACCAGGTTGTTTCCTTAAGTGAGCATGTTCCCTATTTTATTATTGTCTTAGCTAAGAATTTTTCTTAGTGCGTAAAATTTGCCTAAGACATTAATCATATCAACCCCTCACCAATTAGGATGAACAACTTAGACAAGAATTGAAATTTTAATTGAACACTTAATTATGACTAATAGGAGTGGATTTTCCCCACCTAATAAAGACCCAGACACCTTTCTATTTGGTGGTCTCTATGGTAATGATGAATATTCTTCTTGGGTTAAAATGTTAGAAAAGAGGTTTGCTTATGGATATTATTGTGATTGGAAAAAAGTTGACTTCGCCTCTAAGTGTTTAACCAAGGATGCTAAGTCTTTGTGGGAAAAATATGTAGCATAGAGAAGAAGAGTTAAGAAAGAAGACTTGATTTCTTGGACAATAATGAAAATGTTTTTAGAAGAGGAATTTTTCCAAAAACGACAAAAGCAAGAGCCCAATTTTAGGAACAAAATCTTTGAGGAAGATCACCCTAGACTTTATCCTAAATCCCACAAATTTAGGAGCCAAAATAGTCATGAATATTCCTCCTCTCCTAGAAGTGAGTTATAAGATAAAATGGGGATAAGGAATAAGAATACTCATCAATCAAATCGAGAACCAATTCTATCTCAAAAACAAATCGATGTGGAAATCGAAGACAACTAGGTGAGGTCATGCACAAACTTGAAGTTACTTGTCACCTTTTGAATAATTGGTTACAAGAGACTTTGAGGGAAATTCAACCTTCTAGTTTCCAAAACCCTAATGAACTTGGCGAAGAACCCCTAAGTAAGGAAGTAGATGTAGAGATTATTGAGACAATGCCTAGTTTACGCAAAGAGGAAGAAGAAACACTAGAAGAAATTGATTGTTATCTCGAAGAGGGTCCACTCCTTGAAATGGACAATCAAGAGGAGGAAGAAATTTTGAAGAAGGAAGAAAATAATGAACAAGAAAAGGAGGAATTAGATGGTTCAATTCAAGTAACCTCTCATTCAAGTGGTGTCATTTGGCATCATAATCCCCTTTATAATGAATCACCTGCCTCTCAACCCTCAAATTTAACCTTCTTCAAAACAAATGCCCTATGGGAAGAAGTGGTGAAAAAAGAAAAGATTCCTTGCCATTTGAAAGGAGAATCAACATGGCAACAAGAAAAGAGGGAGTTAAGTGAAGAGAGTATTTTTGGAATTTCTAATATGATCATTGGTCTACCTCACTCTCTTTCTAATATTGAAAGGATAAACCTTCCCTTCCATCCATTTTCAAAAAAATTAGCCTATTCCATATACGAAACACATCGTACTACTTTGAACTATGGTGGAATTAGGCAAAATAAGAGGATATTCACACCCAAGTCACCCAACAAATGCCCTATTGTACAATTGGGTGAGATAACAAAACGATTAACCTTACCTAGTATCAAGTGGCAACCATTAACCTCACTATGTGATGTTCACAAATTCTACCATCAAACTAGGGTCAAATGAATCGTTGATGTAACGCCCCGAGTCTTCAGAACCCGGTTCGTTACACAAGAATTGCACATGACTCGGAAACTCTGGTTCAAATTTGAAACTTCGCTCGAAAGTCATAATTTGATATATATATATATATATATTTTTTTCTAAAACCTCAGACATTTAAAATCTTGCAGCGGAAATCATTTGAGTAAAAATAGAGTTAAACAAAACTATTGTACGATGATTGATTAATCAGTTGAAATGCTAAGAAATACTCGGTAAAAAGAATAAAGATTTAAATTGCAAAATACTTCAAAAGTTTCAAGAGTCAAACGCATCGCCCGCTGAACAAGTCAACAAAAGGGCTGAAGCAGAAAATAGAAGACATCATCCGGTGACAAAACGACAAAATATTCTCTACATCTTCCGGTGACGTCAGCCGGATGATCGACGTTATACTGCATCCACCGGTGACTAGACGACAAAACACTTCCTACATCTTCCGGTGGATTAACACACGACATCCACCGGTCACTAAACGACAAAACACTTCCTACATCTTCCGGTAGATTTACACATGACATCGACCGGTCACTAAACGACAAAACACTTCCTACATCTTTCGGTGGATTATCACACGACATCCACCGGTGAGTAGAATACTCGGCATCATCTGGTGACGTCAGCCGGATGATTCGATCCGCCAATTTCGATCAGCGAACAAACACCCAACATCCACCGGTGAACCCATTCGCCGATGGTGGAACTCGCAAACTTACTCAAGACATTCAAAACCCCTGACCCTAAGTAACTCTAGAAAACTCAACAGAAGGTAGAACAATATCTTAACTACTCAAATTCCATACAAAAACATCTCTAGCTGCGAGAAGGACGAGTTTACTTCACTAAAACCATTAGAACAGTTCAAAATCCTTATATTACTCGAATTTAGTAAAATCGCATTTAAGCCTAACCAAATACTATTATCAGAAAGCTCAAAAAGAAACATATTCGAAATATTGAAAACCATTACTGTTATGAAAACTCAATACACTAAAATTGAAACGCTGTCAACTGAACCTTCGCACCAACTGATATCAGTTAAACCGCCCCATCAGCTGCCAGATGGTTACAAAGATGCACTCCAAAACCAGTCTAGTCCTCAGTAGACTCGGAAAACACACCTGCTATCACTTCTTCACCTACATCACAAAACTCATCTATTAGCCTAATGCTAAGTAAGTAAAGCAGTAATGAAATGAAACACTGAAATATAAATTCCTAAACATGCAATTTCTACTTTCTCAACTCAGTTGTTCATGCTTCGTTTCTGTTCAGATCCCCCTGTGAAGTTGGGAGTCGGATCAACCCTCCCAAAGTATAAATATCCACTGTCTCATTAAGGGGTGGATTAGTTCCCTTAACAGTAAATCTGATTCACATGTTCAGACCCCCCTGTGAAATTGGAAGTTGGATCAATTCTCCCAAAGTATAAATATCCACTTTCTCATTAAGGGGCGGATTAGTTCCATTAACAGTAAAACTGATTCACATAACTGTTTCAATATGTTCAATCCTCACCATGCTGACATGCATTCAAATTTATTTTCGTTTATTTTTAAAACATGATGCATGACATACCAACACATTCTAGCAAACAAACCCTAACGTTTTGTGATGTAGGCCCGAAGGCACAAGCAAACTTTACTTACCTGGTTCTCCTGGTGATGCTCGGTTGCAACTACTCCAAAAGCTCGCTTACCTAAGTTTATGGCAGAACATTAATCCAACTCTCACTAGACCTTACCAAAAATCAATAATAAGATTGAGGAAACTGATTTGAAACTCTGCTACCCGTACAATCCCTTTTATCTCTAAGAACCCGAACCTACGCTCAATCTCAGCACCTTCAAGATCCTCACATTGTGTCACGACCCTAACACTGTACCCTTATTTACCGTACAAATTTTTCATTTTATCCTTTATTCTTAGCGTCTATGCGGAAACGATTTGAAAACAATTTAATAAAATGTTCAAAACAATTATTTAAATCAATACGTACCCGAACACCTATAAAATACAACTATACAACAAACACCCGATACTCGTATGTCTTCCGAATTACCACCCCAAAACCGACTCGAAACACAACCATAACAAAGTACGTTTTCAAGAAAATAAACTGCGTGGATACGTTTAAAAGTATAGCATATCCTCCTGTTTCAAAATCACAAAACAGTTTATAAAACAGGTTTCCAAACAGACATTTAAAATATCAAATGTAAACCTATCCACTAACCAGATTCCAAACATCCTATAATTTCTATACAACCATCATTTAAATGTAAACCTATCCACTAACCGAATTCCAAACATCCTATAATGTCTATACAGTTTACCATTAGCCCAAAACATTCCAAACTCTCAAAACATCTATACATACTTCCCCACGGGTCAGATAAGCATCAACTGCGCCAGCACACCACCGCAGCCATCCTCCGTCAACTGGACTCATGCCTCCGGAGGAGGGATCTCGTCCTCACCTGTTTCCTCGTAATCACCTACACCATACAGACATCTATGAGATAAAAATCTCAGCAAGACTCGTAAATGCAGATGCAGATGCATGCTATGCGTAAATCATTCAGAAACATACAGATAACAGATTCAGATTCAGATTCAGATTCATTACGTCGCAGACAGATTGTCACCGAGGCTACCTCACCTCGACGTGACCAGATAACAGATTACGTAGATTAATTTCGTTGGTTCATTTTACTTTTTAATTAGGTCGCAGACAGATTGTCACCGAGGCTACCTCACCTCGACGTGACCAGATAACAGATTACGTAGATTAACTTCGTTGGTTCATTTTACTTTTTAATTAGGTCGCAGACAGATTGTCACCGAGGCTACCTCACCTCGACGTGACCAGATAACAGATTACGTAGATTAATTTCGTTGGTTCATTTTACTTTTTAATTAGGTCGCAGACAGATTGTCACCGAGGCTACCTCACCTCGACGTGACCAGATAACAGATTACGTAGATTAATTTCGTTGGTTCATTTTACTTTTTAATTAGGTCGCAGACAGATTGTCACCGAGGCTACCTCACCTCGACGTGACCAGATAACAGATTACGTAGATTAATTTCGTTGGTTCATTTTACTTTTTAATTAGGTCGCAGACAGATTGTCACCGAGGCTACCTCACCTCGACGTGACCAGATAACAGATTACGTAGATTAATTTCGTTGGTTCATTTTACTTTTTAATTAGGTCGCAGACAGATTGTCACCGAGGCTACCTCACCTCGACGTGACCAGATAACAGATTACGTAGATTAATTTCGTTGGTTCATTTTACTTTTTAATTAGGTCGCAGACAGATTGTCACCGAGGCTACCTCACCTCGACGTGACCAGATAACAGATTACGTAGATTAATTTCGTTGGTTCATTTTACTTTTTAATTAGGTCGCAGACAGATTGTCACCGAGGCTACCTCACCTCGACGTGACCAGATAACAGATTACGTAGATTAATTTCGTTGGTTCATTTTACTTTTTAATTAGGTCGCAGACAGATTGTCACCGAGGCTACCTCACCTCGACGTGACCAGATAACAGATTACGTAGATTAATTTCGTTGGTTCATTTTACTTTTTAATTAGGTCGCAGACAGATTGTCACCGAGGCTACCTCACCTCGACGTGACCAGATAACAGATTACGTAGATTAATTTCGTTGGTTCATTTTACTTTTTAATTAGGTCGCAGACAGATTGTCACCGAGGCTACCTCACCTCGACGTGACCAGATAACAGATTACGTAGATTAATTTCGTTGGTTCATTTTACTTTTTAATTAGGTCGCAGACAGATTGTCACCGAGGCTACCTCACCTCGACGTGACCAGATAACAGATTACGTAGATTAATTTCGTTGGTTCATTTTACTTTTTAATTAGGTCGCAGACAGATTGTCACCGAGGCTACCTCACCTCGACGTGACCAGATAACAGATTACGTAGATTAATTTCGTTGGTTCATTTTACTTTTTAATTAGGTCGCAGACAGATTGTCACCGAGGCTACCTCACCTCGACGTGACCAGATAACAGATTACGTAGATTAATTTCGTTGGTTCATTTTACTTTTTAATTAGGTCGCAGACAGATTGTCACCGAGGCTACCTCACCTCGACGTGACCAGATAACAGATTACGTAGATTAATTTCGTTGGTTCATTTTACTTTTTAATTAGGTCGCAGACAGATTGTCACCGAGGCTACCTCACCTCGACGTGACCAGATAACAGATTACGTAGATTAATTTCGTTGGTTCATTTTACTTTTTAATTAGGTCGCAGACAGATTGTCACCGAGGCTACCTCACCTCGACGTGACCAGATAACAGATTACGTAGATTAATTTCGTTGGTTCATTTTACTTTTTAATTAGGTCGCAGACAGATTGTCACCGAGGCTACCTCACCTCGACGTGACCAGATAACAGATTACGTAGATTAATTTCGTTGGTTCATTTTACTTTTTAATTAGGTCGCAGACAGATTGTCACCGAGGCTACCTCACCTCGACGTGACCAGATAACAGATTACGTAGATTAATTTCGTTGGTTCATTTTACTTTTTAATTAGGTCGCAGACAGATTGTCACCGAGGCTACCTCACCTCGACGTGACCAGATAACAGATTACGTAGATTAATTTCGTTGGTTCATTTTACTTTTTAATTAGGTCGCAGACAGATTGTCACCGAGGCTACCTCACCTCGACGTGACCAGATAACAGATTACGTAGATTAATTTCGTTGGTTCATTTTACTTTTTAATTAGGTCGCAGACAGATTGTCACCGAGGCTACCTCACCTCGACGTGACCAGATAACAGATTACGTAGATTAATTTCGTTGGTTCATTTTACTTTTTAATTAGGTCGCAGACAGATTGTCACCGAGGCTACCTCACCTCGACGTGACCAGATAACAGATTACGTAGATTAATTTCGTTGGTTCATTTTACTTTTTAATTAGGTCGCAGACAGATTGTCACCGAGGCTACCTCACCTCGACGTGACCAGATAACAGATTACGTAGATTAATTTCGTTGGTTCATTTTACTTTTTAATTAGGTCGCAGACAGATTGTCACCGAGGCTACCTCACCTCGACGTGACCAGATAACAGATTACGTAGATTAATTTCGTTGGTTCATTTTACTTTTTAATTAGGTCGCAGACAGATTGTCACCGAGGCTACCTCACCTCGACGTGACCAGATAACAGATTACGTAGATTAATTTCGTTGGTTCATTTTACTTTTTAATTAGGTCGCAGACAGATTGTCACCGAGGCTACCTCACCTCGACGTGACCAGATAACAGATTACGTAGATTAATTTCGTTGGTTCATTTTACTTTTTAATTAGGTCGCAGACAGATTGTCACCGAGGCTACCTCACCTCGACGTGACCAGATAACAGATTACGTAGATTAATTTCGTTGGTTCATTTTACTTTTTAATTAGGTCGCAGACAGATTGTCACCGAGGCTACCTCACCTCGACGTGACCAGATAACAGATTACGTAGATTAATTTCGTTGGTTCATTTTACTTTTTAATTAGGGTTCGGTAAAAACGCCCAAACTCAAACGCGCGTACTTTCGCGGGTTATCGGAATCGAACGATTCCAGCGGCCACGCGATTCCCCTAAACCTATTTTAACTGCCAAAGGAATTTTAAAACAATGACCAGAAACTGGTCAAAATCCAAAAAACCCGAAACTGCCCTTTACCGAAAATTTCCCCCTTTTCGATTTGTCATCAAATTCCACCTATTTCCTCACCAATCTGACCACCTACACCGTCAATTTGAATAATCTAACAAAATTCTCGAGCTACCACGCCCTAAAAAACCGGAGTGCCTAAATCGGAGCCCATCTGTTTTTTGCTCCCAAATTGAGCTCGCACTGTCAATAAACAATAACCGGTGAAAGGGTCGGCAAACCCACGCCGGAAGGGACCAAAAATGGGCCGGCGATCGGAATAAAAAACACCGGCTCGTCACACACAGCCCCTAACCGAGCCGAAAAGAGGGAGAAACCGAGCTACCTCGGTTCGTGCGCGGAGTGGGACGGAAACGCCTGCGACGCCTTCTGGCCGGAAACCGCCGTGGTTCAACGTCGAGTCGCTAGCGTCGCCTCCCTGTATTCGGCTCACTCGGCGTCGGGTTTTCGAAGAACACAGAATGCAAAGCATTCTGTTGTTTTGTTTTCTTTTTTTTTTTTATTTATAATAATAATTAATTATAATAAAATTAATTATCCCTCTATTTTATTAAACATTACTCATCTCGGGTTTCAACCCCTTTCAAATTTTTATTCGCCAATAAATCCAACTTATTATCTGGGTTCGATTTAAAATATCCGTTTGTAAATCGGACCCGTTACTTAGTTTTACTAAACGTCCTTTACGAGAAACGTAATTACCTGGATATAGCGTGGACATATTCCGAAAATTCCCAAAATTTCCTTAAAATTCTGATTATTCGCTAGGATCAGTGACGCTCTGTTTTGTAAAAACGGACTTGATTTGAATATTTACAAAAAGTGTCACATATAATTAAGCTATTACTCCGAAATCGTACAAGCCGGATTTACACATGGACCCCCTCAGGTAACTAACCACTTATCTTAAGAGAAATGAGGAAAAAACGTACCGAAGTGAAGGAGAATCGGGGCGGAAAACGCCTAGAGAGCTCGGTGCTGAGCTGAAAACCCGAAGAGGAAAAGTATGGAAAAATGGTTGCGGCTACAGTGCATTAAACCCAACCCTCTTTCCTAAATACGTTATCCCCTTTTGAAAATTGTAAATTTACTCTAGTGCCCTTGTTTAGAAGTTAAAACCCTACTTACAAAATCCGTGTATACCATTAATAATAAAAGAGCTGTTCGATAGACGGGTGTCCAGTGATTTGGTAGTAATAAAGTCACTAACCTCCGTTATTAATGATTGGACATTTTAAGGTCGTTGGACCAAGATCCAATAATTCTACACCACACCCTTCCCCACATGCTGTCTATCACAAATTCTACCATAGAACTAGAGTTAAGGTTCAATGGTCGAAGAATTTACTTTGAGGTTGTAAGAGTAATTGGATCATTCTTGGTCGGGGGACGTTAGATTTAACTTCATACTTTGTCGGATTCACCTACTTTTAAAACTTTCCTTCCATCACGAGCAATCGCCCTCCAAAGTAGTCGTTGAATTTTTTTCCCCCCCCCAATTTCACTATCCCACCAAAGAAAACATTAGTCAGCCATCCTCTCTTATCCTTTTCCATTTAGGAGCATTCTCGGTGAGTACCTAAAATGAAAGACCATTCTTTCATGACATTCAAATTCGAACCTTCAAGGAGTAAACAAGAAATCGTAGGAGGTTGTTAGATTGCTTGGTGTACCAGTTTCGATTGTCTCAGACAGAGATCTGAGATTCACCTCTAAGTTCTGGAAGAGTTTGCACAAAGCTATGGGGACTCAGCTTAATTTCAGTACAGCCTTTCATCCTCAGACTGATGGTCAGACAGAGAGGACAAATCAGATTCTGGAGGATATGCTCAGAGCTTGTGTGTTGGAATTTCAGGGATCGTGGAGCAGGTATTTGCCACTGATCGAGTTCTCTTACAACAACAGCTTCCAGGCTACCATCGGTATGGCTCCGTACGAGGCTTTGTATGGTCGAAAGTGTAGGTCTCTGTTATATTAGGATGATGTTGGTGAAGCCAGTATTGTTGGTCCCGAGATCCTACAACAAACAGCAGAGAAGATTGCCGTTATCAGACAGCGTATCGAGATAGCTCAGAGTCGACAGAAGAGCTATGTTGACATGAGACGGAGAGAACTGGAATTTGAAGAAGGTGACGAGGTTTACTTGAAGGTTTCTCCATTTAAAGGTGTAATGTAATTTGGAAGGAAGGGCAAGTTGAATCCTCGTTATGTGGGGCCCTTCCCTATTTTGAAGAAGATTGGGAAGATGGCGTATCAACTACAGCTTCCGGCTTCAATGGAAGGCATCCACGACGTATTTCATGTGTCTATGCTTCGGAAGTATTTGCGCGATCCATCGCATATTGTGGAGGCGAGAGACATCGAGGTACAACCTACCTTGACTTATGTGGAGAAGCCTGTACGTATTTTGGAGTCTTCGATCAAAGTATTGCGCAACAAAGAGATTCCGCTAGTTAAAGTTCTATGGCGGAACCACGAGGTTGAAGAAGCGACTTGGGAGTGACAAAAGGATATGATGACTAAGTATCCTGAGTTGTTTGTATAATTAAATTTTGAGGACAAAATTTTAAATAAGGTGGATGGATTGTCATACCCGACTGTACGGAATATTAGTATTTTAATGTAAATAGTATTTTTGTAAATATAACAAATTAATTCAATTTCGCGAAAAGAAAGCGTTATTACGATCCTAATAATTAATATGGATTTTAAGAAAATTTCGGGAATTTTAGAAGTTTAACGCCAATTTTACGAAAATTACGTTTATCGTAATATAAAGGATACTTTGGTAAAAATAGTAAACGGGGTCCGTTTTGGAAACGGACAGTTTTAATAGAACCCTAGTAATAAGTTGGATTTATTGGCAAAATAAAGAAATTAAGAGAAAACGAATCGTTAACTAATTAACGAAACAAAGGACGAAACTAATATAAAAACAATAGAAGGGCGTTATGGTAATTTACAAGCCAAATTATATTAAAACATGAATTTCCTCTTTCTTCTTCACCATTTTCACGCAGAAAGCTTTTTGCGATTTTCCTCCAGGTGATTCTCTTCACCTCTCACGGCTTTCCTCCATTCCGGCGGTTTTTCCTCCTCTGATCGTCTCGTTTTCTTCGTGTTTTCTCCTCCTCTCGCAACCCTAGGTATGACTCTATGCTTTTAGAGCATTATAGTTCAGTTTTCGTGAAGTTATACGTTTAGCGTTTCGTTTAGGGTTTCGTTAAAAATGTGATTTAGGGTTCGAGATTGATAGGTTTATCGTGTTGATGGATATAAAGGACGTATTGAACGTTGTTGGACGAAGTTAAATTGATTTGTGAGAAAAGTTAAAATTCGAAAAATTAAGGATTTTTGGAAAAACTCGCTAAAGGTGGTTTCGAGGTATCGAGCGCTCGAGCGTGAATTGTTCGTTAAAATGTCTCGATTAGTTAAGTTAGAACTTTAGGAATTTCCTTAGTTAAGAATTTCGTTAAGTTAGACGTTATTGGTTTCAATTCGTTTTAACGACGATGTTACGAATTGCCTAGGTAAACGACGCTCGTGGACGGAGCTTGAAGTTCAACGTGCACAAGGTAAGTTCTCGTGAATTACTGTGGCCGAGTGGCCTACACCATAAACCGGAGTTTGTTGTTGAGGATATGTTGGTGTTTCGTTTGTTTAAGTTGGTCATTGTTTCGTCTAATTGTTTTGGTTGGGTAGTTTAGGTTCAGTTGTTTTATAGGTTGATTGTTGTGATGGTATTTGTCGTGTTTTGATGGTATTCGTAGAGTTTTAATGGTATGCTCTTTATGTATGTTTATATTGAACTGTTCATGCATCATGGTTTAAAAATGTCATGAAAATGAATTTACGCATTGATTTATGAAAAGAACATGCATTGTAAAGGCAAGTAAAGTATCACATTAAACAACCATGACATGGTGTTATCGGGGATGAGGTTCAGACCTGGCGTTCCGTGGTGAGCGGGTTTTCCTCCCTTCAGATGGTGTGGGCTATCTAACCGCTGGACGTGCCCTATCTATCTGTCGAGCATTTTCGATAACCATAGACTGACACGTACTGATATATAAAAAGGCATGGACGGTTTTCATAGA
Organism: Begonia masoniana; assembly: GCA_022432975.1. Taxonomy (NCBI): domain Eukaryota; kingdom Viridiplantae; phylum Streptophyta; class Magnoliopsida; order Cucurbitales; family Begoniaceae; genus Begonia; species Begonia masoniana. Next base: position 9,884,093 of record CM039509.1, read on the forward strand.
ATTGAACATACATGATCATGCATTAGCATTTACGTAAGCTTGCTGAGATTTTTATCTCATAGGTGTCTTTATTGTATAGGTGACATAGAGCAAGGTGAGGAGGATTTCCCTCTACCTGATGATCGTACAGATTGAAGGAGAATGCCCGTGGGAGCATGCTGGGCAGTCGAGGTGCTTTTTGACCCGTGGGGAAAGACGTAAAGGTATTTTGGGACACGGTAGTTAGATCGTAGGAAAAATTGTATAGTTGAACATATTAGGATGTTTGGGATTCTGGTTAGTTGATAGGTTGATGTTTTGATGTTTTTAAACGTTTTGGGAACCTGTTTTATAAATTTTTTTTGGAAAGTTTTCATTGGAATTGTTAGTGATGAAAAACAGGAGGAATTGTATAGTTTTAAACATATCCACGCAGTTTGTTTTTACGAAAATGGGTTATATTTTAATTGTTTTTATTAGGACAAATGTGTGGGAAGAAAAGTGGTTGGGAATGGAAAAGAAAGAATGGAAGAGGAAGAGAATAGGAAAAAAGGGGAGGAGGAACTCCCTGGAATTGAAGTTCCAGGGAGGGTGGCGATCGATCTCCTAAGGAGGGGATCGATCGCCCCTCTTGGCCGAGCTCTCTGGAGAAATTCCAGAGAGCTTGGCGATCGATCGCCCAGGGGGGCGATCGATCGCCCCTTGTGTATGGAACGATCGCCTATTGAGGCGATCACTGGGGAAAAACGCGATCGCTGAAGGGCGATCGATCACCTTAAATGGGCGATCGATCGCCCCTTGGTTTTCGGGGACAAAGTCCCTTTTGTCCCTCCTTCCTTGGCCGATTAATTTTCCATTGTTTTAATTGTTTTTAAATAATTGTTTTAAGTTTATTAAATTGTTTTTAAGTTTTATTAAATGGTTTAAAAGCATATACTTCAACGATTTTGAATATTTAAAAGTTTTATTTCCGCTCAAAGGTTAGGTTTAAAGTTTTAAGTTATAAAAAAATAAATAAATAATTACGGGAAAATTAGGAATAGTGTAAGGGTCGCTACATATGATGTTTTAATAGAGTTTATGAAGTCGTTTGTTTTGGTATGATTCTTTTCATTGTCTGATGATTTAAGTGCATTCATATTCCTGCACCATGATTTAACTTCCAAGAATACGAAAATGTTTTATGTACATGCTCCTTTTATGAAAGAGATATGAATATGAAATGTATGCAACCATGATTAAGTGAGGGTTTGTGCGGTTTGACCATGTCACTGTCTAGAAAGGAACCAAGATTTCTGCCCGTAAGGGGGCCATGTACACGAACTCTGCCTACCCCCCTTCGGCATTAATCCCTCCTTAATCCATGATTATGTGAACGATGAACAAGAACATGATTTCCATGATATGATCAAGAACACGAACATGAACATGACTCCCCTGATCTGAATAAAGAATGTGAACATGATTTTATTATGTATGCATTCGTGAGCATTCATGTATATGTTGCACTCCTTACTAAGCATTAGGCTTATAGTTATGTAGGTGATGGGTTTGAAGGTTAGGACCTCAAACCGAATGAAAATGTCTAAGTCGGGTTGCTGGATGGTGTTCATGGCGTGAATTTTGTGCTGGGTGGCGATTTTGACCACGTGGTGTTGCTCTTAGTATATTTTAGTAAGGTTTATGATACTGAAGTATAAGTAAGATAAAGTTTTTTTTATGATGATGAATGCTGAGGTTGTCTGGTACAATTTCATGTTTAAATAGGATTTTAAGACTAAAGGTTCATCTGTTTTTCTTTAAGTCTTCCGCTACGCATGTTTAAGTTTTTATGAGTAAAATGGTTTTCATTTGAAATGAGATGTGAGAATATTTATAGAGTCAGTTCCAGAGAGTTAGCCGAACATTCGCCAGGGGAGGCGATCGAACGGTTGTCTATGTGTTCTGTTTTGTAAGGAAAAACAGTCGTCTAGAGTTGTAAGTAAAACATGTAAATCGTTGTCCAGAGTTACTTGGACGAATACGTCGTCCAAAGTAAGTAGTCACGTGACTGTGGACGAAGAAATCACGTGGTCTGTGGACGACAAACTTAAGTAAGTCTATAGACGTTAATCTGTGGACGAAGAGTCTGTGTAACCCGTGAATGATGAAGTCACATGGACTGTGGACAAAGTATCGTCCAAAGTTATCTTCCATTGTAATGTCGACTAGAACGATGTCGTTTGAAGTGATAGCGTCTGTGGACGATAACAACTATGTAGTCTGTGGACGATAACAACTAAGTAGTTAGTGGACGATAAAGTCTGAGTATTCCATGGGCGATAGTCTGCAAACGATAACGACTGTGCTGTCTGTAAACGATGACGTCTAAGTAGTCCATGGATGATAAAGCCGCCCGACCTTGTAGATAAGATTGTTGCCCGAGTTATGTCGTTCGACTCTGTGGATGAGTGCGCTGTCAGATTTATGAAAGAGTCGAGTTCAGAGAATTTAGGGTTTTTAGTTTGTTGTTTTTTTAAATGTCCACGAGTTATTTTTAAAAAAATTACAAGTAGTTGTTCTTAGATTTAAATGACTAAGTTATGTTGAGATTATGCCGCAACCAACTAGGGTCGTGACAATTATGGTATCAGAGCAAAACCGAGTTCTAAAATCGGTTCTGTAAACTGCCTTCCAGCACAAATCGCCGCATGAGTACACTCTAACAACTGTAAGTATGTTTATGTTCATGTTCATGTAGTATTTGAAGTGATTTAATTGGATATTGCCTTAGTGTGAGATAAGTACTGATTGTAATTATTATTTTGTTGTTAGATTAATTGTTTATATGATTATGATTGTTAAATAGTGGGTAGAAAGTACTTAGAATGATTATTGTTATATTTTTCCTTGGGGTGAAAGGATCCACTGGGTTAGAAGGTTCCTTTGGACAAGGATGAATTTAAAGAATATCTAGGTTTGCTCATAGGAAAAATGATGACCTCTAATAATAGGACGCTCATGGTGTATAGTTGTAAATACTACAAGGAAGATTTACTAAGATATTGACAGAATGGAGGATAAGTGCAAACTAATGCTCCCGAGGTAACGAAAAGAGATTATATGGCCAATGACTACTCGACGTAATAAGGGAACTGGACAAAAGTTTTCCCAAGTATTTGCTCTTATGGGATTTGGTGTCGCTTACCAATCTACGGGAATATTAGGTACGATATTAATTTAGGAATAGGATGATTGTGTTAGAATATTTAAAGGAGAGTGAAGTAATTATCTTTTTTTTTTTGTCTTTTATTGAAGCTATGAGTACTCCCTATAAAACTAAGTAGTTAATGTTGGAGGTCTTTATAAGAAAAAGGGACAGTTAGAGTTAATCTTTACTCAAGAGGATAGACCCTAAGGGATAGGAGACGTAAAACAAGAGTGTATGCTCATGTATGGGAGGTTAATGACAGAGCGTTTACTACCAAGGAGATATCGACAACGAGATTTGGTTTAGCAAATTATGAAGACATAGGTCACTAAAAGTGCACATCCTAGTAGGTGTATGGTCGACTAGAGAAGAGTTGACAATCCTGCATTTAAAGGTTATTTGGGCCAAAGTTATAATCGTTAGGAAAATGCGTGAGTTACGTTCTGTTACGATGAATGGTGAACCCTTAAGATTTTGTTACTATTAGAGGGATGTAGCTTACGGAATACGAGATTTAAATAGATGGAAACTGGATCCTAATCGATGAATTTTTGAGGTTTTACAATATGACAAAGCAGATAGAGGTTTAAACTCAACCACAAAATCATTGAGAGGTACTTTTGATCAACAAAGTACAATTGGTATGTTTAAGTGAATAAGGGAATGTGGTTGAGACCCGGATATTTTAGATCTATATGGAGTTGAAAGTATCTAGGTGAATGTTATATTCAAGAATTCAATTTAGGTTAATTGTTGAGAGGATATGAGAGGTGGCTATAACTTTGGAAGGTTAGAGGGTGTGTTTGATCGGTACCGAGTCGTGCATGTAAGATCTAGGCGCTGCTTAGGCGTGTTTGTATTGACCATTACCGTAAAGAAAGCAAAGAGATCGAATCAAAATTAGGAAGTCATAGATTTCAAAGACATTAGAGGACCCAAAAAAAAATTTAATGTAAGGTGACACCCAAGGTACTAGAATTGGCCGTTCCCTAGAAAATGAGTACTGTCTTAGAAGACTAAACAATAAGGAACAATTATCTATGTGCGAAAAGATCATGGCTGCCATGGTACAGAAAAGGACTTGGGGAGGTTAAGGGTGATCAATAAATAAGTAAACGCGTCAAACAATTGGTGCTGATTAGCAAAAACATAAGAGTTGGAAATAACTTAGAAACCGAGATCTACTATCTAATCAGAGAAGAGTTTAGCACCTTAAGTAAAAGTTATGTATAGGGATTTAGATATGAGCTCGTAGTGAATACAGGTTTAAGTTAAGAACCCCCATGCATGAGGCTTACCTCCGGGATGAATGTAGAAACTTCAGTGTTCGAGGAACCAGGAGGGTGAACCTTAATGAGGAGATGTTTCTAAATTTTTGGAAAATAGAAGGGCAAGATTTGGAAATTTTAGGAGATCTGGAATAAGGGTGTAAACCTACCCTCGACAAGTTTACTAACAAGGAAATTGTTGGATGGAAACAAGTAAGATATTTAGAACCTGCTTATAAGGAATTGTAGGTAACAGACTGGTTAGTAACTTTCGAGGGAATCCTTGTGTGATATTAGGAATAAGTGTAGAGCATTGTTTAATTAACGAGGTGTTTTTGTTAAGTTTGATTAGGAATTGGAAACCTTAATCGAGGGGTTCGAACTTTCCCCTTTCATTCGCTGGCTGTGGACGTTGGCTGGCTTTGGTCATTGGCTGACTTTGGAAGTTGGCTGACTATGAACGTTAGCTGGCTGTGGACGTTTGCTGGCTGTTTGGTCGTTGGCTGACTTTGGAAGTTGGCCGACTATGGACGTTCGCTGGCTGTGGACGTTGGCTGGCTTTGGACGTTGGCTGACTATGGACGTTAGCTGGCTGTGGACGTCCGCTGGCTGTAGACGTTGGTTGGTTTTGGACAAAACGAGCAAGGTGGACATAATTATGGAAACTAGTGGACACCTTGAAAACATATAGGGGTAGATTTAAGTGTTTAGAGCCTGAGTACGAGAATGACATTTGAGTGGCTATTGAAAAATTATGATTGAAGGACGTATGAGTGATTAAATTAAGAAGTGCGTAAATAGGAGGATTTAAACCCAATAAATTACTAGAAATCCTTAGACGGTAGTTAACCTAAATAAGGTCAGAGAGCTGAAGTATGATTTTAACTAGATGTATAGCTGAAGAAAACATCGATTATAAAGACCTTGGAGTCATCTTTATTTGGATACTTAGGGTTTGAAATTAACACTAATCAAGAAACCTGAACATAAGGCAAAAATTAGATTGGCTAGGAAGTTTAACTTGCGGATGATTAATTGAAGATTTAGGAACTTGTTAGTACACGATGCATAAGCGAGGACGTGTTAAGTCAACTTGAAAGTAGTGAATACGGTTATGAGACCAATGTCGGTTAATGCAGTCTTGGAAATTTTAGTTTAGAGCCGTAGAGATTGATCCCAACTTCAGATAGAATCTTAGTTCAAAATTTCAAAGAGTACTAAATGATTATAATTTGAGAGGGGTGAGACCACTATGTTGGGCAAATTTTGAGGACAAAATTTTGTTTAAGGAGGAAAGGATGTAACAACCAGCACGTAGCCAGGTAATTATCCCGTGAATTATTTTGGAGTGGCTTGTTGAATGTGAAAATTTATGAGATCTTAAGATGACGGGTATTACTTGTTTTAAGAGAAAATTAGGTAATGGCAAGATTTGTAAATAGAGGTGATTTTAATCAATATAAATAGGAAAAGAAAGGTCTAAAACCTCACTTAAACCCCTCCTGTAGCCGACTTTCCCCTCTTGCGATTTCATCCTTCAGCGACTGATTTCTTCCTCCTCTTTCTTCGACGATTCAAAGCTCAAGTAATGTTTAGATGATTCATTCTTTGAGTCTTCGATTTAGGAATGGTTATTGGTTGATGTTTGAAGATTGAGAATCAGTCGATGCCAGATTCATAGCTATATCTTCGAGTTCCCTTATTTAATGGCATTGAGGATAGGATTCTGATGTTGTCGATGTTTAGACTATGAGAAATTTGATGTTGGTATGGATCTGGTAGTATAGACGCTAATGCCATTAATGTTAATGAAGATTAAGCTCTGCACACTAGGTGCTCAGCGAAATGCCTTAGAGGTTTAAGCTAGATTCTAGGATGATTTCTTTAACTAAGATTTTACCAGCTTTGAGTTAAGATTATTCAGGATATATTTAACATTGAAGTATGAAATGTTTTAGGTGGAGAAGGATTCAAGTGAAGGCATGACATTGCTAATGTAACATACCAAAATTTATCCCCATATTAAGGAAAACAAATCAAACCCTAAATTGTAGAATTCCCAATCCCAGCACAAAATTGTTACCTAATTCAGCTCTAATCTTAAGTCAATATTCTACGAACCTAAGAAAATTATAACGAAGGAAAATCTTTCCTAAAATTCATCGATGAATCTGATCAAATTGGAAGGCCAGATTCGTGTCCATCATCTAAAGAAAGAATTGAAGTTTCTCTTCCTTACAAATCAAGCCGATATGTGGAAGGAAAATCACACAAGAAAAATTTCCTTCTGATTTGTGAAAATAGAGAAATCAAGGAAAACTCTTACCTAGCCAGAGAACACCTCATGTAACACCCGGTTTATTAGAATTAAAATAATCTATTAATCTTCTAAGTGTGAATTTTATAGAATGAAATTAGGGGTAAAATCAATTAGGTTAATGAGTAACTAAGTGAGGGCATAAGGGTAATTGTCAATTTTGCAAATGGATAACGTATTTAAGGAAAGAGTAAATGAGGTATAGCCGTCATACTCATTTCACTCTCGGTTTTCAGCTCAACCCAGCAGAGCTCTCTAGGCGATTTCCTCACCGATTCCTCCAACCCAGGTGAGTTTTGATTCGATTAATTGCTGATTTTAGTACCTAGGTAGCTTAAGGATCCCAACGTATGCATTTTGTTAATGTTACGAGTGAGAGATTCTGCTTGAGGATTAGAGCAGAATCGGGAATGTTAGATAAATAGAAATGCCCAACCCACTCCTTAGATTTCTGAATAGCTTAGATTGAGGTTTAACGTTCTGTTTATGAATATAGGTGAACAAACCCCCGAAGTAGCTCTTAACCGAGCATTTGCAAGGAATCCAGGTAAGTAAAGTATTGCTTGTGCCTTCGGGCCTACATCACAAAACAGTAGGTTTATGTATGCTTGAATATTTCTATTGTCCATGCATCATGTTTTTGTTAAAAGTTACGAAAATGAATTTCATGTAAGGAATGGTAAGGTATGAACTGTATGCGACAGACAAACTATTAAGGGAACTAATCCACCCCTTAACTTATGAAGGGATTTAGACATTGGGAGAATTGATCCCACTCCCAAGGGAACCATGGGATCAGATCAGCTGTTAAGGGAATTCATCCGCCCCTTAATTGAGTATGAGGATGTAGACATTGGGAGAATTGATCCCACTCCCAAGGGAACCATGGGATCTGATCATGATATGAACGAATATGTATGCCACTGAGAGGAGAAAATAGAAACTGCATATTTAGGAGTTTAAGCTCAGCATTTTATTTCATTCATATACTGCTTTACTTACTTAGCATTAGGCTAATAGATGAGTTTTGTGATGTAGGTGAAGAAGTGTTAGCAGGTGTGTCTCCTGATCATGTTGAGGAATAGTGGACGTTGGAGGAGTGCATTCAGGCCTCGACATGGTAACTGATGGGGCGGTTTAGCATGTTGTCTACAGATGTAGAGGTTTAGTGGATAATGATTTAAATTGAGTATATGGAGTTTTTAGTAAAGGAGATTACAGCTGCTTGACTTCGTTTTCGAGAATTTCTGATTTTCATGTTCTTACTGATTTTGATCAATACAATGACTTGGAGTGTTATGAATGGATTTTTGGTAAAATGTTTTAAGTCTGTTAGATAGTCGAATCTTTCTCGGGTTATAGACAGGTTGTTTAGTCCATTGGTGGGAACTGAATAATTTTGTATCAGTGGATATGTGTAGAGGTTTATTGCGTTCTGTTGAAAGGAATTGTGTTGATGTCTATCGGAAGAGGGAAGTCTACCGGTAGATGTCTCATGTATGTCTTCCGGCTGACGTCATCGGAAGAGTAAAGCATTTGTCTTCCGGCTGACGTCATCGGCAGAAGAAGTGTAATGGAAGTCGGGTGAGTATGTCTTCCGGCTGACGTCATCGGAAGAGGAAAGCATTTGTCTTCCGGCTGACGTCATCGGCAGAAGAAGTGTAAGGGAAGTCGGGTGAGTATGTCTTCCGGCTGACGTCATCGGAAGAGGAAAGTAATTGTCTTCCGGCTGACGTCATCGGAAGAGGAAATAGGTATTTTGTCGTTTACTGACCGGAAGAGGGAATGGGTGTTTCGTCGTTTTCGGTTGATGCCGCTGACGTCACCGGAAAACGAAATAGGTGATTTGTCGTTTTGTCACTGATGAAGTCTTCGGTTTTCTATTTCTGCTTCTTTCGTTGACCTTGTCGTCGGCAGATGACTTCAACACTTCCGTTAATCACCCCAACAGTATATTCTACAGTTCGTCTAACTTCATAGTTGTTTAAATGATTTTCCGCTGCAAAGTTTTCAAATGTTTTGAATGTATAGAAAATGTCAAATTTTGACTGTCGAATGAAGTTTTAAAATTTATCCGAAAATTTCTTAGTCATGGTCAAGTAATGAGTAGCGACCCGGGTTCAGATAATTCGGGGCGTTACACCTCACCTCGCCGAAATTGCCGCACCTTAACTCCGACCACTGCAACCTACTCAGAGTTGGCCGACGCCCTCTGTGGAAGCATCAACCTTGCTCTGTGCGGCAAGGTTCCCTCCGACGAAGTTCCTTCTCTCGGCCGAAACTGTTCTCGCATCATCGGAGACTTTTCTATGACCGAACCATTCTTCGCGTAAGGTTTTCTGTAACACCCGGATTTACGGGATTTTGTAATTACAGAATATAATGGCATTTTTGTTATTATGTCAAATCAAGTCTATTTTGCGAAAAGAAAGCGTTATTATGATCCTAATGATTTATAAGGATTTTAAGAAAATTTCGGGAATTTTAGGAGTTAAATGCTAATTTTACGAGAATTACGTTTATCGTAATATAAAAGTTACTTTGGTAAAAATAGTAAACGGACTCCGAATTGCGAACAGACAGTTTTAAAAGAACCCTGGTAAAGAGTTGAAGTCATTGGTGAATTAAGGAAATTTGGAGAAGCCAAATCGTTAGATAATTAACGAAACGAAGGACGAAATAAATAGAAAATCAAAGGAAGGGCAAAAGGGTAATGTGCAAAGTCAAAAATTTTAATTAAAAACATGTTTCTTCTTCTTCTCCAGCACACCACGCCTTCTCCTTTGCGATTTTCTCCTCCGGCGATTCCCTCACGACTTTCCACTTTTCGACAATCGTTCCTCCTTCGTTCGCCGTCCATTCTTTGTGTTTTCTCCTCCTCTCGCAACCCTAGGTATGATTCTATGGTTTTGGAGCATTATAGTTCAGTTTTCACGGAGTTTAAACGATTAAGGTTCATTTAGGATTTTGTGAAAAACGCGAATTAGGGTTAGAAATCAGTAGGGTTATCGTATTGGTGAAGCTATTGAACGAATTAAACGTTATTGGACGAAATCTACAGTGTATTCGGTGTTTAGGTTGAAAAATCAGATTTTTAGGTTTGAGAATCTCCGTCAATGGAGTTTAGAAATTTACGAGCGTGAATTTCTTGGTAAAATACCTCATTGAGCTAAGTTATCATTTAAGGAGAATTTCCTTAGTTAAGTTTTCGTTGAATTTGGACGTTAATCGGTTGAATCTCGTGTTAATGTTAATTGTTGTGTTTTGTCTCAGACGAACAACGCTCTTGGACGGAGCACGAAGTTCAGTGCGCACGAGGTAAGTTCTTGTGACTTACTTGGCCGAGTGGCCTACACCGTATGTCGAAGTCGCGTCGAGGATCTTTGGAGAGTTGTTTGTTTATATGCTTTGGTCGGGTAGATAGGGTTAGTTCTTTTATAGGTTATGCTTTTTATAGTCTTGATGGTATGTATGATGTTTGTTTATTTTATGTCTATAACTGTTCATGCATCACGTATTTTAAAATAGCATGAAAACGGATTTCTGCACGTGTTTAAGAAAATGAAATGAATGAACGTAATGAATCAATGTAATCTGTATCTGGTTGCACGAGGTGGGGCTCAGGCATGGCTGTTACGGGTGCGAGCGTGTACCCCCCGTTAGGTGAAGAGGGCAGTCCGACTGCGGGATGTGTCCTCTCCATCTAATAGGCTGAGACCTCAGTGACATTCTGTCTGCGACGTAATGATAAGAAAATGTTGCATGATTTTTGAAATTCATATGCACAGCATGCATTTACATTTACGAAACTTACTGAGCCTTTAGCTCATAGTGTGTCTCTATGGTGTAGGTGATATCGAAGCAGGTGAGGACGACGCTCCTCCCCCCGATGTACAGGATGGTTGAAGAAGAACGGCTGCGGTGGTGTGCATGGGCAGTCGACGCGTATTTTGACACGTGGGGGTAACGGTTAGGTACTTTGAGGGTTTTTGAGCAAATTGGGTCGGTTGTGAATTATTGTATAGTTAGAAACATTTTAAGATGTTTGGTTCTGGATAGTGGATAGGTTATGTTTTGAGTTTTTAAGCGTTTTGGAAATGTATTTTGTAAATGTTTGGTATTAGGGAAATGTTCGATTTTTAAACATATCCACGCGGTTTGTTTTCGTAAAAATGTATTGGGTTTGAATTGTGACTCGAGTTAGTTAGAGCGAGATAATGGAGATGTATGAGCATGTTGAGGTGTGCATTGAAATGGGTTATAGAATTGTTAAGATGTGTTAATGGTCGTAGGAGTATGCAGGTGAAGAAAGAAGAGATGAAGCAAAAGAGGAGCGCCTGTCCTCTGGAAAATTTAGAGGACATGGCGATCGATCGCCTAAGGGTGGGGATCGATCGCCCAAGGGTCGCCACGCTCTGGAAGAATTCCAGAGCGTGTGGTGATCGATCGCCCAATAGGGGGCGATCGATCGCTCCTCTTTGGTCGCGCCGCGACCGTGATCGCCTCACCTAGGCGATCGCTGGCAAAACCAGCGATCGCCAATGGGCGATCGATCGCCCCTTCATTTTATGAGGCGATTGCCCATTTCTGCCCCTGTACTCTGCCGATTGTTTCATTTTGTTTTAATTGTTTTTAAATAATTGATTTAACTTTTAAATAGTTTTCAATGGTTTTTAATTCTATCAACGTTTTAAATTTCCGCCTTTACGTTATAGGATTTACTTAGGTTATAAAAAAAAAAATTAATACGAGAAAATTAGGAATAGTTCAAGGGTCGCTACATTTTCTCTCGTTCTCGCTCTCTCTCGTTCTCGCTCTCTCTCGTTCTCGCTCTCACTCTCTCTCTCGCAGAAACTCGCACGAAGCAGAAGAACAAAAGATTGGTTCAGAATCTTTATTCTGAACCGAACCAAACCACCAAGCTAAACTACACAGTGAACCGGCCCAATTGACTGAACCAGCCCAATCGACCCAAACCGGCCCAAATCCAAACCCAATATTTTTGGATCGTTTAGGATGCCAAAATTAATCCGAAAATCCAACGCTTGGATTTTTATTGGTAAGAAATTTCAACCCTAATTATTTTTCAAAATGATTATTTGGAATAAAATTCAAAAGTTCCTAATTTTTCAGGCAGAAAGATTATTACAACGCTCAGGGAAATATCTAAAACTTTATTATCTATCTCTCTCGAAATCCAGGTAAGTGAAAGTATCACATTTTTCAATGTTTTGGCTTTGGCCCTACATCACAAAATCTATATTATTTTATTATAGTTTTATTTTATATTTCTGATATTTGTGCACGCATTTAGACATTAACGTAGAATTGTTTTAAAAAGATATAATTTGATAGGACATTTGTGTGTGTATGAAAAAGATGGAATTGACGAAAAGTATGTGATATTTAACCGACGGTTGGAACAAGTTCTAACTAGAGGTGATGATTGGAACAAGTTCCAACTAGATGTGATATTTGACCGACGGTTGGAACAAGTTCTAACTAGAGATGATGATTGGAACAAATTCAAACTAGATGTGATATTTGGCCGACGGTTGGAACAAGTTCTAACTAGAGGTGATGTTTGACCGAGGGTTGCAACTAGATGTGATATTTGGCCGACGGTTGGAACAAGTTCCAACTAGATGTGATATTTGGCCGACGGTTGGAACAAGTTCCAACTAGATGTGATATTTGGCCGACGGTTGGAACAAGTTCCAACTAGATGTGATATTTGGCCGACGGTTGGAACAAGTTCCAACTAGATGTGATATTTGGCCGACGGTTGGAACAAGTTCCAACTAGATGTGATATTTGGCCGACGGTTGGAACAAGTTCCAACTAGATGTGATATTTGGCCGACGGTTGGAACAAGTTCCAACTAGATGTGATATTTGGCCGACGGTTGGAACAAGTTCCAACTAGATGTGATATTTGGCCGACGGTTGGAACAAGTTCCAACTAGATGTGATATTTGGCCGACGGTTGGAACAAGTTCCAACTAGATGTGATATTTGGCCGACGGTTGGAACAAGTTCCAACTAGATGTGATATTTGGCCGACGGTTGGAACAAGTTCCAACTAGATGTGATATTTGGCCGACGGTTGGAACAAGTTCCAACTAGATGTGATATTTGGCCGACGGTTGGAACAAGTTCTAACTAGAGGTGATGATTGGAACAAGTTCCAACTAGATGTGATATTTGGCCGACGGTTGGAACAAGTTCCAACTAGATGTGATATTTGGCCGACGGTTGGAACAAGTTCCAACTAGATGTGATATTTGGCCGACGGTTGGAACAAGTTCCAACTAGATGTGATATTTGGCCGACGGTTGGAACAAGTTCCAACTAGATGTGATATTTGGCCGACGGTTGGAACAAGTTCTAACTAGAGGTGATGATTGGAACAAGTTCCAACTAGATGTGATATTTGGCCGACGGTTGGAACAAGTTCCAACTAGATGTGATATTTGGCCGACGGTTGGAACAAGTTCCAACTAGATGTGATATTTGGCCGACGGTTGGAACAAGTTCCAACTAGATGTGATATTTGGCCGACGGTTGGAACAAGTTCCAACTAGATGTGATATTTGGCCGATGTAGACTTATGGCCAATCGTAGAGGAATAGAAAATAATAGGGATGCTATACTCGATCGGATGATGGACATGATCGAGTTATATGCCAGTCAAAATGTACAACTGTCGCAAGCAGCTAATGCGGCAGCTCAGGCAGCCACTGTCGTGGCTCAAGTAGTGAATATGCTGGCCCAAATTCCAAATAGGCCTCGACATGCAGACATGGACTTCAACAGATTTAGAAAATTAAACCCTCCAACTTTTAATGGGAATTTGGCAGATATAGCAGCCACAGATAATTGGATCAGAACTATTATGGAGATTTTTGATCATGCCAAGATTTCTGAGGAAGAGAAAGTAAATTGCGCATCTTCTATGTTCCGAATGGAGGCACGTTACTGGAGGGATTCTATATAGGCGATGCATTCAGTCACCACCATGACCTGGGAGAAATTCAAGGATCTTTTTAATGAAAAGTACTTTACAGACTCTATGATGGAAGCGAGGCAGAGGAATTTATGGCCCTGAAACAGACCGAAAGTGTAATTGATTATCTACACAAGTTTGAACAACTATCTCGTTATGCTCCTCATGTTGCTGCTAACGAGACTATGAAAGTGAAAAGATTCATCCAAGGATTGAGAGCAAAGATACTAAGGGATATTCGTCTTATTACTTCCAAGAACTCTTCGTTTGCATTCGTGGTGGAGAAAGCATTATGTAGAGAGCAAGGAGAGAAGGATGTCATCAAGGCTCAGGAGTTTAGAAGGAGGTACAATCATGCAACACAGACTGCAAAAGGTAAGCCTCTGCAACAACAATGGCCAGGATCTAAGCGGCCAATGATCAGTGGACCCGCTGAAGGACCTTCTAAGTTGGTTAAGAGGGAGACCACCACAGTAACTAATAATATACCCTTATGTCCCTCATGCAAGAGTCCACATGCTGGAGAATGTCGCGCTTATACTCATGTTTGTTTCAAGTGCGGTCAAGCTAGACATTTTATCAACGATTGCCCCAAAAATAGCCAGGATCGGCCAGGAGCAGTTGCTCGAGTATACACCATGACTAAGGATGAAGCTGAAAAGAATGCAGATGTGATAACAGGTGTGCTTCTAATTTCTGGAGTACCTTCTTTTATATTAATTGATTCTTGGGCAACCCATTCTTTTATATCCCTTACGCATTCGAAGAAATTAAATAAGACAATAGAATCTTTGGAACATAAATTGGGAGTAGCTACACCGTCGGGTACAGTAATGCCCGCCGACTCTATTATTCGAGGATGTAAAGTTTGTATTAAAGATAGAGAATTGGAAGCGGACCTGACCATTTTAGCAATGCAAGATTACGATATAATTATCGGCATGGATTGGCTAAACAGACACTATGCAACCATTGCCTGAAGATTGTGAGATTTCAATTGCCTGAAGTGGAACTATTCTTATTTCATGGCGATAAGAAAAGTTCGAGAATTCCAGTTATATCATCATTGCGAGCACAAAGATTATTGAACTCTGGATGTTTTGCATTTTTGGCAAATGTTGTGTGCACTCAAACCGAGGAAGCAATGGCCTTAGAAAATGTGCTGATAGTTCGTGAATTCCTAGATGTCTTTCCAGACGATTTAACAAGTTTGCCACAAGCTAGAGACGTAGAATTCAGCATTGATATTCTACTTGGAACGACACCGATATCTAAAGCCCCATACAGAATGGCACCAATTGAATTAAAGGAGCTTAAGGTTCAACTTGATGAGTTATTAGAAAAAGGGTTCATTCGACCAAGTTTTTCACCATGGGGAGCTCCAGTGTTATTCGTAAAGAAGAAAGATGGATCTATGAGGATGTGCATCGATTATCGAGAACTAAACAAAGTCACCATAAAGAACAAATACCCACTCCCAAGAATCGATGACTTGTTTGATCAATTAAAGGGTGCGAGCGTCTTCTCAAAAATAGATCTCAGATCTGGCTACCATAAGCTAAGAATCAAAGATGATGATGTATCCAAGACGGCATTTCGAACGAGATATGGCCACTATGAGTTTTGAGTTATGCCATTTGGATTGAGTAATGCCCTAGCTGCTTTTATGGATTTAATGAATCGAATATTCAAGAAATTTTTAGATGGATTTGGGATTGTTTTCATCGATGATATTCTCATCTATTCGAAGAATAAGGAAGAGAATGAAGGGCACCTGCAAATTGTTTTATCGACTCTGAGGCGTGAAAAGTTATATGCAAAATTCTCCAAATGCGAATTCTGGATGGAAGAAGTAACCTTTCTCGGGCATGTAATTTCAAAGGAGGGTGTGTCGGTAGACCCAGGAAAGATTGAAGCAGTTAGTATGTGGCCGCAACCCAAAAATGTAGCAGAAGTACGAAGCTTCCTTGGTCTTGCGTGTTACTATCGGAGATTCGTGGAAGGGTTCTCAAAGCTAGCCACACCGCTCACAAGACTCACCAAGAAGGGTACTAGATATTTATGGACTGAGGAATGGGAGCAAAGCTTTCAAGAATTAAAGCAAAGATTGATTTCAGCACCAATACTCACTATACCATCTGAAACTGGAAAATTTGTGGTTTATAGTGATGCCTCAAAATACGGACTCGGATGTGTACTTATGCAAGAAGGAAATGTTGTAGCCTATGCCTCTAGACAACTAAAGGATCACGAGAAGAAATATCCGACACATGATTTGGAGCTCGCAGCGGTAGTTCATGCACTAAAAATTTGGAGACACTATCTATATGGAGAAAGATGTGAGATTTACACCGATCATAAGAGCTTGAAATATTTTCTAACGCAAAAAGATTTAAATATGAGGTAGCACAGATGGTTGGAGTTAGTAAAATATTATGATTGCGAAATCATATATCACCCTGGAAAGACAAACGTGGTGGCAGACGCATTAAGTAGAATAGCTTCTTCAAGTTTTTCAGCATTAACTCCGATTCCAGAAAAATTAATGGAAGAGATGCAGAAATTTGACATTGAGATTGTACCTTCCAGACTGATTGAGAGATTATCTGCAATGACGCTACAACCAAGCTTGATCGAACAAATTAAGGACAAACAACATGGCGATATTTTCTTAAATAAGATAAGAGATCAATTGAAAAGTGAGAATGTATCAGAATTCTCTATGTCGGAAGATGGAATTATTAAATTTAAGAAAAGATGGTGTATACTTGACGATACAGAATTAAAGAGAGTTATATTAAAGGAAGCATATTCAACTCCATACTCGGTACATCCTGGTGCAACCAAAATGTATCAAGATTTGAAGCAGCATTATTGGTGGCGAGGATTGAAATTGGATGTAGCCAAATTTGTTGAGAGCTGTTTTACATGTCAGCAAGTCAAAGCAGAGCATCAACGACCTACTGGCATGTTACAACCATTATTTGTACCTGAGTGGAAATGGGAACATATCACGATGGATTTCGTAAGCAGACTCCCAAGATCAAATAAAAATTTTGACTCGATTTGGGTGATAGTTGACAGACTGAAAAAATCAGCACATTTTATTCCTGTACAGACTACCTTTAACATGGATCAATATGCTCAAATATATATTATGGACATCATCAAATTACACGTACGCCTATCTCTATAGTTTTGGATCGAGATACTCGTTTCACGTCAAAGTTCTGGAAGAGTTTGCAAAAAGCATTGGGCACTCAGTTAAATTTCAGTACAGCCTTCCACCCTCAAACGGATGGGCAGTCAGAAAGAACGATTCTAACTTTGGAGGATATGTTAAGAGCTTGTGCTATCGATTTTCAAGAAAATTGGTGTAAAAATTTACCACTGGTAGAATTTTCTTATAACAATAATTACCAGGCTTCAATTGGAATTGCGCCTTATGATGCACTTTATGGAAGAAAGTATAGATCTCTAGTACATTGGGATGAGGTTGGTGAAGGCATTCTTGTTGGGCCTGATATTTTGAGACAAACTGCCGAGATTGTTACTTTAATTAGATAGAGGATTCTTGCAGCCCAAAGTAGACAGAAAAGCTATGCAGATCGAAGAAGGAGAAAATTAAAATTTGCTGAAGGTGATAAAGTATTTTTGAAAGTTCCCCAATGCTAGATGTAATGCGGTTCGGAAAGAAGGGAAAACTAAGCCCAAGATACATAGGCCCATTTGCAATTTCAGCAAGAATTGGATAAGTTGCTTATCAACTGAATTTGCCTGAGTCACTCAAACAGGTTCACAACGTGTTTCACATCTCGATGTTGAGGAAGTACGTAACAGATCCCTCACATGTTTTGCCAATGAGACCTGAAGAAATTGTGCTCAATCCTAACTTATCGTACGAAGAGAGACCGATTCAGATTCTAGAAGTAGAAGAAAGAAACTTGCAGAATAAGAAGGTCTCGCTTGTAAAAGTTCTATGGAAGAATCGAAGTATTGAAGAAGCAACTTGGGAAAAAGAAGAGGACATGAGAAATGCCTACCCAGAACTTTTCAGGTAATTATTTAAATTTTGGGGACGAAATTTCTTTTAAGGGGGGAAGATTGTAACATACCAAAATTTATCCCCAAATTAAGGAAAACAAATCAAACCCTAAATTGCATAATTCCCAATCTCAGCACAAAATCGTTACCTAATTCAGCCCTAATCTTAAGTCAATATTCTACGAACCTAAGAAAATTATAACGAAGGAAAATCTTTCCTAAAATTCATCGATGAATGTGATCAAATTGGAAGGCCAGATTCGTGTCCATCATCTAAGGAAAGAATTGAAGTTTCTCTTCCTTACAAATCAAGCCGATATGTGGAAGGAAAATCACACAAGAAAAATTTCCTCCTGATTTCTGAAAACAGAGAAATCAAGGAAAACTCTTACCTAGCCAGAGAACACCTCACCTCGCCGAAATCGCCGCACCCTAACTCCGACCACCGCAACCTGCTCAGACTTGGCCGACGCCCTCTGTGGAAGCATCAACCTTGCTCTGTGCAGCGAGGTTCCCTCCGACGAAGTTCCTTCTCTCAACCAAAACCGTTCTCGCGTCATTGGAGACTTTTCTCTGACCGAACCATTCTTCGCGTAAGGTTTTCTCTCGTTCTCGATTTCTCTCGTTCTCTCTCTCTCGTTCTCGGTCTCACTCTCTCTCTCGCAGAAACTTGCACGAAGGAGAAGAACAAAAGATTGGTTCAGAATCTTTATTCTGAACCGAACCAAACCACCAAGCTAAACTACACAGTGAACCAGCCCAATTGACTGAACCGGCCTAATCGACCCAAACCGGCCCAAATCCAAACCCAATATTTTTGGATCGTTTAGGACGCCAAAACTAATCTGAAAATCTAATGCTTGGATTTTTATTGTTAAAGAATTTCAACCCTAATTATTTTTCAAAATGATTATTTGGAATAAAATTTAAAAGTTCCTAATTTTTTAGGTAGGAAGATTATTACAATGCTCAGGGAAATACCTAAAACTTTATTATCTATCTCTCTCGAAATCTAGGTAAGTGAAAGTATCACGTTTTTCAATGTTTTGGCTTTGGCCCTACATCATAAAATCTATATTATTTTATTACAGTTTTATTTTATATTTCTGATATTTGTGCACGCATTTAGATAGTGACGTAGAATTGTTTTAAAAAGATATAATTTGATAGGACATTTGTGTGTGTATGAAAAAGATGGAATTGATGAAAAGTATGTGATATTTAACCGACGGTTGGAACAAGTTCTAACTAGAGGTGATGATCGGAACAAGTTCCAACTTGATGTGATATTTGACTGACGGTTGGAACAAGTTCTAACTAGAGGTGATGATTGGAACAAGTTCTAACTAGAGGTGATGATTGGAACAAGTTCTAACTAGAGGTGATGATCGGAACAAGTTCCAACTTGATGTGATATTTGACTGACGGTTGGAACAAGTTCTAACTAGAGGTGATGATTGGAACAAGTTCTAACTAGAGGTGATGATTGGAACAAGTTCTAACTAGAGGTGATGATTGGAACAAGTTCTAACTAGAGGTGATGATTGGAACAAGTTCTAACTAGAGGTGATGATCGGAACAAGTTCCAACTTGATGTGATATTTGACTGACGGTTGGAACAAGTTCTAACTAGAGGTGATGATCGGAACAAGTTCCAACTTGATGTGATATTTGACTGACGGTTGGAACAAGTTCTAACTAGAGGTGATGATTGGAACAAGTTCTAACTAGAGGTGATGATCGGAACAAGTTCCAACTTGATGTGATATTTGACTGACGGTTGGAACAAGTTCTAACTAGAGGTGATGATTGGAACAAGTTCTAACTAGAGGTGATGATTGGAACAAGTTCTAACTAGAGGTGATGATTGGAACAAGTTCTAACTAGAGGTGATGATCGGAACAAGTTCCAACTTGATGTGATATTTGACTGACGGTTGGAACAAGTTCTAACTAGAGGTGATGATCGGAACAAGTTCCAACTTGATGTGATATTTGACTGACGGTTGGAACAAGTTCTAACTAGAGGTGATGATTGGAACAAGTTCTAACTAGAGGTGATGATCGGAACAAGTTCCAACTTGATGTGATATTTGACTGACGGTTGGAACAAGTTCTAACTAGAGGTGATGATTGGAACAAGTTCTAACTAGAGGTGATGATCGGAACAAGTTCCAACTTGATGTGATATTTGACTGACGGTTGGAACAAGTTCTAACTAGAGGTGATGATCGGAACAAGTTCCAACTTGATGTGATATTTGACTGAGTTTTTCTCATAGTTTTAATTTTGTGATGTAAGTGAGTTTTTATCTGAGGAAGAACTAGCTGTGTTGGAGAATCCTCCAGAGGTAGGTGAGCATACAGAGGAGGATGTTGTCGTCGGTTTTGAATAAAAATTTAAAGTTATGCTTTTATATCGATTTAAAAAGATATTTTATAATTAGTTGCATTTAAATTTATTTTGTTTTAAGTTGGAATAATTTATTGCATTAACTGTTGGATTTTTATTAAGTACGCTATTGTTTTTAAAAGATTTTATGAATGAAGTTTTATTTAATATTTGTTTAGCATTTAATGTTCTAAATATTTATTAATATTAATTTCAAGGTTTCCGCTTATTAAATGATTTTTATATTTTCAATGATTTCGAATTAAGAAAATTAGGGTTTTATAACAATCCAATTTAACCTAATTTGTAAATCAATTTGGGAAAAATTTTTAGGGTTTTCAAATTGGGAAAAAATTCAAATTAAATTTTGGGGTCGTTACAGCTAAGGAGTCTAGGTAAGTGAGTGTGCTAGGTTTCTGGCCTTTAGGGCCTTACATCACAAGGGTACTAAGAAATCTGTATTGATGTTGCTTGATGACTTATGGATGACTGAGAGTTATGTTATATGATGTTCTAATAGAGTTTATAAAGTCGTCTGTTCTGGTATGATTCTTTCCATAGTCTGATGATTTAAGTGCATTCATGTTCCTGTTGTAACACCCGACTTTAATTAAAAATTTAAAATAACAGATAAATCTATTAAGTATAATCGATGAATGAAATTTTAGTATAATGTAGGTTAGGTTGAAGAATGAGTAAGTAAGGGCATAAGGGTAATTGGCAAATTTGAAAGTGGATAAGGTATTTAAGGCAAAAGTTTAGAGTAGCCGCCACCACTACTCATTTTCTTTCCCTTTCGGTCTTCAGCTCGAACGGCAGAAATCTCTAGGCGATTCTCCTGCCCGATTCTCCTTCAACCTAGGTAAGCCCTCCTTGTTTTCTTGCGATTTTAGTAGTTAGATAGCTGAGGGAGTACAATGTGAGGAGTTTCGAGGAATGTTGTGATTTAGAGTAGGTTCGGGCTGAGCGACTATTGAGAATACCCGAGTTGTGGGGGTTTCAAATTTTGTTCCTCAAACTCCTGTATTGATTCTGTGAAGTTTAGTGAAAGTTTGATATATGTACTATTATGATTTTAGGTGAGCGAGCTTCTGAAGTAGCATTTAGCCGAGCAATTTCCAGGGATCCAGGTAAGTAGAGTTTGTTTGTGCCTTCGGGCCTACATCACAAAACAGTAGGATTTATGTATGTTTTGTATGTTTATTTTCCAGTTGTCATGCATCATGTTTTTGAAAGATTACGAAAATGAATTTACATGAAACGCATGGTAAGTGTGAGCAGGATGATCAGAACAACTGTTAAGGGGGATTAATCCACCCCTTAACTGAGAACAGAGGATTGAGGTTTTGGGAAAAGTGATCCGCTTCCCAATCCTACAGGGGGATCAGACCAGTTAACTGTTAAGGGAATTAATCCGCCCCTTAATTAAGATCAGCGGATGTATGCTTTGGGGAATGACTGATCCACTTTCCCATCGTACAGAGGGATCAACAGAGAACGAATTCGAATACAACTGAGATGAGAAAGTAGAGACCGCATGTTTAGGGAAATTATTGCTTCATTGATCCATTTCATTCATCGCTCTACTTGCTTAGCATTAGGCTAATAGATGAGTTTTGTGATGTAGGTGAAGAAGTTACTGAAGGTATGTTTACCGACCAACATGAGGAATAGGCTAGTTGGAGGAGCATTTTCAGGCATCGGTTTGGTCATCTGTTGAGGCGGTTTATGTAACACCCGACATTTCGGCCATGTGATTTTCTGACCATTTTCATTGTCACCCTCTTATTTAACCTTTATGATTTAAATTTAATGTTAAGACAAATTTATTACAAGTTGAGTAAAACTAGGTTGGGTGGCAGTTTTGTAATTAGAATTGATGGATTAAGTATAAATAGGAAATGGAAACCTTAAATCTCATTTATTGCCACTGTAGCCGACATTCCCTCTCGGCGATTCCTTCTTTCCCAAGTTCTTGCTCTTGGCTACCAGAACTTCCCTTTACCGACGGCTGGTTTCAAGCTTGCTCTTCTCTGCAAATCCACACCTGAGGTATGAAATGGACAATGTAGTCATTCATTAGTAAATAGAGCTCTGTTTTCAGCTCGGCACTGAGTTCGGATTTTCTTTAGCAGTGGCCGAGTAGTTTATGACTTTTTAAAATCTGGGAGTAGAAATGTCATCCCAAATCGATTCTGAGCATTTTAAGTAACCAACTCGGATTTAATCAATGGTAAAATCTGTTCACCTAGTTTCGGATTTCAGACTGCAGTGTGTCAAACAGAGGAATCAGAATGACTTTAGCTATTAGATCCTAGGATGGTTTATGATTATGACTACTAGGACTTTGTTTTAACTACTGTAATGTACATGTTTTAGGTGAAGATGTTAAAGAGAGGAAGTTCGGATTGCTAAGGAATCCAGGTAAGTGAATGTGTTAAGATTTCCGGCCACTAGGGCCCTACACCGCAAGGGTACTAGGAAATCACTGAGACGTTAGCTTGTTGACTATGATTTGTTATTTCCACGATATGAAAAAGTTGTGTAAGTAAATGTAAAGTTACAGGATGTTCTACTTGTCCTTATGGTATGACTTTTCTCTATGAACCTCATGTCTATGCATTATGTCCACGTTTATGATTAAGTAGAGAACATGAAAAGTAAATGTAACCATGATTAAGTGCAGAACGGGGAAAAGACTATGTTATGTATGACTCGCGAAATCTCCCACTGGTGGAGGCCGAGTTAATGATATGTATGACTCGCGAAATCTCCCACTGGTGGAGGCCGAGTTAATGATATGTATGGCTCGCGAAATCTCCCACTGGTGGAGGCCGAGTTAATGATATGTATGGCTCGCGAAATCTCCCACTGGTGGAGGCCGAGTTAATGATATGCATGGCTCGCGAAATCTCCCACTGGTGGAGGCCGAGTTAATGATATGTATGGCTCGCGAAATCTCCCACTGGTGAGGCCGAGTTAATGATATGTATGGCTCGCGAAATCTCCCACTGGTGAGGCCGAGTTAATGATATGTATGGCTCGCGAAATCTCCCACTGGTGAGGCCGAGTTAATGATATGTATGGCTCGCGAAATCTCCCACTGGTGAGGCCGAGTTAATGATATGTATGGCTCGCGAAATCTCCCACTGGTGGAGGCCGAGTTAATGATATGTATGGCTCGCGAAATCTCCCACTGGTGAGGCCGAGTTAATGATATGTATGGCTCGCGAAATCTCCCACTGGTGAGGCCGAGTTAATGATATGTATGGCTCGCGAAATCTCCCACTGGTGAGGCCGAGTTAATGATATGTATGGCTCGCGAAATCTCCCACTGGTGAGGCCGAGTTAATGATATGTATGGCTCGCGAAATCTCCCACTGGTGAGGCCGAGTTAATGATATGTATGGCTCGCGAAATCTCCCACTGGTGGAGGCCGAGTTAATGATATGTATGGCTCGCGAAATCTCCCACTGGTGAGGCCGAGTTAATGATATGTATGGCTCGCGAAATCTCCCACTGGTGGAGGCCGAGTTAATGATATGTATGGCTCGCGAAATCTCCCACTGGTGAGGCCGAGTTAATGATATGTATGGCTCGCGAAATCTCCCACTGGTGAGGCCGAGTTAATGATATGTATGGCTCGCGAAATCTCCCACTGGTGAGGCCGAGTTAATGATATGTATGGCTCGCGAAATCTCCCACTGGTGAGGCCGAGTTAATGATATGTATGGCTCGCGAAATCTCCCACTGGTGAGGCCGAGTTAATGATATGTATGGCTCGCGAAATCTCCCACTGGTGAGGCCGAGTTAATGATATGTATGGCTCGCGAAATCTCCCACTGGTGAGGCCGAGTTAATGATATGTATGGCTCGCGAAATCTCCCACTGGTGAGGCCGAGTTAATGATATGTATGGCTCGCGAAATCTCCCACTGGTGAGGCCGAGTTAATGATATGTATGGCTCGCGAAATCTCCCACTGGTGAGGCCGAGTTAATGATATGTATGGCTCGCGAAATCTCCCACTGGTGAGGCCGAGTTAATGATATGTATGGCTCGCGAAATCTCCCACTGGTGAGGCCGAGTTAATGATATGTATGGCTCGCGAAATCTCCCACTGGTGAGGCCGAGTTAATGATATGTATGGCTCGCGAAATCTCCCACTGGTGAGGCCGAGTTAATGATATGTATGGCTCGCGAAATCTCCCACTGGTGAGGCCGAGTTAATGATATGTATGGCTCGCGAAATCTCCCACTGGTGAGGCCGAGTTAATGATATGTATGGCTCGCGAAATCTCCCACTGGTGAGGCCGAGTTAATGATATGTATGGCTCGCGAAATCTCCCACTGGTGAGGCCGAGTTAATGATATGTATGGCTCGCGAAATCTCCCACTGGTGAGGCCGAGTTAATGATATGTATGGCTCGCGAAATCTCCCACTGGTGAGGCCGAGTTAATGATATGTATGGCTCGCGAAATCTCCCACTGGTGAGGCCGAGTTAATGATATGTATGGCTCGCGAAATCTCCCACTGGTGAGGCCGAGTTAATGATATGTATGGCTCGCGAAATCTCCCACTGGTGAGGCCGAGTTAATGATATGTATGACTGCCGCGATAGGCAAATGACTATGTACCCCTGTCTTCCTCCCTCGTTCCCTGCCTTAATACATGTTATGTAAATGATAAAGATGAACACGAATGATGAATGGTTTATGAACTTATGTCTCTTTAAATTGTGTTGTAACGCCCCGAATTATCTAAACCCGGTTCGCTACACTTCACTCTATCATGACTAAGAAATTTCGGATAAATTTTAAAACTTCATTCGACATTCAAAATTTGACATTTTCTAAACATTCAAAACATTTGAAAACTTTGCAGCGGAAAATCATTTAAAACAACAATGAAGTTAGACAAACTGTAGAAAATATTGTTGGGGTGTTTAACGGAAATGTTGAAGTCATCTGCCGACGACAAGGTCAACGAAAGAAGCAGAAATAGAAAACCGAAGACTTCTGCCGATGACGTCAGCCGGAAGGAATGAAAACAAAAGACATCACTCGGTAGGCTTCATATACCGATGACGTGTACAACAACGCAACACCCTCTGCCGATAACGTCTACACAGCTTCCCTCTCGACTTCATCTGCCGATGAAGTCATCGTAACTCCATACACCACTACATCTGCCGATGAAGTCAACATGACTTCATCTGCCGATAAAGTCAGCACAATTTCATCTCCCAACAACAAGCGCACGACATCTACCAATAACGACAATATGACCCTTTCCGATAGAATTAATATACACACTACATCTTCCGATTCTCTAAACGACAAAATCACTTAACTCTCTCGGACTGCACCTGCCGATCACTAAACAACAAACTTAATACTATACATCTTCCGATCGAATAGACTACATCTGCCAACACGTGCTACTCACGTGACCCTTAAGACATCTACCGATAGACATCAACACAACTTCCTTCAACAGAACGCAATAAACCTCTACACATATCCACTGATACAAAATTATTCGACTCCTACCAATGGACTAAACAACATATATATAAACCAAGAAAACTTCGACTATCAACCGGACTTAAAACATTTTACCAAAATCCATTCATAACACTCCAAGTCATTGTATTGATAAAATTAGTAAGAACATGAAAATCAGAAATTCTCAAAAAATACGAAATCAAATAGCTGTAGCCTCGTTACTAAAAACTCAATGTACTCAGATTAAATCATTAATCACTAAACCGCCTCATCTGTAGACAACATGCTAAACCGCCTCATCTGTAGACAACATGCTAAACCGCCTCATCTGTAGACAACATGCTAAACCGCCTCATCTGTAGACAACATGCTAAACCGCCTCATCTGTAGACAACATGCTAAACCGCCTCATCTGTAGACAACATGCTAAACCGCCTCATCTGTAGACAACATGCTAAACCGCCTCATCTGTAGACAACATGCTAAACCGCCTCATCTGTAGACAACATGCTAAACCGCCTCATCTGTAGACAACATGCTAAACCGCCTCATCTGTAGACAACATGCTAAACCGCCTCATCTGTAGACAACATGCTAAACCGCCTCATCTGTAGACAACATGCTAAACCGCCTCATCTGTAGACAACATGCTAAACCGCCTCATCTGTAGACAACATGCTAAACCGCCTCATCTGTAGACAACATGCTAAACCGCCTCATCTGTAGACAACATGCTAAACCGCCTCATCTGTAGACAACATGCTAAACCGCCTCATCTGTAGACAACATGCTAAACCGCCTCATCTGTAGACAACATGCTAAACCGCCTCATCTGTAGACAACATGCTAAACCGCCTCATCTGTAGACAACATGCTAAACCGCCTCATCTGTAGACAACATGCTAAACCGCCTCATCTGTAGACAACATGCTAAACCGCCTCATCTGTAGACAACATGCTAAACCGCCTCATCTGTAGACAACATGCTAAACCGCCTCATCTGTAGACAACATGCTAAACCGCCTCATCTGTAGACAACATGCTAAACCGCCTCATCTGTAGACAACATGCTAAACCGCCTCATCTGTAGACAACATGCTAAACCGCCTCATCTGTAGACAACATGCTAAACCGCCTCATCTGTAGACAACATGCTAAACCGCCTCATCTGTAGACAACATGCTAAACCGCCTCATCTGTAGACAACATGCTAAACCGCCTCATCTGTAGACAACATGCTAAACCGCCTCATCTGTAGACAACATGCTAAACCGCCTCATCTGTAGACAACATGCTAAACCGCCTCATCTGTAGACAACATGCTAAACCGCCTCATCTGTAGACAACATGCTAAACCGCCTCATCTGTAGACAACATGCTAAACCGCCTCATCTGTAGACAACATGCTAAACCGCCTCATCTGTAGACAACATGCTAAACCGCCTCATCTGTAGACAACATGCTAAACCGCCTCATCTGTAGACAACATGCTAAACCGCCTCATCTGTAGACAACATGCTAAACCGCCTCATCTGTAGACAACATGCTAAACCGCCTCATCTGTAGACAACATGCTAAACCGCCTCATCTGTAGACAACATGCTAAACCGCCTCATCTGTAGACAACATGCTAAACCGCCTCATCTGTAGACAACATGCTAAACCGCCTCATCTGTAGACAACATGCTAAACCGCCTCATCTGTAGACAACATGCTAAACCGCCTCATCTGTAGACAACATGCTAAACCGCCTCATCTGTAGACAACATGCTAAACCGCCTCATCTGTAGACAACATGCTAAACCGCCTCATCTGTAGACAACATGCTAAACCGCCTCATCTGTAGACAACATGCTAAACCGCCTCATCTGTAGACAACATGCTAAACCGCCTCATCTGTAGACAACATGCTAAACCGCCTCATCTGTAGACAACATGCTAAACCGCCTCATCTGTAGACAACATGCTAAACCGCCTCATCTGTAGACAACATGCTAAACCGCCTCATCTGTAGACAACATGCTAAACCGCCTCATCTGTAGACAACATGCTAAACCGCCTCATCTGTAGACAACATGCTAAACCGCCTCATCTGTAGACAACATGCTAAACCGCCTCATCTGTAGACAACATGCTAAACCGCCTCATCTGTAGACAACATGCTAAACCGCCTCATCTGTAGACAACATGCTAAACCGCCTCATCTGTAGACAACATGCTAAACCGCCTCATCTGTAGACAACATGCTAAACCGCCTCATCTGTAGACAACATGCTAAACCGCCTCATCTGTAGACAACATGCTAAACCGCCTCATCTGTAGACAACATGCTAAACCGCCTCATCTGTAGACAACATGCTAAACCGCCTCATCTGTAGACAACATGCTAAACCGCCTCATCTGTAGACAACATGCTAAACCGCCTCATCTGTAGACAACATGCTAAACCGCCTCATCTGTAGACAACATGCTAAACCGCCTCATCTGTAGACAACATGCTAAACCGCCTCATCTGTAGACAACATGCTAAACCGCCTCATCTGTAGACAACATGCTAAACCGCCTCATCTGTAGACAACATGCTAAACCGCCTCATCTGTAGACAACATGCTAAACCGCCTCATCTGTAGACAACATGCTAAACCGCCTCATCTGTAGACAACATGCTAAACCGCCTCATCTGTAGACAACATGCTAAACCGCCTCATCTGTAGACAACATGCTAAACCGCCTCATCTGTAGACAACATGCTAAACCGCCTCATCTGTAGACAACATGCTAAACCGCCTCATCTGTAGACAACATGCTAAACCGCCTCATCTGTAGACAACATGCTAAACCGCCTCATCTGTAGACAACATGCTAAACCGCCTCATCTGTAGACAACATGCTAAACCGCCTCATCTGTAGACAACATTCCCGATTCTGCTCTAACCCTCAAGCAGAATCTCTCACTCGCAACATTATCTAAATGCATACATTGGGATCCTTAAGCTACCTAGGTACCAAAATCAGCAATTAATCGAATCTAAACTCACCTTGGTTGGGGGGATCGGTGAGGAAATCGCCTAAAGAGTTCTGCTGGGTTGAGCTGAAAACCGAGAGTGAAATGAGTATGACGGCTATACCTCATTCAATCTTTCCTTAAATATGTTATCCATAACATAAATTGACAATTACCCTTATGCCCTCACTTAGTTACTTATTAACCTAATTGATTTTACCCCGAATTTTATTCTATAAAATTCACACTAGAAGATAATAGGTTATTTTAATTCTAATAAACCGGGTGTTATAATCTACCTTCCTTAAAAGAATTTTGTCCTCAAATTCAGTACCTGAACAATCTTGGATGCTGGTCCATCAGGTCTTGCTGGCGTTCCCAATTTGTCTCCTCTATATTCTGATTATGCCATAAGACTTTCACTAGCGAACTTCCTTGTTGCGTAATACTTTCACTGCATAATCCAAGATTTTTACTGGTCTCTCCTCATAGGTCAGTGTAGGTTGAATTTCAATGTTCTGCTGTTCCACAATCTGAGATGGATCCCTCAAGCACTTCTTAAGCATAGAAATATGGAACACATTGTGGATTCCTTCCATAAGTCTGGAATTGCAGCTCATATGCTGATTTTCCAATCCTCTTCAAGATTGAGAAAGGTCCAACGTATTTCTTTTGGGGTTGTTAAAGGCTTTCCCTCTCTCCCATAAATACACAACTCCTTTGAATGGTGATACCTTAAGAAAAACCTCACTACCAACTTCAAACTCTAACTCTCTGCGTCTTCTGTCAGCATAGCTTTTCTGTCGACTTTGAGCTGTTAAGATCCTCTGACGGATGAGAGCAACCTTCTCAACAGTTTGCTGCCACCAATATCAGGACAAGTAACTGTGCTTCACCAACTTCATCCCAGTACAAGGGTGATCTGCATTTTCGTCCATACAATGCTTCATACGGTGCCATTCTTATTGTTGCCTGAAAGCTGTTATTGTAAGAGAACTCTACCAGAGCTAGGTACTTACTCCAAGAGCCTTGGAAATCTAAAACACATGCACGGAGCATATCTTCTAGAATCTGAATAGTTCTCTCGGATGTCCATCAGTTTGAGGGTGAAAGGCCGTGCTAAAGTTAAGTTGTGTTCCCATAGCCTTATGCAAACTTTTCCAAAACTTAGATGTAAATCTAGAGTCTCGGTATGAAACTATAGTGCTTGGAACTCCATGCAATCTAATGATTTCTTGCACATACAACTCTGCAAGTTGATCCATCGAATGTGTTATCTTTATAGGCAGAAAATGGGCGGATTTGGTCAAACGATCAACTACTACCCAAATTGCATCATGTCCTTTTGCTGTTCTAGGCAATCCTGTAACAAAATCCATTGTCACTTGATCCCACTTCCATTCCGGAACTGATAGGGGTTGTAATGTCCCTGCAGGCCTCTGATATTCAGCCTTAACTTGCTGGCAGATCAAGCATGACCCTACGTGCTCTGCCACATTTCTTTTCATATTAGGCCACCAGTAATGCTGCTTAAGGTCTCTGTACATTTTAGTACTTCCAGGATGAACAGAGAGCCTAGAAGAGTGTGCCTCAGATAGAATTTCCTTTCTAAGTTCAGTATCAGCCGGAACAAACATCTATTTTGAAACTTGAGAATTCCATCAACCGAGCAGCTGAAATTAGTCCTGTCAGTAGAATCCATGCACAATTTATACTTGTTGCATTCAGCGTCATTCATTTGAACTTCTTTTATTCTTTCCAAAATAGTAGGCCTCAAAGATATGGCCGAAAGCATGGCTGACACACTAGATACTGCTTCAAGGTTAAACCTTAAGAATTCAGTCTCTAAGGCTATCGGTATGTCTAGAATCAACGTAGCAACCGATGGAGTCACCCTACTCAAAGCGTCTGCACAACATTCGCCTTACCGGGATGATACTTAATCTCAAAGTCATAGTCCTTTACAAATTCCAACCATCTACGTTGCCTCATGTTTAGTTCCTTCTGTGTGAAAATGTACTTTAGACTCTTATGATCTGAAAATATTTCACACGATTGTCCATATAAATAATGCCTCCAAATCTTGAGTGCAAATACTACAGCAGCTAATTCCAAGTCATGTGTAGGGTAATTCTTCTCATGAGTTTTCAACTGTCTGGAAGCATAGGCTACACTTTTCCTTCTTGCATCAAGACACAGCCAGACCAATCTTGGATGCATCACAATAAATACTAAATTTACCATTCTCAGCAGGAAGGGTCAGGATTGGAGCATTGGTCAGTTTCTGTTTCAAGGCTTGGAAACTATGCTCACATTCATCGGTCCATAAATACTTCACATTTTTTCCTGTTAACTTAGTAAGAGGTTGTAGCATCTTTGAAATCCTTCAATGAACTTTCTATAATACCCTGCAAGTCCAAGAAAACCTCTAATATCAGTAGGCATTCTTCGGTTGGGGCCATTCCTTGACTGCTTGAACTTTAGTCGGGTCGACAGATAATCCTTCTCCAGAGATGACATGTCCTAGAAAGTGAACTTGGTCTAACCAAAATTCACACTTAGAAAACTTGGCGTATAGTTGGCGCTGCTTCAATAATTCTAATACTAAGTTTAAGTGTCTTGTGTGCTCCTCCTTGGTCTTAGAATAAATTAGAATGTCATCAATGAATACAATAACAAACTTGTCCAAATACTTGTGAAACACCCTATTCATAAGATCCATAAAGGCTGCCGGTGCATTTGTCAAACCAAAAGACATAACCAAAACTCATAATGTCCATACCTAGTACGAAAGGCAGTCTTTGGGATATCTTCGGATTTAACCTTCAGTTGTTAATAACCGGATCTAAGGTCAATCTTAGAGAAAACTTTTGCACCTCTAAGCTGGTCAATAAGTCATCAATTCTCGGTAGGGGATACTTGTTTTTGATAGTTAGCTTATTTAATTCCCTATAGTCTATGCACATACGCATATTGATCCATCTTTCTTTTTGACAAAAAAGACAGGTGCCACCCCACGGCGAAAAGCTTGGGCGTATGAACCCTTTCTCTAATAGTTCTTCCAACTGTTTCTTTAATTCTTTAAGCTCTGTAGGTGCTAGTCTATAAGGATTCTTAGATACAGGCTCGGCGCCTGGGTAAACATCCACAACAAATTCAATTTCCCTATCTGGTGGCAAGCCAGGAAGGTCATCTAAGAATACTTCAGGAAAATCTTTGAACAACCAAGACATTTTGGGGACTGATCTTCCTAAATGTTGTGTTTCTAAAACGCTGGCCAAAAAGCACAAATACTCCCTGCATGGGGTGGGTCTACTATTTATAGAAGACATCACGGTCATTCCTTGCTCTTCTTCAGAGCTTGAAAGGTATGCTTCAAACTACCAGGGGGTTGGAAACTAACTATTCCAGTCCTACAATCGATTATGGCGTGGTGATTAAACAACCAGTCCATTCCTAGGATTACATCAAATCCCGTTATATCCATAACAATTAAATCAGCAGATAGGTTTTTGTCCCCTACTAATACCATGCAATTATGCAATACATGATTGGAATGCAAATGCCTCACCAGAGGGTAAAGCAACATTGAATACATGCTTAGAAGGGGTGGATTGTACTTCCAACTTATCAGCAAAAGTAGACGCAACAAAGGAATGCGTTGCGCCTGAATCTAGCAAGGTAAAAGCAGGCATAGAATTAACCAATATAGTACCTGACACAACAGCAGGCTGGTCTCCTTCTCCCGACTCCATCATAGAAAATATTCTCGGCTTTATTTTAGCAGGGCCACTCTTCAACGTTGGGCAGTCTCTGATGACGTGGCCAGTCTTATTACAGTTGAAACATCGAAGGACTCTGGCTTCGGGCAATCCTTAAACGAATGTCCAAACTCCTCACAGTTATAACACTTACCAGTCCCAAACCTACACTCGCCCAGGTGATTTTTCATACATTTCATGCACTGAGGAAAATTCTCGGCATCCGGTACCTTCTTTCCAGAACCCTGACTACCCTGGCCTCCAGCAGGCCTCTTTATCCCTCTCTGCTGGTGGGGCTGAAAGAACTTTCGCGGGGCTTCCTTTGGTCCAGCACACTTCATTTCAGCTTCTTCTGCCTCCAATGCAGTAGACACTACTTCGCTGAATGACAAGCCTTTAATGCCTGAGTACTTCACTCCTCTGTAAATCTCTGGCTTTAGACCTTGCAGGTATTGAAACACTTTATCCTCATTTCTATGAACGAGGTATCCAGCAAACCTTGACAGAGACTCGAATTGCCTGTTGTACTCTGCCACAGACCCAGTCTGCTTCAAGCTCAAAAACTCAGCCTTCTTTGCGTTCTGACAGTGGTGCTAAAATATTCTCATAGAAGACTTCCTTGAATTGCGACCAGGACATGGTTGCAATATCGGTGGTGATCTCCAGCGACTCCCACCAAAGTTGTGCATCCCCTGCTAGATGAAACGTTGCCAAAATGACTTTCTCTCCGTCTCCAACATTGGCACATCTGAACATGCTCTCAATCTTTCGAAGCCATTCCTCAGCAACAATCGGGTTAGATGACTTTCCATCAAATGTGGGTGGTTGCAGCCTACGAAATCTATCCCTGAATGCTCATTGACGTGACCTGAATTGGCACTTCCTTGTGTTTCCCGACTCAATAACACACCTAACTGGTCAGATTGCTGTCGCACAATGTCTGTCTGCTGACGCATCAACTCCGTCAGCTGTCTAATTACACTTGAATCTTCTTCATTCCTCAAGTTCGGCATCTCCCTAGGTACTCTTGGTCTCCCTGGTCGTCTAGCCATTTGTCTAAGGTTCTGCACAAAGTTATCTATACTCATAAACATCTTATAACTAAAGCTAACATAAACACTTACAGTTGTTGGAGTACTTTCATGCGACGATTGACACTGATGAGTAATCTTCTGAACGGTTTAGCAGCATGTCTCTGATACCATACTGTAACGCCCCGAATTGTCTAAACCCGGTTCGCTACACTTCACTCTATCATGACTAAGAAATTTCGAATAAATTTTTAAAACTTCATTCGACATTCAAAATTTGACATTTTCTAAACATTCAAAACATTTGAAAACTTTGCAGCGGAAAATCATTTAAAACAACAATGAAGTTAGACAAACTGTAGAAAATATTGTTGGGGTGTTTAACGGAAATGTTGAAGTCATCTGCCGACGACAAGGTCAACGAAAGAAGCAGAAATAGAAAACCGAAGACTTCTGCCGATGACGTCAGCCGGAAGGAATGAAAACAAAAGACATCACTCGGTAGGCTTCATATACCGATGACGTGTACAACAACGCAACACCCTCTGCCGATAACGTCTACACAGCTTCCCTCTCGACTTCATCTGCCGATGAAGTCATCATAACTCCATACACCACTACATCTGCCGATGAAGTCAACATGACTTCATCTGCCGATAAAGTCAGCACAATTTCATCTCCTAACAGACAAGCGCACGACATCTACCGATAACGACAATATGACCCTTTCCGATAGAATTAATATACACACTACATCTTCCGATTCTCTAAACGACAAAATCACTTAACTCTCTCGGACTGCACCTGCCGATCACTAAACAACAAACTTAATACTCTACATCTTCCGATCGAATAGACTACATCTGCCAACACGTGCTACTCACGTGACCCCTTAAGACATCTACCGAT
The DNA here is from genome assembly GCA_022432975.1 of Begonia masoniana. Lineage (NCBI taxonomy): Eukaryota > Viridiplantae > Streptophyta > Magnoliopsida > Cucurbitales > Begoniaceae > Begonia > Begonia masoniana. Next base: position 9,918,497 of record CM039509.1, read on the forward strand.
AGACATCAACACAACTTCCTTCAACAGAACGCAATAAACCTCTACGCATATCCACTGATACAAAATTATTCGACTCCTACCAATGGACTAAACAACATATATATATAAACCAAGAAAACTTCGACTATCAACCGGACTTAAAACATTTTACCAAAAATCCATTCATAACACTCCAAGTCATTGTATTGATAAAAATCAGTAAGAACATGAAAATCAGAAATTTTCAAAAAAAAAAATACGAAATCAAACAGCTGTAGCCTCGTTTACTAAAAACTCAATGTACTCAGATTAAATCATTAATCACTAAACCTCCTCATCTATAGACAACATGCTAAACCGCCTCATCTGTAGACGACATGCTAAACCGCCTCATCAGTTACCAAGTTGAAGCCTGAATGCACTCCTTCAACATCCTCTACTCCTCAACATGATCAGGGGACACACCTGCTAACTCTTCTTCGCCTACATCACAAACTCATCTATTAGCCTAATGCTAAGCAAGTAAAGCAATATATTTATATATGTAAAGTAATGCTGAACTTAAACTCCTAAACATGCAGTTTCTACTTTCTCATCTCAGTGGCATACACGTTCATTCACAACTTGATCTGATCCCATGGTTCCCTTGGGAGTGGGATCAATTCTCCCAATGTCTACATCCTCCTACTTAATTAAGGGGCAGATGAATTCCCTTAACACTTGATCTGATCCCATGGTTCCCTTGGAGTGGGATCAATTCTCCCAATGTCTACATCCTCCTACTTAATTAAGGGGCAGATGAATTCCCTTAACACTTGATCTGATCCCATGGTTCCCTTGGGAGTGGGATCAATTCTCCCAATGTATAAATCCCTTCATAAGTTAAGGGGTGGATTAGCTCCCTTAATAGTTGTCTGTCGCATACAGTTCATACCTTACCATTCCTTACATGAAAATTCATTTTCGTAGTTTTAATAAATCATGATGCATGGATAACAGAAACATACAATCACGCACAAACCTACTGTTTTGTGATGTAGGCCCGAAGGCACAAGCAATACTTTACTTACCTGGATTCCTAGCAAATGCTCGGTTAAGAGCTACTTCGGGGGTTCGTTCACCTATATTCATAAACAGAATGTTAAACCTTAATTTAAGCTATTCAGAAATCTAAGGAGTTGGTTTGACATTTCTATTTATCTAACATTCCCGATTCTGCTCTAACCCTCAAGCAGAATCTCTCACTCGCAACATTATCAAAATGCATACATTGGGATCCTTAAGCTACCTAGGTACCAAAATCAGCAATTAATCGAATCTAAACTCACCTTGGTTGGAGGAATCGGTGAGGAAATCGCCTAAAGAGTTCTGCTGGGTTGAGCTGAAAACCGAGAGTGAAATGAGTATGACGGCTATACCTCATTCAATCTTTCCTTAAATATGTTATCCATAACATAAATTGACAATTACCCTTATGCCCTCACTTAGTTACTTATTAACCTAATTGATTTTTACCCCGAATTTTATTCTATAAAATTCACACTTAGAAGATTAATAGGTTATTTTAATTCTAATAAACCGGGTGTTACATCAAAGGTGCAATCATCGACACTTTAAACAAATGGAATAAATAATCATACCATAGAATTTAAAATATTAAGCAGACTTCCTAACAAATAATATCCAAATAAAAACCCCCCAAACTTAATATAGACATTGTCCCCAATGTTAAATCAGTTTAAATGAGTAGGGTAACATAAACGTACCTCATATTGTCTCGGGCAGCCGTCAGTGTTGTGGAGCTTCGGTCGAAGGAGCGATCAATCAGGATTTTTTTTTTTTTTTTTTTTAAGAGGAAAAATAAATTCAAAATAAACTAAAACTAAAGACAAAAATAATAATAAAAGTAAAACGTGAGAACAGAAAAAATAGTAATAACAATAATAATAATAATAATAAAAATAATAAAGCAAAACTAAAATAAAAACAGTAACAAATAAATATAAGTAAATAAAGTTAATAATAATAATGATAATAATAATAATAATAATAATAATAAGAACTAAATAAATTAATGGGTTACCTCCCACCAAGTGCGTGTTTTAACGTCGTCAGCTTGACGATATGCTGCGTCATGTGGGATCACGATATATAAGAGAATTTGCATTTTTAACCGTACCGTCCCAATATGGTAACCATTGTTGCCCATTTACGAACTTATCATTTGCCAAAAGCTTGTTGCAGTCGGGTGGTTTCTTTATATGTGGTAGGAACCGTAATGGCGACTCCCCCAAACTTTCAACATGCTGCTTTCCATTAGGCTCAAGAAAATCGTTTGGTTGACGTGAAGCTTCTATTGGATACTCCAGTGATTTATACACCTTGAATGTGACATCTTCATCGTGTACGTGCAATTTAAGCTCTCCCTTTCTTAGGTCAATTACAGCACCCCCTGTGGCTAAGAATGGTCGACCTAATATTATAGGGATACCACGATCTTCCTCCATATCAAGAATCAAGAAATCAACGGGAAAAATAAACTTGTCGACTTTGATGAGGACATCTTCAATAACCCCATACAGATGCTTTATAGAGTGATCGGCCATCTGTAGAACTACACTTGTGGGCTTTGCTTCACCAATACCAAGCCTCCGAAATATAGATAGAGGCATCAGGTTAATGCTCGCTCCCAAATCACAAAGTGCCCTTTCAAATATAGAATTCCCAATTTCGCATGGAATAGTGAAACTTCTTGGATCTTTCAGTTTTTGTGGAAGCTTCCGTTGAATAATAGCACTGCATTCTTCCGTCAAAGCGATCATACTGCCTTCTTCGATCTTACGCTTATGAGACAAAATATCTTTCAGAAATTTGGCATATTTAGGCATTTTCTCTAGAGCCTCGGCAAACGGGATGTTGATGTGAAGCTGCTTGAACACCTTCAAGAATTTTTCAAACTGTTTATCCAACTTTGCATTTTTCAGGCGTTGTGGGAAAGGGACCTTAGGGATGATCTCCATTGGAATCTGAGGTGGAGTTTCCTGTAGCTTTTGATCTTTTGGTGTGGACTCGGATGATGACGAATGCACTCCGTCATGTGCGACCACTTTCTTATTTTCTTTGGTACAATTTTTAATCACTGCTCCACTTCTAAGTGTGATGGCATTGCACTGTTCTCTAGAATTGACTTCAGTGGAACTGGGTAATGTGCCATGAGGGCGACCATTTAATGCGACTGCCATCTGTCCCATTTGGATTTCTAAGCTTCGAATTTGGGCTGACTGGTTTTGCAAGGTTGTTCGTGTTTCGGTCATAAATTTAGTTGTGTACTCCCCCATTTCAGCAATCATATTACTGGTGCGTTCTCCCATCTTTGCAATTAAATCCTCCAGATTAGATTTTCTCTCTGGAAACGGAGGTCCCGACTGATTAGCTTGTGGCATCTGTATGGCGTTGTTCGGGTTCTTCCACGAGAAGTTCGGATGATTGTTGTGCCCCCCATTATAGTAATTTCTGGAATTTTGAAGCGTCGGTCTATTATAATTTCCCACAAATTGAGCTTGTTCAGATGAATTGCTAGCCATTTGGTTTCCTTTCTGACAGTTTTCACTAGCATGTGGTCCTTGGCACCAATGACATTGTATGATCGGGGAATGAATTGCATTAACTCGAGCTTGATTACCTTGGATGTGCTGAGTGAGGGATGCAACCTGTGTAGTCAATACTTTTATCGCTTGCATTTCTGGGGTATTTGGCTGCCTCCTCAAAATCTGATGTTCAACAGGACACTTGTCATTATTTAGGGATAACTCTTCTAACAAGTTGAACGCCTCCTCTTCCGTCTTTTGTAATAGTGATCCACCAGCCGCTGAGTTGACAAGAGTCCGTGTAGAAACTGATAAACCGATGAAGAATGTCTGTATTTGCATCCATTGTGGTAGACCATGTTGGGGGCATTTTCTTAAAAGCTCCTTGAATCGGCCCCATGCTTCATAGATTGTCTCACCATCAAATTGAGCAAAATTGGTGATCTCATTACGGAGTTTCGCCATCTTTTCAAAGGGAAAGAACTTGGATAGAAATTTCTGCATTAATTCATTCCACGTGGTAATTGAATCCGAAGGTAAGGAGTTCAACCAATTCTTCGCGCGATCTCTTAGTGTGAAGGGGAATAACCTGAGCTTGATAGCATCCTCAGAGACATTATGGTATTTAAAAGTATCACAGACCTCGACGAAGCTAGCAATATGATCCTTAGGGTCCTCATTAGGCAGGCCACAAAATTGATACTGTTGGATCATTTGTATTGTTCCCGGCTTTATTTCAAAATTATTGCACGTGATAGCAGGTTTCCGAATTGCTGATTGAATCCCGTCCATGGATGGCATAACATAATCGAGCAAAGTTCGTCGTCCGACCTCTGCCACTTCAACCCTCTGTTGTAGATTTGCGTTTTGATCATCTGCCATAATTGCTTGTTTTGTTTCCCTTCGATTTCGGCGACAGGTTCGTTCAATTTCAAGGTCGATAGGGATTAGGTTGGCAGTACCTAATTTTCGCATACACCTGTAATGTGCAAATAATGTAATTTAAGCCTAGCAGCAAAAGGAAATTCAAATATAAACTAAAATCAAATAATTCAATAATAACAAAATTAATTCCCCGGCAACGGCGCCAAAAACTTGTTGCGAAAAATCGTATACGCAAGTGCACGTGTCGCAAAAGTAATAAAGTGTATATAAGTACGAGTGTCGATCCCACGAGGAATAAATATATTAAATATTGAATATCTAATTTTCAGTTTAATTTGAAAAGAAATAATATGTTGATAATTTTAGATTTTAAATTAAATTAAAATAATTCAAATAAAAGAAATTAAACAATTTAAATAATAGACTTGAATATAAAAGAGTAAGATTATATGATGAGAAAATCCAGGGTTCCGATTTTACTTAGCTAATCTTATTTATTAAACCTAATTCAAGTAATTAAATCCTATTCCGTCGTGTTGATGGCAATTTCACGAAAATATTCATCAATCTCTCTCGAGCAAAGACAAACTTATTCAATTAACGAATTATCACCTCTCGGTCTCTAATCCTGAGAATTAATTGAATACATTAAGAGCAAGAAATTATATTACCACTCAAACGCCCTAATTATCTCTAGCCTATGATCCTTTTTAAGGCAATTTATTCAGTGCACGGTTAAATTCTCCGCTCTCGCATCCCGAACTAACCCTAAAGTTCTTAGTTTTGGTGATCAAGCAAACCTAAGTATTACGTTCAGAATAAATTACTCAACACAGAACAGGAACAGAAAATTAAGAACCTGAATTAAGAAAAATAAATAATCATAGTAAAATTACGTCGAAACCCTAGAACAGGAAGTTTAGTTCATGCTAAAAGATAAATAAACAATAATAATACTAAATAGTTGCATAACGAAACAGTGGAAAAGTAAAAAGAAAATAAAACTATTATGAATATAGCCTGATCGCCTCTCCTTGCCGTAAATCGCCTCGGTGTTGCTCTCTGTCGCCGCCTCTCAAGAATGCAGAATAACCTAAAGGCACTGCCTCGTTAGGTTTTATTGTTTTCTTTCAACTCAATCAATGGTTGAGATTAGATCTGCCTTCAGATGAACGGTTCAGATTAAAAATTCAACTTTCCAAATTTGTAGATTGAGAGGCGATCGATCTCTGCAATGTTTAGAGATCGATCGCTGACTTTTTCTTCAATTGCATGGCGATCGATCTCTGTATTGTATAGAGATCGATCGCTGGCTGTTTGTGGGAGTGGACAGAGATCGATCGCTTACTTTCCTTACATGGATGGAGATCGATCGCTGGCTTTTTTTCACATATATGGAGATCGATCGCTGGCTCCCGTTTATTCTTGGGCATGAGTGGCGATCGATCTCTGGAATAGATAGAGATCGATCGCTCAGTCTTCTACTTCTTTAATTCGATCCGATTCCTGTTGTAATTAAAATTTCTGCACACTTGCACAAAATATATTAAATTCCTTCAAATGCTTGAGAAAAAGCTTATCAAATCAAATATAGAAAGTATAAATAAGTGCGTAAAATACACACTTATCAGATGGCTCTAAAACTCGAGACCCTCTATGCATGATCTGAAAAGGAAGAACTCAAGCAGTTCCAGAATGTTTTCAAAACATTTCAAGGCAGTAATACATAATATTTCAAGAGACAACTATCAACTGTCAACAGAGATTTAAAAACTTGGACATCAGAACTGATACATTATATATATATCCAACAGAATTTCCTACAGAGTTTTTAAAGCAAAACACAGAACCTTAACAGAGTTTTAAAACAAACACAACAGAATTCTAGAAGAGTTTACAGATATGAACTTTACTTTGAAAACTAAGACTTAAACCTCGGAACAGAAAATAGTGTCTGACTGCAGCAACCCAACCCCTCCATGAGCTCGAGCCACCAGCCACCAGCCACCTAATCATCAGACTGAGGCACAAAGTTCTCATTTTCAGGTTCAGTACCTACATCAGGGAGTTCACCTATGAGTCTAAAACTCAGTAAGAACATAATAAGATGCAGTGATGCAAAATGTTATGCATGCGGTTTTCAGAAATACAGTGACAGTACAGAACATTACGTTTCAGTGGCAGAGGGGTATAAGTGGGGCTTATAGGGGAACTGGCGAACAGTAGGTGCACTATCAGGCACAACAGTAATACAGAACAGAACAGAAATAGATCTGGGGGCCAGTCCCTGTCCCGCACTTAACCAGTACATTTCAGTCAGATTTTATCTTGTTTAGCTTCAAACCGTGTACAGAAAACATTTGCATGCCTTTCAGAGAAAACGTGTATGCATGAACGGTGCTTGAACTTAAACTGGCAGACAACATAAATAAGACAACAGAAAGTAAATCACAGCCAGACATTTCAGAACATAACTCTAACTCTTCTACCCGGAACAACCCGACAGAATAGAGAACCTAGTACCTCCGTGATGTAGGGCCTTAAGGGCCAACCTACAGATATGAACTTACCTGTTTGCTGTAGAGTTGATGGTTCTGAACGTCTCGGAAATGCTCGAACCTGTACATGCACGCTCAGAAAATAAGCAAGCTGCAAATGCTAACTAATAAGATAGAAGAATCAGTTCTAAACTCATTCAAACCCTTAGAAAACAAACCGGTGTGTTTTCATCCAAAAACAGTGAGGTTTTACCAAAGTATCACAATCCTTTACTCCAACCAAAACTCGCATTAAACTTGTCTAAACTTGTTAACATTAAAAGATGCTTACCCTAGTGGAAAAACAGAAAGGGTTCGAGGAGGTCGAAGTAACTTCGATAGCTGTTTGTCGACTAGAAGAGAGAATGCCGAGAAGAGAATGGAGAGAGAGAGAGAGAGAGAGAGAGAGAGAGAGAGAGAGAGAGAGAAGTGAAGAGGGTTTCACGTAGGAGAAGGAGTATGTCTTGTTCAGCAAGTTGCCAAGTGTCAATAGCATATTGGTTTCTTCCCACCAACCTTAATTAGTTCTCTATTTTACCCTTCCATCCATTTCCAACTAACATGCTTTGTTTAGTTAGTCATTAGTTTGCTTCTCGCCTCACAAAACGCTCCAAAATTTACAATAAAATAGTTTTTGTATTTATGGCAATTTAAATCCATACAACAATTCAACAGATTATTACATGGCAAAAATGCCGGGTGTTACATTCCACCCACCTTAACAGAAATTTTGTCCCCAAAATTTGCCTAAGCGAATAACTCCGGATATTGGGTTCTAACATCCTCTTGTCTTTCCCACGTGGCTTCCTCCACATTATGATTTCGCCACAAAACTTTCACCAATGGGACCACTCGATTGTGCAACACTTTGAGTGACATATCAAATATCTGTATAAGCCTTTCTTCATAGGTCAGCGTCGGCATGATATCAAAGTTCTCATGTTCCACGATCTGGGTTGGGTCTCGAACATATTTTCTCAGCATCGAAACATGGAAGACATTGTGAACTCCATCCATTGATGCTGGCAATTGTAGTCTGTAAGCCATGTTTCCCAGGATGGGAAAAGGGCCAATGAATCGTGGGCTGAGCTTCCCTTTCTTACCGAATCTCATTACGCCCTTGAAAGGCGACACCTTCAGGAATACTTCATCGCCCACAGCGAACTCTAAGTCTCTTCTCCTGTGGTCCGCATAACTCTTCTGTCGACTCTGAGCAATCCTTATTCGTTGTTTGATAGCAGCTATCATCTCGGACATCTGCTGTAATATCTCAGAGCCGATAAGATTGGTTTCCCCAACCTCATCCCAACACAATGGGGATCTACACTTCCTGCCATAGAGAGCTTCATATGGAGCCATACCGATTGTAGCCTAATAGCTGTTGTTGTATGCAAACTCCACAAGTGGCAAATATCTACTCCAAGGAGCATGAAATTCCAGCACGCACGACCTTAGCATATCCTCGAGTATTTGGATTGTTCTCTCAGATTGTCCTTCAGTCTGCGGATGAAATGCCGTGCTGAAATCCAACTTCGTACCCAAAGAGTTCTGCAAACTTTTCCAAAACCTGGAAGTGAATCTGGGATCACGGTCTTAGACGATCGACACAGGTACGCCATGCAGTTTAATAATCTCGCTAATATACAGCTCTGCATACTGATCCATGGAGTACGTCGTCTTCACAGGTAGAAAGTGGGCCAACTTTGTCAATCTATCCACTATGACCCAAATGCTATTATGGCCCTTAGCTGTTCTTGGTAGGCCAACAACAAAATCCATTGTTATGTTCTCCCATTTTCATTCGGGAATCGGAAGAAATTGAAGCGTTCCACTTGGTCGTTGATGTTCAGCTTTGACCTGATGACATATCATACAAGACTCCACATACTTGGCCACTTCATTCTTCATATTCGGCCACCAGAAGTGAAGTTTTAAGTCTTGATACATCTTCGTGCTTCTAGGATGTACAGAGAAAGAAGATGAGTGGGCTTCCGACAAGATGTGTTTCCGTAACTCTTCATCCTTTGGAACATACCATCTATCTCTGAACTTTAGGATACCATCTCCCGAATAGCTGAACTCGGAAGAGACCATAGGTAACTTGCTTACTATATCGGCCATTTCCTTTGAATTGGTCTTCTGGGCCTCTTTAATTCGGTCCAGAACGGTTGGCCGTAACGTTAGATTTGCCAGTACGGCCGATAGTTTAGAAACTACCTCCAGTTCAAACTTTTGGATTTCTGTCCTCAAAGGCAATGAGATAGTAGCCAAGGTCGATTGCATAGTAGACGGCATCATGCTCAACGCATCGGCTACCACATTAGCTTTCCCCGGGTGGTATTTAATCTCAACATTGTAATCCTTCACGATTTCTAACCACCGCCTTTGCCTCATATTTAACTCTTTCTGAGTAAAGATATACTTCAAACTTTTGTGATCTGAAAACACCTCACATGATTGGTCATACAAGTGGTGTCTCCATACCTTCAGCGCAAATACAACCGCCGCTAACTCGAGGTCATGAGTATGGTAGTTTTGCTCATGGTTCTTCAATTGTCGGGATGCGTATGCCACTACTTTCCCTTCTTGCATTAGTACACACCCCAATCCAATCTTGGAAGCATCACAATACACGCTGAATTTTCCGTCTTCAATCGGCAACACTAATAGAGGAGCAGTGGTTAATTTTTGTTTGAGTGTCTGAAAACTTATTTCACAAACTTCAGACCACTTGAACTTGATGCCTTCCTCGTTAAGATGGTCATAGGCTTTGCTATCACAGAAAACCCCTTGATGAATTTTCTGTAATAACCAGCTAATCCGATAAAGTTTCGCACTTCACTGGCATTCCTCGGTCTTGGCCAGTCTTTCACAGCCTGAATCTTGGCCGGATCCACTGAAACTCCTTCTGCAGACACCACATGGCCTAGGAAATTAATCCTACTTAACCAGAATTCACACTTTGACAGCTTGGCATACAATTGGTGCTGTTTCAGCATTGCCAGTACAATTGCCAAGTGTTCCTCATGTTCGGCTTCACTCTTGGAGTAGACCAGGATGTCATCGATGAAAACAATCACAAATTTATCCAAGACGTCTTGGAATATCCTGTTCATCAGTTTCATAAATGCTGCCGGAGCATTAGTTAACCCGAACGACATCACCAAGAACTCTTAATGCCCGTACCGGGTCCTGAAGGCGGTCTTTGGAATGTCATCAGCCCTGACCGTCAACTGGTAATAACCGGAGCGTAAGTCAATCTTAGAAAATACCCGAGCCCCTTGTAGCTGGTCAAATAAATCATCGATTCTCGGCAACGGGTACTTATTCTTGATCGTCAACTTGTTCAGCTCACGGTAGTCAATACACATCCGTAGGGACCCATCCTTCTTCTTAACGAACAAGACGGGAGCACCCCACGGAGAGAAACTTAGGCGCACAAAACCCTTGTCCACCAGTTCTTTCAGCTGAGTCTTCAACTCCTTCAGCTCTATTGGTGCCATGCGGTACGGATTCTTCGATACCGGTTCGGCACCAAGATATACATCGATTTCGAACTCGATTTCACGATCAGGTGGTAATCCCGGTAGGTCATCTAGGAAAACCTCAGGGAAGTTTCGAACCACCGGAATATTTTGAAGTTCGACCACACCTTGCCTCTGAACATCTACTATGTGAACTAGGAATCCGATGCATCCTGACTTCATCAGCTGTTGAGCTTTTAAGGAAGATACAACAAACATACGGTATTTCTTCGATATTGACTGGTAAGAGAATTCTACCTCGTTCGGGCATTTAAACGACACAAGCCCGGATCTACAGTTGATGGTGGCATAATGTCTAAACAGCCAGTCCATCCCCAGAATAACATCGTAACCTTTCATCCCAATGACGATGAGATTGGCATACAACTTCTGGTCCCCAACTGACACTATATCACCCTGTACAACCTGCTCGGAGTGCATAAACTCTCCGGACGGTAGCATAATGCTGTAGGGTTGATCTGACGGCGTACAATAAAACTTCTGTTTAACTACAAAATCCATGGCCACAAACGAATGTGTTGCCCCGTGTCCCACAAGGTATAAGCAGGTACATTACATATCAAGATTGTACCTGTAATTGCTGTGTGCTGATCAGCATCATCAACATCCTCCATCATTGCAAACACCCTAGGTACGGCAAGGTTTGGTCTCGTGTCCGGTGTCAGGCGATCCCGAACATGATGGCCTCCTTTGCCACATCGGAAACATTGGCCAGTAGCAAGTCTGCATTCCCCTCTGTGAGGCTTCTGGCACCTCGGGCATACAGAAAGTTGAGGAGCCCCCATTGGTCTCTTTCCTTTGTCCTGATAAAGAATGGTTTCATTGGGCCTCTTGATGCCCCTGTTCTGCTGCTGTTGAGGTTGTAAATTATGACCTCTTTGTTGCTGTTGTTGCTGTTGAAGAATATTCCGAATAGTTCCTCGTGGTGAATCCCTCTGTCTCTGGTACTTTACCTCCAAAGCCTCCAGTTGATAAGCCTTGGACACCACCTTTGTGTACGGTGCCTCATCAAATCCCCCGTAAGAAATCCCTCGTAAAAGGTCCAGCTTCAAACCCTGAATAAATTGGTGCACCTTGTTCCCAAATGAGGTGCATAGCGGGATAATGATTCGAACTTCTGAACATATTCTGCCACTGGCCCATATTGTCGCAGCCGGGAAAACTCAAGCAACTTTTCCTTCCTCACTCCTTGGTCAAAGTACTTCTCGTAGAAGATTTTCGTGAATCCCTCCCAACATAATGCCACTGTAGTCGACTGCACTGTGTCCCACCAAAATCCAGCACTTTCGGTGAGATAGAATGTGGCACAATTAACTTTCTTGTTGTCTTCCACTTCTGCATAACTGAACATCTTCTCCATTGTTCGAATCCAGGTTTCAGCACGGGTCGGGTCTGTAGACAGTCCATCAAATGAGGCGGCTGGAGTCGCCGGAATCTATCTCCATTGTTGTCACGTGAAGCATTTCCATGGTTATTATTGTTATGGTTCCCGCTGTCTTCTCTGGCCATCATACGTTCCACCATGCGAGACTGTACTCCCACCAGTTCGGTTAGTCGGTCAATGGCACGAGAGCTTTCACTTGACTCTTCCTGATGTCCTCTCACCATTTCTAATAAACCCTATAAACAGAATAACCTAATTTATTAAATAGAACTTTGACAGGGATTTAAACACTTACAGTTGGTGGAACGATCTCACGTGGCAGTTGTGCAGTCAGACATTTCACAGAACCGGTTTTAAAACCTTGTCGCTCTGATACCATAACTGTGACGACCCGAATCCAGATCCCGATTGGAATCCAAGAACCAAGCCGTCACTCCGGACATTTAACGGGAAACAGGGACTATTTTTTTTTAAAAAAAAAACAGACTGAACATTTACAAAACTATACACAGAGGGAGAGAAGATGTTCTCTGGTTTGAAAGCAAAACGGGTTTCACTGAAGGATGGCAGAAGAAAACCGAAATGCAAGAATGTAGACGGAAAACAATTAGGAATCATAATACAACAAAGTGACAGAAGGAAAGCAGGAAGACAGGGATATTAAAGAGAAACTTAAACTGGAGAAGAAACATACTGTGGAAGGCTACAGTGTATAACAGAAACCATAGACAATCGGGGATGAATAATAGAAGAGAAAAAGGTAAAACAGAAAACAGAAATGGGCGACAAAATATAGAAACAGAATAAAACAGGAAAACGTAGGCGGAAGACTTAGTTTAAAAACCAATAAAATACTGTTGGGCGGAAGATGTGAGCTGACGTCAAACGGAAGATGCATTTGCAAAGACAGAAGTAAGGATGACATCAGACGGAAGATTAAAGCTATCGGTGGATTCAGATACGACAAAAGACGAACAGTATTCAGTGGAAGAGGCTGAGTAAAACTGGGCGGAAGAGGTGGTGGCGTCAGCCAGAAGATGGGTGACGTCAGGCGGAAGATACAGACAGCAGACGGAATCAAATGAAATGATGACATCAGCCGGAAGATGGATGACGTCAACCGGAAGATACAGACAACAGAGGAAACCAAATGAAATGATGACGTCAGCCGGAAGATGGATGACGTCAACCAGAAAATACAGACAGTAAAGGAAATCAAATGAAATGATGACGTCAGCCGGAAGATACAGACAGTAGAGGAAATCAAATGAAATGATGACGTCAGCCGGAAGATGGATGACGTCAGCTGGAAGATACAGACAGCAGAGGAAATCAAATGAAATGATGACGTCAGCCGGAAGATGGATGACGTCAACCGGAAGATACAGACAGCAGAGGAAATCAAATGAAATGATGACGTCAGCCGGAAGATACAGACAGCAACTGTGAATAAACTGGGCGGAAGACTAAATTTTAAGGTCAGCGAAACAAACGGGCAGCGGGCAGCGGTGGATGAAATCGGAAGATGTAGTTTTTAAGGAAAATTTACAACTTTTGACAACTTTTAACCGGAGGACATACAAACAGAAAACCTCAAAACAGAAGGCATAAAGTTTCAAACCTTCAAAACCCGATTTCAAACAAAGTTTTGAATCATGCTCTACAAGTGACAGGGGTTCAAGAAAACAAACTGCATGGATGGCTCTAAAACTCGAGACCGTCCATGCATGATCTGAAAAGGGAGAACTCAAGCAGTTCCAGAATGTTTTCAAAACATTTCAAGGCAGTAATACATAATATTGCAAGAGACAACTATCAACTGTCAACAGAGATTTAAAAACTTGGACATTAGAACTGATACATTATATATATATCCAACAGAATCTCCTACAGAGTTTTTAAAGCAAAACACAGAACCTTAACAGAGTTTTAAAACAAACACAACAGAATTCTAGAAGAGTTTACAGATATGAACTTTACTTTGAAAACTAAGACTTAAACCTCGGAACAGAAAATAGTGTCTGACTGCAGCAACCCAACCCCTCCATGAGCTCGAGCCACCAGCCACCAGCCACCTAATCATCAGACTGAGACACAAAGTTATCATTTTCAGGTTCAGTACCTACATCAGGGAGTTCACCTATGAGTCTAAAACTCAGTAAGAACATAATAAGATGCAGTGATGCAAAATGTTATGCATGCGGTTTTCAGAAATACAGTGACAGTACAGAACATTACGTTTCAGTGGCAGAGGGGTATAAGTGGGGCTTATAGGGGAACTGGCGAACAGTAGGTGCACTATCAGGCACAACAGTAATACAGAACAGAATAGAAACAGATCTGGGGGCCAGTCCCCATCCCGCACTTAACCAATACATTTCAGTCAGATTTTATCTTGTTTAGCTTCAAACCGTGTACAGAAAATATTTGCATGTCTTTCAGAGAAAAGGTGTATGCATGAACGGTGCTTGAACTTAAACTGGCAGACAACAGAAATAAGACAACATAAAGTAAATCAAAGCAAGACATTTCAAAACATAACTCTAACTCTTCTACCCGGAACAACCCGACAGAATAGAGAATCTAGTACCTCCATGATGTAAGGCCTTAAGGGCCAACCTACGGATATGAACTTACCTGTTTGCTGTAGAGTTGATGGTTCTGAACGTCTCGGAAATGCTCGAACCTGTACATGCACGCTCAGAAAATAAGCAAGCTGCAAATGCTAACTAATAAGTTAGAAGAATCAGTTCTAAACTCATTCAAACCCTTATAAAACAAACCGGTGTGTTTTCATCCAAAAACAGTGAGTTTTTACCAAAGTATCACAATCCTTTACTCCAACCAAAGCTCGCATTAAACTTGTCCAAACTTGTTAGCATTAAAAGATGCTTACCCTAGTGGAAAAACAGAAAGGGTCCGAGGAGGTCGAAGTAACTTTGATGGCTGTTTGTCGACTGGAAGAGAGAATGCCGAGAAGAGAATGGAGAGAGAGAGAGAGAGAGAGAGAGAGAGAGAGAGAGAGAGAGCGAGAGAGAGAGAGAGAGAGAGAGAGAAGTGAAGAGGGTTTCACGTAGGAGAAGGAGTATGTCTTGTTCAGCAAGTTGCCAAGTGTCGATGGCATATTGGTTTCTTCCCACCAACCTTAATTAGTTCTCTATTTTACCCTTCCATCCATTTCCAACTAACATGCTTTGTTTAGTTAGTCATTAGTTTGCTTCTCGCTTCACAAAACGCTCCAAAATTTACAATAAAATAGTTTCTGTATTTATGGCAATTTAAATCCATACAACAATTCAACAGATTATTACATGGCAAAAATGCCGGGTGTTACAACTATGGTGTGCATTTGTTGACACTGTGATGAGGATGCCGAAGTGCACATCGGATGTGGCTGCCTAACCGAGCAAACTTTTTTTGTTTTATGGGTTTTACTTGTAATTTTAAAAATACCCAAATCGACTTGGTCATTATTTCTTTTACTTTTATATTTGATATAAATTGTCTTATCATTGTCATGCATCACATGTCATATAGTATTTGCATAAAGAGCCTACTCATAATTTTAGCTTTCTCACATTGACATGCATTCATAGTATATGCTTTATTTATTTATTTTAATAAATTAGTTTGTTAAAACTCAAATGGTTTTAATTTGATTAAAACTATGTGAGAAATAAAATAGTGTAAAATTTTAATTGTTAAAATTTTACATTATTTTATAAATTCTAAATAAATTGTTTATTTAGAGTCATTAATTTTATAATTTGATTATAAAATTGATAATTTATAAAAAAATAAATTAATTTTTATAAAAGTTTAATAGAATATGTGATATTCTATAAAATCACATTAATTCTAAATAATGAGTGGGAGCGAGGAGTTAGGTGTAATCAAATTTTGAATTTAGAAGTATCAAGAAATCATCATGGGATTATTCTTAATGAACTACAATATACTTTAAAATTACTTTCAGACACAGGGTTTTTGGGTTGTAAATAAGCAAATATGTAACACCCGGCATTTTTGCCATGTAATTGTTTTCCCGAATCATTTATGCGGGATTAACATTATATTTATACAACGTATGTTTTGGTTGAATTGTTGGAAATGTTTAGTGAAACTAAACTAATGTGTAACCAAAACAAAGCAAATTAGTTAAAAACCAATTGAGGGGTAAATAGGGAAGCAATTAAGGTGGTTGGGAAAGATCAAGTAGATGAGTGACACTTGGCAAAGACTTGCTGAAGGAGCCAATGCCTTTTCTCTTCCATCCTTCCTTTTTTCTCTTCACTCTACGTGAAGCACTCTCTGTTTTCTCTCTTCCAGGCGATTAAGAAGAAACTTCCACGCCTTGTTTCTCTAGCATTTCTCCGTTTTCTTCAGCAAAGGTAAGCATCTACTCACACTAATAAATTTGGACAAGTTTAAGGTGAGTTTTTACCGAAGTTTAGGGTTTCGGTTTTCGATGAAAACTCACTATTTTTGGATGAAAACACGTTGGTGTGTTTTCTAAAGAGTTGAAATGTGTTTGCTACATTTCCTACGAGATATTAGTTAGCATTTGTAGCGTGTTTAAACTCTGAACATTCATGCTACAGGTCCGAGCTTTCCAGAGACGTTCGAGCATACTACTTGGCTGCACACAGGTAAGTTCATTCATCTATGTTGGCCCTTAAGGCCCTACAACTTGGAGGTACTAGGTCTGGTCTGGTTCGGGTAGATAGAGTTTAAGTTATGTTTTAAGCTAAACTTGCTCCTGTTACGTTCTATTCTCCCTGTTGCATTTATTCTGTCATTTATGTTGAGCATCACACTTATTCATGCATACACGTTTCCTGTAAAAGCATGCAAATGTTTTCAGCACCGGTTTTGAAGTAAGTAAGATAAAATCATGTAAAGAAAATGTATGGTTAAGTGTGGACGAGGACTGGCATCCTGTCAAGTACTCCTGTTATGTCCTGAAGTGGCATGTACATCCTGTTGCGCCAGCTCCTTCTCCCACTTATACCTTTCCTGTCCAGTGAAACGCAATGTTAAGTAATGTAATGATCACGTATTTCAAAGTCCATGCATCACTGCATTGCATTTCATGTTCTTATTGAGCTCTAGGCTCATAGTTGAACTCCTGTTGTAGGTATGGATTTTCCAGATGAGGAGCTTGAGCCTCAACTGACGAGTTGATGTAGTTGGTGGGAGGAGCTCACGGGATGGTTGCTGCAGCCAGACAAATCCTGTCCCGAGGTTTAAGTATTCAAAGTAAAGTCTATGTCTGTAAACCCTACTGGAATTCTGTGTTTGGTTTTTAAACTATGTTAGGATTCTGTATTTTGGTTGTTGAAAACTCTGTAGGAAATTCTGTTGGATATAGATAATGTAAGGTATTCCGTTGGTTAAGCTTTCTCTTGTTAAAACCTCTGTATTCGACAGTTGAACTATGTTTTGAAGTATTCTGGAATTCGTTGGAATATTTTCTGTTAGTCTGTGCATGGACAGCTTCTGGTTTTAGAGCTATCCATGTAGTGTGATTTTTCTTAAGTTTCTGTCATGTTAGAGCCATCCATGAAATTTGTTTTTCCTTAAAATTCCGTCGTGTTTTTCCCGATATGTTCAAAATCATGTTTTGAATCGTTTTCTGAAGTTTGAAGTTTTCATACATTCTGTTTCCACAACTTTGTTTTTATGTAATCATGTTAAAAGTTGCCAGTTTTGTCTTTTAAATTTTTAGTCATCCGGTCACTATTCACATTTTTAACAAATCCGGTCACTGTTCACATTTTTAGTCATCCGGTCACTGTTCACATTTTTAACCAATCCGGTCACTGTTCACATTTTTAGTCATCCGGTCACTGTTCACATTTTTAACAAATCCGGTCACTGTTCACATTTTTAGTCATCCGGTCACTGTTCACATTTTTAACCAATCCGGTCACTGTTCACATTTTTAGTCATCCGGTCACTGTTCACATTTTTAACAAATCCGGTCACTGTTCACATTTTTAGTCATCCGGTCACTGTTCACATTTTTAACCAATCCGGTCACTGTTCACATTTTTAACCAATCCGGTCACTGTTCACACTTTTAGTCATCCGGTCACTGTTCACAATTTTAGTCATCCGGTCACTGTTCACATTTTTAACCAATCCGGTCACTGTTCACATTTTTAGTCATCCGGTCACTGTTCACATTTTTAACCAATCCGGTCACTGTTCACATTTTTAGTCATCCGGTCACTGTTCACATTTTTAACAAATCCGGTCACTGTTCACAATTTAGTCATCCGGTCACTGTTCACATTTTTAACCAATCCGGTCACTGTTCACATTTTTAGTCATCCGGTCACTGTTCACATTTTTAACCAATCCGGTCACTGTTCACATTTTTAGTCATCCGGTCACTGTTCACATTTTTACCAATCCGGTCATGTTCACATTTTTAACCAATCCGGTCACTGTTCACATTTTTAGTCATCCGGTCCACTGTTACTTGTGTCTATTCTATATTCCATATTTCACATCCAGATTAAATGTGTTTTCCAGTTTCACTTCCAGAGAAGGTTTATACTTCTGTTAAGGTTTTTAAAAGTATAAAGTTTAAAAAAAAAAAATATATGTGCCCGTTTTCTGCAAATGTCCCGGAGTGACGGCTCGGTTCTCGGATCCCGATCGGGTTCGGTTTTGGGTCGTCACAAAATACATCACTAGATCCTTTTTCAAAAATATTAGTTGATTCAAAACAACCTCTTAAGGATGTTACATCTTTTCGCAAGCTAATTGGGAGATTGTTATATCTCTCTCTCTAACTCAACCCGACATACCATATGATGTTAATATCTTAAGTCAATTTCTTTCTGCTCCAATAGATCATCACTTGCAAGCACATCACATTCTTCGATATCTTAAATCATCTATTGAACAAGGATTTTTTATCCTGCAAATTCTTCTGCTCAACTTCGGGATTTTATATATTCACGCCGTTTTATAACTAGTTTTTGTGTTTTTTTGAGGGATTCTCTAATCTCGTAGAAATCTAAGAAATAACCAATTGTTTCTTGTTCTTCTTCTGAAGTAACATATCGATCAATGACTGCAACTACTTGCAAAATTATATGGTTGAGGAATTTATTAAAAGATTTCCACATAAAACAATTGATTCTAACAGTTCTGCTCTGCGACGACAAAGCTACCATTTATATTGCCGAAAATTCAATCTTTCATGACCGTACTAAACACAAGTTTTTTTTTGGTTGTAAACCAGCAAATACTTCAATAGATTCTTCAAAACAACCTCTTAAGGATGTTACATCTTTTCGCAAGCTAATGGGAGATTGTTATATCTCTCTCTAACTCGATCTAATATATCATATGCTGTTAATATTTTAAGTCAATTTCTTTCTGCTCCAATAGATCATCACTTGCAAGCACATCACATTCTTTGATATCTTAAATCATCTATTGAACAAGGATTTTTATCCTGCAATTCTTCTGCTCAACTTCGGGATTTAATATTCCCGGCCGTTTATAACTAGTTTTTGTGTTTTTTTGAGGGATTCTCTAATTCCGTGGAAATCTAAGAAATAACCAATTGTTTCTTGTTCTTCTTCTGAAGTAACATATCGATCAATGACTGCAACTACTTGCAAAATTATATGGTTGAGGAATTTATTAAAAGATTTCCACATAAAACAATTGATTTCTACCCGTTCTTCTCTGCGCACAAAGCTAAACCATTTATATGCCGAAAATTCATCTTTCATGTCCGTACTAACACAAGTTTTTTTTTGGTTGTAAACCAGCAAATACTTCAATAGATTCTTTTTCGAAAATATTAGTTGATTCAAAACAAACTCTTAAGGATGTCACAGCTTTTCGCAAGCTAATTGGGAGATTGTTATATCTCTCTCTAACTCGATCTAATATATCATATGCTGTTAATATTTTAAGTCAATTTCTTTCTGCTCCAACAAATCATCACTTGCAAGCACATCACATTCTTTGATATCTTAAATCATCCATTGGACAATGATTATTTTACCTTGCAAATTCTTCTACTCAACTTCGGGATTTTACAAAGTCAGATTGGGCAAGTTGTGCATATTGACGTCGTTCTATAACTGGTTTTTGTGTTTTCTTGAGGGATTCTCTAATTCCGTGGAAATCTAAGAAATAACCAATTATTTCTTGTTCTTCTTCTGAAGCTGCATATTGAGCAATGACTGCAACTACTTGTGAAATTATATGGTTGAGGAATTTATAAAAAGATTTCCATATAAAACAACTGATTCCAACAATTCTGTTCTGCGACAAGAAAGTTGGCATTTATATTGCCCAAAATTTAATTTTTCATGATAGTACTAAACACATCGAAATAGATTGTCATGTTGTTCAGCAACACATGTAGTTGGGCACTATCAAAGAGATGCATGTGGCTTCACACAATCAACTAGCATATATATTCACGAAAGCTTTACATCTGAAGTATTTTCATTCTTTTCTCAGCAAGTTGAGAGTTTGCAATTTACACTCTCCATCTTGACGGGAAGTATTAAGAATAGAAAATATTAAGATGTATACTAAGCTCACGTGTAATAGTCATCGAGCTGAAATACTCAATTACAGTTTATTTTTATGCTATTTTTCTGTTTTCTACAACTGCTTCATTTCCTCTTTAAATAAGAGAAGTCTATCTGTAAGAGAAAGACAATCATCAATACAAATTTCTTCTTTTTCATTTCATTTCATATAATAAAGTTATTAAATGTCAAAATTATTGTAACTTTTAGAAAAAGTTAAAAAAATTGTTTCACGAACACTGAATTAGACCCAACATTCTCAAAAGCTATAAAGATATAAAGCTATAAAGCTATAAAGTTTAAGTCATGTCGGTCTCGTCACTATCCGACTTCAGGTACTGTCATGATAATTGATCGACAATTTGAAAATTATAAGGAAGCCAGCTGTGATGGCCTAATAAATTTAAGGCCGACGTGCTTTTGATGCAACCACAATCTCATAATTTGTTTCTTTCTCTAAAAAATAATTTAGATTGGAAAAAATTTTATTTTCTCAACTACTCTAGCAATTGAGGGAAAGTCATGATGAAAGAGAAATGGTGATCTACATTTTGAAACTATCATCTTCCCAGATCATTATCTTTGGTTCAGCTGTAGCAGAGAATGAACAATGGAGCTTTCTCACGAGAGCCATGAGCATTCGCTGGTCTTCGTTGACGGGGAATCGGACACCGATGAACTTGTTTATTGTTGGGCCTGCGATGGTGAAATATGTGGCGCTAGATACTGTTGCGAAAAATCGTACTACGCAAGTGCACGTGTCGCAAAAGTAATAAAGTGTGTATTAAGTACGAGTGTCGATCTCACGAGGAATAATTATGTTAAAAGTTGAATATCTAATTTCTAGTTTAATTTGAAAAGAAACAATAAATTTAGTGATTTGGATTTTTAAAACTAAAATAATTCAAATAAAATAAGTGAACAATTTAAATAAAATATTCTAAAATAAAGAAGTAAGATTATATGTTGAGAAAATCCAGGGTTCCGATTTCACTTAGCTAATCCTATTTATCAGACCTAATTCAAATAGTTAAATCCTATTTCTATGTGTTGATGGCAATTTCACGAAAATATTTATCAATCTCTCTCGAGCAAAGATAAACTTATTCAACTAACGAATTATCACCTCTCGGTCTCTAATCCTGAGAATTAATTGAATACATTAGGAACAAGAAATTATATTACCACTCAAACGTCCTAACTATCTCTAGCCTAGGATCCTTTTTAAGGCAAAATATTCAGTGCATGGTTAAATTCTCCGCTCTCGCATCCCGAATTAACCCTAAAGTTCTTAGTTTTGGTGATCAAGCAAACCTAAGCATTACGTTCAGAATAAATTACTCAACACAGAACAGAAACAGAAAATTAAATACTTGAATCAAGAAAAATAAATAATCATAACTAGGCTACATCGAAACCCTAGAACAAACGTTTAGTTCATGCTAAAAGGTAAATAAATAACGATAATATTAAATAGTTGCATAATGAAAGAGTAGAAATAAAAATAATAAAAGAAAACTATGCTGGAAGTAGTCGGATCGCCTTGATGTTGCTCTCTGTCGCTGCCTAATTCTGAATCTCCTCTGCCTTTTAGGTCTGCACTTGTTATTTATTGACGTGTTACAATCAAGCAACGGCTAGGATTTAATATCGCTTCGGATCGATGGCTCAAATTAAAACACGTCTGCTTTCCATAAGTTGATTTGAGTAGCGATCAGTCGCTGTCTTTGTAAGGCGCACGGTCGCTGCAATCTTTTGCTTCATCCTCGTATAATTGTGTGGCAGCGATCGGTCTCTGTAGTTTATAGGAATTGATCGCTGCTTCTTTTCTGTGTAATATAACATAGTGATCGGTCTCTGACAGTTGTAGAGATCGATCGCTGCTGTTCTTCAAATGCTTCAAGCTGATCAATGTATCAGCGATCGATTTTTGTTGCTTCTCAGAAATTGATCGCTGCTTGCTCCTAATATGTGGCGATTGTGGCGATTGTGGCGATCGATCTCTGCTAATTCCTGGAGATCGATCGCTGCTCATGACTTCTCTTCTTTAAAACTTTGATTCCTGTTTTTAAAATCTTTACTGCACACTTGACAATTTTTGTTAAGTTCTTGCGATCACTTGAGGAAAATTATTCATTTCAAGTATAAAGAGTATAAATAAGTGCGTAAAATACACACTTATCACACCCCCAAACTTGATTGAAAGCTTGTCCTCAAGCGAACACAAATAAGCATAGAAAATCAAACAAAGTTTATTCAATAAACATTAAAATTCAAAGAGGCTGCAAAATATTTCAAATTTCCATGGTAAAACTATTTAAGTCATAGTTTATAGTATTTTGTCTCAGCTTGACAATTGCATGCAAATTAACCATCTAAATAAATACTTTCAATACTACAATTCATGACATATCATTGAAAGAAACTAAATCAGAAATTCTTGTGTATGTATATCTGCTCAAACTCAATATCTTTTAACTGATAAATTTATAATTGTGTCTTTATGAGAAGGGAAATAAAAATAACTCTCAGGGTCACTCCATCCACTCTTATTGTTCATCAGTCTTGCCCATTATTCACTAATAATAAATATGAGTAAACAGATAAAAGTCGATAGGTCTTTAATTAAGCTTGTAATGTAAGGCCAGGTTATAGGTAGGAAATTTTTGGATTCAAACGAAACTCTAGAGCACAATTCATCCTTATGTCACCCTCCCTTCTTACACTCACTTGAACTCTTTTCTAATAGTTAACTCAATAATCCCCACAAACTTGTCTCACTCTCTATTTTTCAAAACCAACTCTTTTGTCAATGTCTTTACTAACAAACATGAAATACAAATAATAACAATCACAACTAATCATAAAAATTTGTTCTACTACTGAACAATTCAACTTTTTTTTTTTTTTTTTTTTTTTTTTTTTTTTTTTTTTTTTTTTTTTTTTTTTTTTTTTTTTTTTTTTTTTTTTTTTTTTTTTTTTTTTTTTTTTTTTTTTTTTTTTTTTTTTTTTTTTTTTTTTTTTTTTTTTTTTTTTTTTTTTTTTTTTTTTTTTTTTTTTTTTTTTTTTTTTTTTTTTTTTTTTTTTTTTTTTTTTTTTTTTTTTTTTTTTTTTTTTTTTTTTTTTTTTTTTTTTTTTTTTTTTTTTTTTTTTTTTTTTTTTTTTTTTTTTTTTTTTTTTTTTTTTTTTTTTTTTTTTTTTTTTTTTTTTTTTTTTTT
This sequence comes from Begonia masoniana, assembly GCA_022432975.1. Classification (NCBI taxonomy): domain Eukaryota; kingdom Viridiplantae; phylum Streptophyta; class Magnoliopsida; order Cucurbitales; family Begoniaceae; genus Begonia; species Begonia masoniana. Next base: position 9,942,205 of record CM039509.1, read on the forward strand.
TTTTTTTTTTTTTTTTTTTTTTTTTTTTTTTTTTTTTTTTTTTTTTTTTTTTTTTTTTTTTTTTTTTTTTTTTTTTTTTTTTTTTTTTTTTTTTTTTTTTTTTTTTTTTTTTTTTTTTTTTTTTTTTTTTTTTTTTTTTTTTTTTTTTTTTTTTTTTTTTTTTTTTTTTTTTTTTTTTTTTTTTTTTTTTTTTTTTTATTACCTTTGATTCTCACCACTACTTTCTCCAAACTCTCCCTGTAATATGAATCCCAAAACTGTGCTCAATAAATAGGATAGTCAAAATAATTTCAGGATAGGCTAAATTTGGGTTGACACAATAGTGGTAATACAGGTTCAATAGGATACTAGGGGTGCATTTAAATGACACAAATAAGGTAATGTAATAAAGGCTCAAACGGTCCAAAAATGGCCTAAGTCATATCTTATTTCTGCAAAAATCATAATTTGTATTCATGAATGCAGGGCAAAACCAGGAACAATTTAATACTCACTAATCACTCACTAAATTTAATGGAGCTCACTCCCTTTCAGTGTTTGCACTCAAGCACTCCCTTACTGTGTTTAGGCTCTCGATCTCAAGACAACAATTTATATCATTATCAGTTAAATTTAAACTGTAACACCCGGTTTATTAGAATTAAAATAATCTATTAATCTTCTAAGTGTGAATTTTATAGAATGAAATTTAGGGGTAATAGTAAATCAATTAGGTTAATGAGTAACTAAGTGAGGGCATAAGGGTAATTGTCAATTTGCAAATGGATAACGTATTTAAGGAAAGAGTAAATGAGGTATAGCCGTCATACTCATTTCACTCTCGGTTTTCAGCTCAACCCAGCAGAGCTCTCTAGGCGATTTCCTCACCGATTCCTCCAACCCAGGTGAGTTTTGATTCGATTAATTGCTGATTTTAGTACCTAGGTAGCTTAAGGATCCCAACGTATGCATTTTGTTAATGTTACGAGTGAGAGATTCTGCTTGAGGATTAGAGCAGAATCGGGAATGTTAGATAAATAGAAATGCCCAACCCACTCCTTAGATTTCTGAATAGCTTAGATTGAGGTTTAACGTTATGTTTATGAATATAGGTGAACAAACCCCCGAAGTAGCTCTTAAACGAGCATTTGCAAGGAATCCAGGTAAGTAACGTATTGCTTGTGCCTTCGGGCCTACATCACAAAACAGTAGGTTTATGTATGCTTGAATATTTCTATGTCCATGCATCATGTTTTTGTTAAAAGTTACGAAAATGAATTCATGTAAGGAATGGTAAGGTATGAACTGTATGCGACAGACAAACTATAAGGGAACTAATCCACCCCTTAACTTATGAAGGGATTTAGACATTGGGAGAATGATCCCACTCCCAAGGGAACCATGGGATAGATCAGCTGTTAAGGGAATTCATCCGCCCCTTAATTGAGTATGAGGATGTAGACATTGGGAGAATTGATCCCACTCCCAAGGAACCATGGGATCTGATCATGATATGAACGAATATGTATGCCACTGAGAGGAGAAAATAGAAACTGCATATTTAGGAGTTTAAGCTCAGCATTTTATTTCATTCATATACTGCTTACTTACTTAGCATTAGGCTAATAGATGAGTTTTGTGATGTAGGTGAAGAAGTGTTAGCAGGTGTGTCTCCTGATCATGTTGAGGAATAGTGGACGTTGGAGGAGTGCATTCAGGCCTCGACATGGTAACTGATGGGGCGGTTTAGCATGTTGTCTACAGATGTAGAGGTTTAGTGGATAATGATTTAAATTGAGTATATGGAGTTTTTAGTAAAGGAGATTACAGCTGCTTGACTTCGTTTTCGAAATTTCTGATTTTCATGTTCTACTGATTTTGATCAATACAATGACTTGGAGTGTATGAATGGATTTTTGGTAAAATGTTTTAAGTCTGTTAGATAGTCGAATCTTTCTCGGGTTATAGACAGGTTGTTTAGTCCATTGGTGGGAATTGAATAATTTTGTATCAGTGGATATGTGTAGAGGTTTATTGCGTTCTGTTGAAAGGAATTGTGTTGATGTCTATCGGAAGAGGAAAGCATTTGTCTTCCGGCTGACGTCATCGGAAGAGTAAAGCATTTGTCTTCCGGCTGACGTCATCGGAAGAGTAAAGCATTTGTCTTCCGGCTGACGTCATCGGCAGAAGAAGTGTAATGGAAGTCGGGTGAGTATGTCTTCCGGCTGACGTCATCGGAAGAGGAAAGCATTTGTCTTCCGGCTGACGTCATCGGCAGAAGAAGTGTAATGGAAGTCGGGTGAGTATGTCTTCCGGCTGACGTCATCGGAAGAGGAAAGCATTTGTCTTCCGGCTGACGTCATCGGCAGAAGAAGTGTAATGGAAGTCGGGTGAGTATGTCTTCCGGCTGACGTCATCGGCAGAAGAAGTGTAATGGAAGTCGGGTGAGTATGTCTTCCGGCTGACGTCATCGGCAGAAGAAGTGTAATGGAAGTCGGGTGAGTATGTCTTCCGGCTGACGTCATCGGCAGAAGAAGTGTAATGGAAGTCGGGTGAGTATGTCTTCCGGCTGACGTCATCGGCAGAAGAAGTGTAATGGAAGTCGGGTGAGTATGTCTTCCGGCTGACGTCATCGGCAGAAGAAGTGTAATGGAAGTCGGGTGAGTATGTCTTCCGGCTGACGTCATCGGCAGAAGAAGTGTAATGGAAGTCGGGTGAGTATGTCTTCCGGCTGACGTCATCGGCAGAAGAAGTGTAATGGAAGTCGGGTGAGTATGTCTTCCGGCTGACGTCATCGGCAGAAGAAGTGTAATGGAAGTCGGGTGAGTATGTCTTCCGGCTGACGTCATCGGCAGAAGAAGTGTAATGGAAGTCGGGTGAGTATGTCTTCCGGCTGACGTCATCGGCAGAAGAAGTGTAATGGAAGTCGGGTGAGTATGTCTTCCGGCTGACGTCATCGGCAGAAGAAGTGTAATGGAAGTCGGGTGAGTATGTCTTCCGGCTGACGTCATCGGCAGAAGAAGTGTAATGGAAGTCGGGTGAGTATGTCTTCCGGCTGACGTCATCGGCAGAAGAAGTGTAATGGAAGTCGGGTGAGTATGTCTTCCGGCTGACGTCATCGGCAGAAGAAGTGTAATGGAAGTCGGGTGAGTATGTCTTCCGGCTGACGTCATCGGCAGAAGAAGTGTAATGGAAGTCGGGTGAGTATGTCTTCCGGCTGACGTCATCGGCAGAAGAAGTGTAATGGAAGTCGGGTGAGTATGTCTTCCGGCTGACGTCATCGGCAGAAGAAGTGTAATGGAAGTCGGGTGAGTATGTCTTCCGGCTGACGTCATCGGCAGAAGAAGTGTAATGGAAGTCGGGTGAGTATGTCTTCCGGCTGACGTCATCGGCAGAAGAAGTGTAATGGAAGTCGGGTGAGTATGTCTTCCGGCTGACGTCATCGGCAGAAGAAGTGTAATGGAAGTCGGGTGAGTATGTCTTCCGGCTGACGTCATCGGCAGAAGAAGTGTAATGGAAGTCGGGTGAGTATGTCTTCCGGCTGACGTCATCGGCAGAAGAAGTGTAATGGAAGTCGGGTGAGTATGTCTTCCGGCTGACGTCATCGGCAGAAGAAGTGTAATGGAAGTCGGGTGAGTATGTCTTCCGGCTGACGTCATCGGCAGAAGAAGTGTAATGGAAGTCGGGTGAGTATGTCTTCCGGCTGACGTCATCGGCAGAAGAAGTGTAATGGAAGTCGGGTGAGTATGTCTTCCGGCTGACGTCATCGGCAGAAGAAGTGTAATGGAAGTCGGGTGAGTATGTCTTCCGGCTGACGTCATCGGCAGAAGAAGTGTAATGGAAGTCGGGTGAGTATGTCTTCCGGCTGACGTCATCGGCAGAAGAAGTGTAATGGAAGTCGGGTGAGTATGTCTTCCGGCTGACGTCATCGGCAGAAGAAGTGTAATGGAAGTCGGGTGAGTATGTCTTCCGGCTGACAGTATATTTACAGTTCGTCTAACTTCTAGTTGTTTAAATGATTTTTCCGCCTGCAAAGTGTTCAAATGTTTTGAATGTATAGAAAATGTCAATTTTGACTGTCGAATGAAATTTTTAAAATTTATCCGAAAATTTCTTAGTCATGGTCAAGTAATGAGTAGCGAACCGGGTTCAGATAATTCGGGGGTATAGTATGGTATCAGAGACATGTTGCTACAACGTTCAGAAGATTATCATCAGTGCCAATCGTCGCATGAATATACTCCAACAACTGTAAGTGTTATGTTAGCTTTAGTTATAAGATGTTTATGAGTATAGATAACCTTGTGCAGAACCTTATACAATGGTTAGACGACGGGGAGACCAAGAGTACCTAGGAGATGCCAAACTTGAGGAGTGAAAGAAGATAGAAGTGTAATGGAAGTCGGGTGAGTATGTCTTCCGGCTGACGTCATCGGCAGAAGAAGTGTAATGGAAGTCGGGTGAGTATGTCTTCCGGCTGACGTCATCGGCAGAAGAAGTGTAATGGAAGTCGGGTGAGTATGTCTTCCGGCTGACGTCATCGGCAGAAGAAGTGTAATGGAAGTCGGGTGAGTATGTCTTCCGGCTGACGTCATCGGCAGAAGAAGTGTAATGGAAGTCGGGTGAGTATGTCTTCCGGCTGACGTCATCGGCAGAAGAAGTGTAATGGAAGTCGGGTGAGTATGTCTTCCGGCTGACGTCATCGGCAGAAGAAGTGTAATGGAAGTCGGGTGAGTATGTCTTCCGGCTGACGTCATCGGCAGAAGAAGTGTAATGGAAGTCGGGTGAGTATGTCTTCCGGCTGACGTCATCGGCAGAAGAAGTGTAATGGAAGTCGGGTGAGTATGTCTTCCGGCTGACGTCATCGGCAGAAGAAGTGTAATGGAAGTCTCTGTCAGGTTTGCTGGATACCTCGTTCATAGGAATGAGGACAAAGTGTTCATACCTACAAGGTCTAAAGCCAGAAATTACAGAGGAGTAAAGTATTCAGGCATCAAAGGCTTGTCATTCAGTGAAGTAGTGTCTACTGCATTGGAGGCAGAAGAAGCTGAATGAAGTGTGCTGGACCAAAGGAAGCCCCGCGAAAGTTCTTTCAGCCCCACCAGCAGAGAGGGATAAAGAGGCCTGCTGAAGGCCAGGGTAGTCAGGGTACTGGAAAGAAGGTACTGCTGCCAAGACGTTTCCTCAGTGCATGAAATGTATGAAGAGCCACCCTGGGCGAGTGTAAGTTTGGGACTGGTAAGTGTTATAACTGTGAGAGTTTGGACATTCGCTTAAGGATTGCCCGAAGCCCAGAGTCCTTCGATGTTTCAACTGTAATAAGACTGGCCACGTCATCAGAGACTGCCCAACGTTGAAGAGTGGCCCTGCTAAGATAAAACCGAGAATATTTTCCATGATGGAGTCGGGCGAAGAGGACCAGCCCGCTGTTGTGTCAGGTACTATATTGGTTAATTCTATGCCTGCTTTTACCTTGCTAGATTCAGGAGCAACCCATTCTTTTGTTGCGTCTACTTTTGCTGATAAGTTAGAAGTACAATCCACACCTTCTAGGCATGATTCAATGTTGCTTTACCCTCTGGTGAACATTTACATTCCAACCAAGTGTTGCATGATTGCATGGTATTAGTAGGGGACAAAAACCTATCTGCTGATTTAATCGTTATGGATATAACGGGATTTGATGTAATCCTAGGAATGGACTGGTTGTTTAATCACCACGCCATAATCGATTGTAGGACTGGAATAGTTAGTTTCCAACCCCCTGGTAGTTTGAAGCATACCTTCAAGCTCTGAAGAAGAGCAAGGAAATGACCGTGATGTCTTCTATAAATAGTAGACCCACCCCACGCAGGGAGTATTTGTGCTTTTTGGCCAGTGTTTTAGACACACAACATTTAGGTGGATCAAGTCCCCAAAATGTCTTGGTGTTCAAGATTTTCCCGAAGTATTCTTAGATGACCTTCCTGGCTTGCCACCAGATAGGGAAATTGAATTTGTTGTGGATGTTTACCCAGGCGCCGAACCTGATCTAAGAATCCTTATAGACTAGCACCTACAGAGCTTAAAGAATTAAAGAAACAGTGGAAGAACTATTAGAGAAAGGGTTCATACGCCCAAGCTTTTCACCGTGGGGTGCACCTGTCCTTTTTGTCAAAAAGAAAGATGGATCAATGCGTATGTGCATAGACTATAGGGAATTAAATAAGCTAACTATCCAAAAACAAGTATCCCCTACCGCGAATTGATGACTTATTGACCAGATTAGAGGTGCAAAGTTTTTCTCTAAGATTGACCTTAGATCCGGTTATTACCAACTGAAGGTTAAATCCGAAGATATCCCAAAGACTTCTTTTCGTACTAGGTATGGACATTATGAGTTTTGGTTATGTCTTTTGGTTTGACAAATGCACCGGCAGCCTTTATGGATCTTATGAATAGGGTGTTTCACGAGTATTTGGACAAGTTTGTTATGTATTCATAGATGACCATTCTAATTATTCCCAAGACCAAGGAGGAGCATGCCAAGACACTTAAGCTTAGTATTAAAATTATTGAAGCAGCGCCAAACTATACGCCAAGTTTTCTAAGTGTGAATTTTGGTTGAACCAAGTTCACTTTTTAGGACATGTCATCTCTGGAGAGGGATTATCTGTCGACCCAGCAAAGTTCAAGCAGTTAAGGAATGGCCCCCAACCGAAGAATGCTACTGATATTAGAAGTTTTCTTGGACTTGCAGGATATTATAGGAAGTCATTGAAGGATTTTCAAAGATTGCTACACCTCTCACTAAGCTAACAAGGAAAATGTGAAGTATTTATGGACCGATGAATGTGAACTTAGTTTCCAAGCCTTGAAACAGAAACTGACCAATGCTCCAATCCTAACCCTTCTGCGAGAATGGTAAATTTAGTATTTATTGTGATGCATCCAAGATGGTCTTGGCTGTGTCTTGATGCAAGAAGGAAAAGTGATAGCCTATGCTTCCAGACAGTTGAAAACTCATGAGAAGAATACCCCTACACATGACTTAGAGTTAGCTGCTGTAGTATTTGCGCTTAAGATTTGGAGGCATTATTTGTATGGACAATCGTGCGAAATATTTTCAGATCATAAGAGTCTGAAGTATATTTTCACACAGAAGGAACTAAACATGAGGCAACGTAGATGGTGGAATTGTAAAAGACTATGACTTTGAGATTAAGTACCATCCCCGGTAAGGCGAATGTAGTAGCTGATGCTTTGAGCAGAGTGACAACATCAGTTTCAGCATTGATACTTGACCTTACCATTAGCCTTAGAATCTGAATTCCTAAGTTTAATCTAGAGGCAGTATCCAATGTAACAGCTATACTTCGGCCATAACCTTAAGACCTACAATTCTTGAGAAATAAGGGAAGCTCAGTCAAATGATGATGAATGCAGCAAGTACAAGTCAAGTATGGATTCTGCGGACATTTAGACTTTAACTGTTCTTCCGATGGAATTCTTAAGTTTAGAACAGATGGTTTGTTCCTTGCCATTATGGAACTTCGGAATGAGATTCTTTCTGAGGCTCATTCTTCTAGATTCTCAGTTCACCCTGGGAGTACGAAGATGTATAGGACCTTAAACAGCATTACTGGTGGCAGGTATGAAAAGAAGTGTGGCAGCACATGTTGGATCATGTTTGTGTTGTCAGCAGATTAAAGCCGAGCATCAGAGACCCTCAGGAACATTACAACCCTTTACCAGTTCCTGAATGGAAATGGGAACAAATAACCATGGATTTTGTTGTGGGACTACCTAGGACAACTAAAGGACATGATGCAATTTGGGTGATAGTTGACCGTTTGAACCAAATCATCCCATTTTTCTGCCCATGAAGATGACATACTCGATGGATCAACTGCTGAGTGTATGTTCAGGAAGTGTTAGATTGCATGGAGTTCAAGCACCATAGTTTCGGACGAGATGCTAGATTTACATCTAAGTTTTGGAAGAGTTGCACAAGGCAATGGGGACTCAGCTTAGTTTCAGTACAGCTTTCACCCTCAAACAGATGGACAATCAGAAAGAACCATCCCAAACATTAGAGGATATGCTCCGGGCATGTGTTTGGATTTTCAAGGTTCTTGGAGCAAGTATTTGCCCTTGGTGGAATTTTCTTATAACAACAGTTTTCAGGCAACAATAGGAATGGCACCGTATGAAGCATTATATGGACGAAAATGTAGATCACCTTTGTACTGGGATGAAGTTGGTGAAGCACAGTTACTTGGTCCTGATGTTGTGCAGCAAACTGTTGAGAAGGTTGCTCTCATCCGTCAGAGGATCTTAACAGCTCAAAGTCGACAGAAAGTTATGCTGACAGAAGACGCAGAGAGTTAGAGTTTGAAGTTGGTAGTGAGGTTTTTCTTAAGGTATCACCATCAAAGGAGTTGTAAGATTTGGGAATAGAGGGAAGCTTAACCCAAGATATGTTGGACCTTTCTCAATCTTGAGGAGGATTGGGAAATCAGCATATGAACTGCAATTGCCAGACTCTATGGAAGGAATCCACAATGTGTTCCATATTCTATGCTTAAGAAGTGCTTAAGGGATCCATCTCAGATTGTGGAACAACAGAACATTGACAATTCAACCCACACTGACCTATGAGGTGAGACCAGTAAGAATCTTGGATTATGCAGTGAAGGTATTACGCAACAAGGAAGTTCACTAGTAAAAGTCTTATGGCATAATCAGAATATAGAGGAGACAAACATGGGAACGCCAGCAAGACATGATGGACCAGCATCCAAGATTGTTCAGGTAAAGAATTTTGAGGACAAATTCTTTTAAGGAGGGTAGATTGTAACACCCGGTTTATTAGAATTAAAATAATCTATTAATCTTCTAAGTGTGAATTTTATAGAATGAAATTAGGGGTAAAATCAATTAGGTTAATGAGTAACTAAGTGAGGGCATAAGGGTAATTGTCAATTTTTCAAATGGATAACGTATTTAAGGAAAGAGTAAATGAGGTATAGCCGTCATACTCATTTCACTCTCGGTTTTCAGCTCAACCCAGCAGAGCTCTCTAGGGCGATTTCCTCACCGATTCCTCCAACCCAGGTGAGTTTTGATTCGATTAATTGCTGATTTAGTACCTAGGTAAGCTTAAGGATCCCAACGTATGCATTTGTTAATGTTACGAGTGAGAGATTCTGCTTGAGGATTAGAGCAGAATCGGGATGTTAGATAAATAGAAATGCCCAACCCACTCCTTAGATTTCTGACTAGCTTAGATTGAGTGTTAACGTTCTGTTTATGAATATAGGTGAACCAAACCCCCGAAGTAGCTCTTAACGAGCATTTGCAAGGAATCCAGGTAAGTAAAGTATTGCTTGTGCCTTCGGGCCTACATCACAAAACAGTAGGTTATGTATGCTTGAATATTTCTATTGTCCATGCATCATGTTTTTGTTAAAAGTTACGAAAATGAATTTCATGTAAGGAATGGTAAGGTATGAACTGTATGCGACAGACAAACTATTAAGGAACTAATCCACCCCTTTAACTTATGAAGGGATTTAGACATTGGGAGAATGATCCCACTCCCAAGGGAACCATGGGATCAGATCAGCTGTTAAGGAATTCATCGCCCCTTAATTGAGTAGAGGATGTAGACATTGGGAGAATTGATCCCACTCCCAAGGGAACCATGGGATCAGATCAGCTGTTAAGGGAATTCATCCGCCCCTTAATTGAGTATGAGGATGTAGACATTGGGAGAATTGATCCCACTCCCAAGGGAACCATGGGATCAGATCAGCTGTTAAGGGAATTCATCCGCCCCTTAATTGAGTATGAGGATGTAGACATTGGGAGAATTGATCCCACTCCCAAGGGAACCATGGGATCAGATCAGCTGTTAAGGGAATTCATCCGCCCCTTAATTGAGTATGAGGATGTAGACATTGGGAGAATTGATCCCACTCCCAAGGGAACCATGGGATCAGATCAGCTGTTAAGGGAATTCATCCGCCCCTTAATTGAGTATGAGGATGTAGACATTGGGAGAATTGATCCCACTCCCAAGGGAACCATGGGATCAGATCAGCTGTTAAGGGAATTCATCCGCCCCTTAATTGAGTATGAGGATGTAGACATTGGGAGAATTGATCCCACTCCCAAGGGAACCATGGGATCAGATCAGCTGTTAAGGGAATTCATCCGCCCCTTAATTGAGTATGAGGATGTAGACATTGGGAGAATTGATCCCACTCCCAAGGGAACCATGGGATCAGATCAGCTGTTAAGGGAATTCATCCGCCCCTTAATTGAGTATGAGGATGTAGACATTGGGAGAATTGATCCCACTCCCAAGGGAACCATGGGATCAGATCAGCTGTTAAGGGAATTCATCCGCCCCTTAATTGAGTATGAGGATGTAGACATTGGGAGAATTGATCCCACTCCCAAGGGAACCATGGGATCAGATCAGCTGTTAAGGGAATTCATCCGCCCCTTAATTGAGTATGAGGATGTAGACATTGGGAGAATTGATCCCACTCCCAAGGGAACCATGGGATCAGATCAGCTGTTAAGGGAATTCATCCGCCCCTTAATTGAGTATGAGGATGTAGACATTGGGAGAATTGATCCCACTCCCAAGGGAACCATGGGATCAGATCAGCTGTTAAGGGAATTCATCCGCCCCTTAATTGAGTATGAGGATGTAGACATTGGGAGAATTGATCCCACTCCCAAGGGAACCATGGGATCAGATCAGCTGTTAAGGGAATTCATCCGCCCCTTAATTGAGTATGAGGATGTAGACATTGGGAGAATTGATCCCACTCCCAAGGGAACCATGGGATCAGATCAGCTGTTAAGGGAATTCATCCGCCCCTTAATTGAGTATGAGGATGTAGACATTGGGAGAATTGATCCCACTCCCAAGGGAACCATGGGATCAGATCAGCTGTTAAGGGAATTCATCCGCCCCTTAATTGAGTATGAGGATGTAGACATTGGGAGAATTGATCCCACTCCCAAGGGAACCATGGGATCAGATCAGCTGTTAAGGGAATTCATCCGCCCCTTAATTGAGTATGAGGATGTAGACATTGGGAGAATTGATCCCACTCCCAAGGGAACCATGGGATCAGATCAGCTGTTAAGGGAATTCATCCGCCCCTTAATTGAGTATGAGGATGTAGACATTGGGAGAATTGATCCCACTCCCAAGGGAACCATGGGATCAGATCAGCTGTTAAGGGAATTCATCCGCCCCTTAATTGAGTATGAGGATGTAGACATTGGGAGAATTGATCCCACTCCCAAGGGAACCATGGGATCAGATCAGCTGTTAAGGGAATTCATCCGCCTGACGTCATCGGCAGAAGAAGTGTAATGGAAGTCGGGTGAGTATGTCTTCCGGCTGACGTCATCGGCAGAAGAAGTGTAATGGAAGTCGGGTGAGTATGTCTTCCGGCTGACGTCATCGGCAGAAGAAGTGTAATGGAAGTCGGGTGAGTATGTCTTCCGGCTGACGTCATCGGCAGAAGAAGTGTAATGGAAGTCGGGTGAGTATGTCTTCCGGCTGACGTCATCGGAAGAGTAAAGCATTTGTCTTCCGGCTGACGTCATCGGAAGAGTAAAGCATTTGTCTTCCGGCTGACGTCATCGGAAGAGTAAAGCATTTGTCTTCCGGCTGACGTCATCGGAAGAGTAAAGCATTTGTCTTCCGGCTGACGTCATCGGCAGAAGAAGTGTAATGGAAGTCGGGTGAGTATGTCTTCCGGCTGACGTCATCGGCAGAAGAAGTGTAATGGAAGTCGGGTGAGTATGTCTTCCGGCTGACGTCATCGGCAGAAGAAGTGTAATGGAAGTCGGGTGAGTATGTCTTCCGGCTGACGTCATCGGCAGAAGAAGTGTAATGGAAGTCGGGTGAGTATGTCTTCCGGCTGACGTCATCGGAAGAGTAAAGCATTTGTCTTCCGGCTGACGTCATCGGAAGAGTAAAGCATTTGTCTTCCGGCTGACGTCATCGGCAGAAGAAGTGTAATGGAAGTCGGGTGAGTATGTCTTCCGGCTGACGTCATCGGCAGAAGAAGTGTAATGGAAGTCGGGTGAGTATGTCTTCCGGCTGACGTCATCGGAAGAGTAAAGCATTTGTCTTCCGGCTGACGTCATCGGAAGAGTAAAGCATTTGTCTTCCGGCTGACGTCATCGGCAGAAGAAGTGTAATGGAAGTCGGGTGAGTATGTCTTCCGGCTGACGTCATCGGCAGAAGAAGTGTAATGGAAGTCGGGTGAGTATGTCTTCCGGCTGACGTCATCGGCAGAAGAAGTGTAATGGAAGTCGGGTGAGTATGTCTTCCGGCTGACGTCATCGGCAGAAGAAGTGTAATGGAAGTCGGGTGAGTATGTCTTCCGGCTGACGTCATCGGCAGAAGAAGTGTAATGGAAGTCGGGTGAGTATGTCTTCCGGCTGACGTCATCGGCAGAAGAAGTGTAATGGAAGTCGGGTGAGTATGTCTTCCGGCTGACGTCATCGGCAGAAGAAGTGTAATGGAAGTCGGGTGAGTATGTCTTCCGGCTGACGTCATCGGAAGAGTAAAGCATTTGTCTTCCGGCTGACGTCATCGGCAGAAGAAGTGTAATGGAAGTCGGGTGAGTATGTCTTCCGGCTGACGTCATCGGAAGAGTAAAGCATTTGTCTTCCGGCTGACGTCATCGGCAGAAGAAGTGTAATGGAAGTCGGGTGAGTATGTCTTCCGGCTGACGTCATCGGCAGAAGAAGTGTAATGGAAGTCGGGTGAGTATGTCTTCCGGCTGACGTCATCGGCAGAAGAAGTGTAATGGAAGTCGGGTGAGTATGTCTTCCGGCTGACGTCATCGGCAGAAGAAGTGTAATGGAAGTCGGGTGAGTATGTCTTCCGGCTGACGTCATCGGAAGAGTAAAGCATTTGTCTTCCGGCTGACGTCATCGGAAGAGTAAAGCATTTGTCTTCCGGCTGACGTCATCGGAAGAGTAAAGCATTTGTCTTCCGGCTGACGTCATCGGCAGAAGAAGTGTAATGGAAGTCGGGTGAGTATGTCTTCCGGCTGACGTCATCGGCAGAAGAAGTGTAATGGAAGTCGGGTGAGTATGTCTTCCGGCTGACGTCATCGGCAGAAGAAGTGTAATGGAAGTCGGGTGAGTATGTCTTCCGGCTGACGTCATCGGCAGAAGAAGTGTAATGGAAGTCGGGTGAGTATGTCTTCCGGCTGACGTCATCGGCAGAAGAAGTGTAATGGAAGTCGGGTGAGTATGTCTTCCGGCTGACGTCATCGGCAGAAGAAGTGTAATGGAAGTCGGGTGAGTATGTCTTCCGGCTGACGTCATCGGCAGAAGAAGTGTAATGGAAGTCGGGTGAGTATGTCTTCCGGCTGACGTCATCGGAAGAGTAAAGCATTTGTCTTCCGGCTGACGTCATCGGCAGAAGAAGTGTAATGGAAGTCGGGTGAGTATGTCTTCCGGCTGACGTCATCGGCAGAAGAAGTGTAATGGAAGTCGGGTGAGTATGTCTTCCGGCTGACGTCATCGGCAGAAGAAGTGTAATGGAAGTCGGGTGAGTATGTCTTCCGGCTGACGTCATCGGCAGAAGAAGTGTAATGGAAGTCGGGTGAGTATGTCTTCCGGCTGACGTCATCGGCAGAAGAAGTGTAATGGAAGTCGGGTGAGTATGTCTTCCGGCTGACGTCATCGGCAGAAGAAGTGTAATGGAAGTCGGGTGAGTATGTCTTCCGGCTGACGTCATCGGAAGAGTAAAGCATTTGTCTTCCGGCTGACGTCATCGGAAGAGTAAAGCATTTGTCTTCCGGCTGACGTCATCGGCAGAAGAAGTGTAATGGAAGTCGGGTGAGTATGTCTTCCGGCTGACGTCATCGGCAGAAGAAGTGTAATGGAAGTCGGGTGAGTATGTCTTCCGGCTGACGTCATCGGAAGAGAGCAATCTATCAAGAAATTTTTTTTTTTTTTTTTTTTTTTTTTTTTTTTTTTTTTTTTTTTTTTTTTTTTTTTTTTTTTTTTTTTTTTTTTTTTTTTTTTTTTTTTTTTTTTTTTTTTTTTTTTTTTTTTTTTTTTTTTTTTTTTTTTTTTTTTTTTTTTTTTTTTTTTTTTTTTTTTTTTTTTTTTTTTTTTTTTTTTTTTTTTTTTTTTTTTTTTTTTTTTTTTTTTTTTTTTTTTTTTTTTTTTTTTTTTTTTTTTTTTTTTTTTTTTTTTTTTTTTTTTTTTTTTTTTTTTTTTTTTTTTTTTTTTTTTTTTTTTTTTTTTTTTTTTTTTTTTTTTTTTTTTTTTTTTTTTTTTTTTTTTTTTTTTTTTTTTTTTTTTTTTTTTTTTTTTTTTTTTTTTTTTTTTTTTTTTTTTTTTTTTTTTTTTTTTTTTTTTTTTTTTTTTTTTTTTTTTTTTTTTTTTTTTTTTTTTTTTTTTTTTTTTTTTTTTTTTTTTTTTTTTTTTTTTTTTTTTTTTTTTTTTTTTTTTTTTTTTTTTTTTTTTTTTTTTTTTTTTTTTTTTTTTTTTTTTTTTTTTTTTTTTTTTTTTTTTTTTTTTTTTTTTTTTTTTTTTTTTTTTTTTTTTTTTTTTTTTTTTTTTTTTTTTTTTTTTTTTTTTTTTTTTTTTTTTTTTTTTTTTTTTTTTTTTTTTTTTTTTTTTTTTTTTTTTTTTTTTTTTTTTTTTTTTTTTTTTTTTTTTTTTTTTTTTTTTTTTTTTTTTTTTTTTTTTTTTTTTTTTTTTTTTTTTTTTTTTTTTTTTTTTTTTTTTTTTTTTTTTTTTTTTTTTTTTTTTTTTTTTTTTTTTTTTTTTTTTTTTTTTTTTTTTTTTTTTTTTTTTTTTTTTTTTTTTTTTTTTTTTTTTTTTTTTTTTTTTTTTTTTTTTTTTTTTTTTTTTTTTTTTTTTTTTTTTTTTTTTTTTTTTTTTTTTTTTTTTTTTTTTTTTTTTTTTTTTTTTTTTTTTTTTTTTTTTTTTTTTTTTTTTTTTTTTTTTTTTTTTTTTTTTTTTTTTTTTTTTTTTTTTTTTTTTTTTTTTTTTTTTTTTTTTTTTTTTTTTTTTTTTTTTTTTTTTTTTTTTTTTTTTTTTTTTTTTTTTTTTTTTTTTTTTTTTTTTTTTTTTTTTTTTTTTTTTTTTTTTTTTTTTTTTTTTTTTTTTTTTTTTTTTTTTTTTTTTTTTTTTTTTTTTTTTTTTTTTTTTTTTTTTTTTTTTTTTTTTTTTTTTTTTTTTTTTTTTTTTTTTTTTTTTTTTTTTTTTTTTTTTTTTTTTTTTTTTTTTTTTTTTTTTTTTTTTTTTTTTTTTTTTTTTTTTTTTTTTTTTTTTTTTTTTTTTTTTTTTTTTTTTTTTTTTTTTTTTTTTTTTTTTTTTTTTTTTTTTTTTTTTTTTTTTTTTTTTTTTTTTTTTTTTTTTTTTTTTTTTTTTTTTTTTTTTTTTTTTTTTTTTTTTTTTTTTTTTTTTTTTTTTTTTTTTTTTTTTTTTTTTTTTTTTTTTTTTTTTTTTTTTTTTTTTTTTTTTTTTTTTTTTTTTTTTTTTTTTTTTTTTTTTTTTTTTTTTTTTTTTTTTTTTTTTTTTTTTTTTTTTTTTTTTTTTTTTTTTTTTTTTTTTTTTTTTTTTTTTTTTTTTTTTTTTTTTTTTTTTTTTTTTTTTTTTTTTTTTTTTTTTTTTTTTTTTTTTTTTTTTTTTTTTTTTTTTTTTTTTTTTTTTTTTTTTTTTTTTTTTTTTTTTTTTTTTTTTTTTTTTTTTTTTTTTTTTTTTTTTTTTTTTTTTTTTTTTTTTTTTTTTTTTTTTTTTTTTTTTTTTTTTTTTTTTTTTTTTTTTTTTTTTTTTTTTTTTTTTTTTTTTTTTTTTTTTTTTTTTTTTTTTTTTTTTTTTTTTTTTTTTTTTTTTTTTTTTTTTTTTTTTTTTTTTTTTTTTTTTTTTTTTTTTTTTTGCCTCCACCAAGCGCTTGTTTTAGCGTATTAGACGACATGTAAGCCTCTTGCTAATCTGGTGCACGGAGAATAATAGTAGTATCCTTCTGAAAACAGTTAAGCTATGGCTTCGCTCTTGTCCGTTTACTAATTTCTCAATTTCAGGAAGCTCTTTGTCTGGCACATTATCGTCAATTGGCTCATTGCTAGCTGTTGGGTAATTATAGATTTATATCTTTGAATGTCACCTCGTCTCATCATATACTTGCAATTTGAGCTCTCCTTTTCTTAGATCAATAACAGCTCCCCCTGTTGCTAAAAATGGTCGACCTAATATTATCGGGATGCCTCGGTCTTCGTCCATATCGAGAATCAGAAATCAGCGGGAAAAATAAACTTGTCGACTTTGACAAGGACATCTTCAATCACCCCATACGGATTTTTTATAGAGCGATCGGCCATCTGTAGGATTACCCTGGTGGGCTTTGCTTCACCAATACCCAGCTTACGAAATATAGATAGCGGCATCAAATTTATACTAGCACCCAATCACATAATGCCCGCTCAAAAATGGACTCCCCAATTGCACATGGTATGGTGAAACTTCCCGGATCTTTCAATTTTTGTGGAAGCTTCCGTTGAACAATGGCACTACATTCCTCAGTTAAAGCGATCGTGCCATATTTGTCAATTTTCCATTTATGAGACAAGATGTCTTTCAGAAACTTTGCATATTTAGGCATTTGCTCGAGTGCCTCTACGAATGGAATGTTGATGTGGAGCTTTTTGAAGATATCAAGAAACTTAGAAAACTGATTATCAAGCTTTACATTTTTCAGGCGTTGTGGGAAGGGAACTTTTGGGATGATCTCCTTGGGGATGTGAGGTGAAGCTTTCTGTAACTCTTGATCCTTTGGTGTGGACTCGATGATGACGAATGCATTCCGTCATGTGCGACCACTTTCTTATTTTTCTTTGGTGCAATTTTCAATAACATTTCCACTCCTAAGTGTGATGGCATTGCATTGTTCTCTGGGGTTGAGTTCAGTGGAACTGGGTAATGTGCCTTGTGGGCGTCCATTTAGTGCAGCTGCCATCTGGCCCATTTGAGTTTCTAAACTTCGAATCTGAGCTGACTGGTTTTGCAAGGTTGTTCTTGTTTCGGCCATAAATTTATTTGTGTACTCCCCCATTTCAGCAATCATATTACTGGTGCGCTCTCCCATCTTGGCGATTAAATCTTCTAGATCAACCTTTCTTTCCTGCACTGGTGGCCCTTGTTGAGGTACTGGAGGCGGTTGCACGGTGTTGTTCTGATTTTTCCATGAAAAATTCGGATGATTGTTGCGCCCCCCATTAAAATAATTCCCTGAATTCTGGTAAGTTGGTCTAGTATAATTTCCCACAAATTGAGCTTGTTCAGATGAATTGCTAGCCATTTGGTTCCCTTGCTGACAGTTTTCACTAGCATGTGGTCCTTGGCACCAATGACATTGTATGATCGGGGAATGAATTGCATTAACTCGAGCTTGATTACCTTGGATGTGCTGAGTGAGGGATGCAACCTGTGTAGTCAATGCTTTTATCGCTTCCATTTCTGGGGTATTTGGCTGCCTCCTTAACATCTGACGTTCAACCGGGCACTGATCATTATTGAGGGATAACTCTTCTAACAAGTTGAACGCCTCCTCTTCCGTCTTTTGTAATAGTGATCCACCAGCCGCTGAGTTGACAAGAGTCCGTGTAGAAACAGATAAACCAATGAAGAATGTCTGTATTTGCATCCATTGTGGTAGACCATGTTGGGGGCATTTTCTTAAAAGCTCCTTGAATCGGCCCCATGCTTCATAGATTGTCTCACCATCAAATTGAGCAAAATTGGTGATTTCAGTACGGAGTTTCGCCATCTTTTCAAAGGGGAAGAACTTGGATAGAAATTTCTGCATTAGTTCATTCCACGTGGTAATTGAATCCGAAGGTAAGGAGTTCAACCAATTCTTCGCGCGATCTCTTAGTGTGAAGGGGAATAACCTGAGCTTGATAGCATCCTCAGAGACATTATGGTATTTAAAAAGTATCACAGACCTCGACGAAGCTAGCAATATGATCCTTAGGGTCCTCATTAGGCAGGCCACAAAATTGATACTGTTGGATCATTTGTATTGTCCCCGGCTTAATTTCAAAATTATTGCACGTGATAGCAGGTTTCCGATTGCTGATTGAATCCCGTCCATGGATGGCATAACATAATCAAGCAAAGTTCGTCGTCCGACCTCTGCCACTTCAACCCTCTGTTGTAGGATTTGCTTTTTTTTTTTTTTTTTTTTTTTTTTTTTTTTTTTTTTTTTTTTTTTTTTTTTTTTTTTTTTTTTTTTTTTTTTTTTTTTTTTTTTTTTTTTTTTTTTTTTTTTTTTTTTTTTTTTTTTTTTTTTTTTTTTTTTTTTTTTTTTTTTTTTTTTTTTTTTTTTTTTTTTTTTTTTTTTTTTTTTTTTTTTTTTTTTTTTTTTTTTTTTTTTTTTTTTTTTTTTTTTTTTTTTTTTTTTTTTTTTTTTTTTTTTTTTTTTTTTTTTTTTTTTTTTTTTTTTTTTTTTTTTTTTTTTTTTTTTTTTTTTTTTTTTTTTTTTTTTTTTTTTTTTTTTTTTTTTTTTTTTTTTTTTTTTTTTTTTTTTTTTTTTTTTTTTTTTTTTTTTTTTTTTTTTTTTTTTTTTTTTTTTTTTTTTTTTTTTTTTTTTTTTTTTTTTTTTTTTTTTTTTTTTTTTTTTTTTTTTTTTTTTTTTTTTTTTTTTTTTTTTTTTTTTTTTTTTTTTTTTTTTTTTTTTTTTTTTTTTTTTTTTTTTTTTTTTTTTTTTTTTTTTTTTTTTTTTTTTTTTTTTTTTTTTTTTTTTTTTTTTTTTTTTTTTTTTTTTTTTTTTTTTTTTTTTTTTTTTTTTTTTTTTTTTTTTTTTTTTTTTTTTTTTTTTTTTTTTTTTTTTTTTTTTTTTTTTTTTTTTTTTTTTTTTTTTTTTTTTTTTTTTTTTTTTTTTTTTTTTTTTTTTTTTTTTTTTTTTTTTTTTTTTTTTTTTTTTTTTTTTTTTTTTTTTTTTTTTTTTTTTTTTTTTTTTTTTTTTTTTTTTTTTTTTTTTTTTTTTTTTTTTTTTTTTTTTTTTTTTTTTTTTTTTTTTTTTTTTTTTTTTTTTTTTTTTTTTTTTTTTTTTTTTTTTTTTTTTTTTTTTTTTTTTTTTTTTTTTTTTTTTTTTTTTTTTTTTTTTTTTTTTTTTTTTTTTTTTTTTTTTTTTTTTTTTTTTTTTTTTTTTTTTTTTTTTTTTTTTTTTTTTTTTTTTTTTTTTTTTTTTTTTTTTTTTTTTTTTTTTTTTTTTTTTTTTTTTTTTTTTTTTTTTTTTTTTTTTTTTTTTTTTTTTTTTTTTTTTTTTTTTTTTTTTTTTTTTTTTTTTTTTTTTTTTTTTTTTTTTTTTTTTTTTTTTTTTTTTTTTTTTTTTTTTTTTTTTTTTTTTTTTTTTTTTTTTTTTTTTTTTTTTTTTTTTTTTTTTTTTTTTTTTTTTTTTTTTTTTTTTTTTTTTTTTTTTTTTTTTTTTTTTTTTTTTTTTTTTTTTTTTTTTTTTTTTTTTTTTTTTTTTTTTTTTTTTTTTTTTTTTTTTTTTTTTTTTTTTTTTTTTTTTTTTTTTTTTTTTTTTTTTTTTTTTTTTTTTTTTTTTTTTTTTTTTTTTTTTTTTTTTTTTTTTTTTTTTTTTTTTTTTTTTTTTTTTTTTTTTTTTTTTTTTTTTTTTTTTTTTTTTTTTTTTTTTTTTTTTTTTTTTTTTTTTTTTTTTTTTTAAGGCAAAATATTCAGTGCATGGTTAAATTCTCGCTCTCGCATCCCGAATAACCCTAAAGTCTTAGTTTTGGTGATCAAGCAAACCTAAGCATTACGTTCAGAATAAATACTCAACACAGAACAGAAACAGAAAATTAAATACTTGAATTCAAGGAAAAATAAATAATCATAACTAGGCTACATCGAAACCCTAGAACAAACGTTTAGTTCATGCTAAAAGGTAAATAAATAACGATATATTAAATAGTTGCATAATGAAAGGTAGAAATAAAAATAATAAAGAAACTATGCTGGAAGTAGTCGGATCGCCTTGATGTTGCTCTCGTCGCCGCCTAATTCTGAATCTCCTCTGCCTTTTAGGTCGCACTTGTTATTTATTGACGTGTTACAATCACGCAACGGCTAGGATTTAATATCGCTTCGGATCGATGGCTCAAATTAAAACACGTCTGCTTTCCATAAGTTGATTTGAGTAGCGATCAGTCGCTGTCTTTGTAAGGCGCACGGTCGCTGCAATCTTTTGCTTCATCCTCGTATAATTGTGTGGCAGCGATCGGTCTCTGTAGTTTATAGGAATTGATCGCTGCTTCTTTTCTGTGTAATATAACATAGTGATCGGTCTCTGACAGTTGTAGAGATCGATCGCTGCTGTTCTTCAAATGCTTCAAGCTGATCAATGTATCAGCGATCGATTTTTGTTGCTTCTCAGAAATTGATCGCTGCTTGCTCCTAATATGTGGCGATTGTGGCGATTGTGGCGATCGATCTCTGCTAATTCCTGGAGATCGATCGCTGCTCATGACTTCTTTTCTTTAAAACTTTGATTCCTGTTTTTAAAATCTTTACTGCACACTTGACAATTTTTGTTAAGTTCTTGCGATCACTTGAGGAAAATTATTCATTTCAAGTATAAAAGAGTATAAATAAGTGCGTAAAATACACACTTATCAATACAGTTGTTTCGACTGCAAATTTCACCTTCATAAATCATGCACTGAGCTTCCTCCCCGCTTGGAAGACCATCCTTTCCATCCTCAACACCCTCTCTCTCTCCTTCCTCATTATCCATATAAAGGAGGACGCTGCTACTGCGACGCCTGCGGCCAAGATATTTACGAAATGAATTTTGTGTACCATTGTTCTCTATGCGGCTTTGACCTTCATACTGTGTGTGCTCTTTCTAATGATCTGAAAGTAAGCATTATTTCGGGGAGGAATGGAGAGGAGTTGTTTCGATATGGCGCCTACCAACATCTCTTACTGTTGGAGGAAGAGCAGTCTCCTTCTGATCTTTGCTTTGTCTGCGAAGAATCAATGTCTGCTCCTTTCTTCTTTTGTTCCAAGTCCCGATGTGACTTTCGTCTCCATAAATCTTGCGCACAACTACCTCAACAAATCCGGATTAACGTCTTCCACCCTCAACACCCCCTCTTTCTCTTACCAAATGCTCAGAAAGAGTGCCAAATCTGTGGCCGATTATTGAGATCTCAATATGCTTATTTTTGCATGCAATGTGACTTTAGCATCCACCCAAGATGTGCATTTTCAAATTCAGCTGATGTCATCAGAAGAATGAGAAAAAAAAGGTATGAAAGTGAGTTCGACATGTTCGAGCGTAAATTTAGGGCAATTGAACTACCTCAACAAATCCAGAAGAACTACTTCCACCCTCAGCACCCCCTTCGTCTCGATTCAGAGTATAGTGGAAAATGCAAAATCTGTGGCAGAAGGACTGATCAACCTACTTATGCTTGCAAGCCATGCGACTTTTTCTGCCACCCCCGATGTGCATTACTACTAAATCCAGGTGACCTCATCGGGTTGGAGCCGACAGATGAACTACCTCAACAAATCCAGAATAACTACTTCCACCCTCAACATCCCCTTTTTCTCGATTTAGAGTGCAGTGGAGAATGCAAAATCTGTGGCCAAGAGACTGATCAACCTACTTATGCCTGCAAGCCATGCGTCTTTTTCTGCCACCGCCGATGTGCATTACTAAATCCAATCGATATCATCAAAAGAGTGGGAGAAAAACAGTTTCAACATTCCATTCACGACCACTCCTTGATTTTGCTGCAAGATATGAGAGAATGGCGAGGGAATGCAGAAAGAGGATGTGGCCTCTGTCACAAAGAAGTTGATTCTTTTCCCAGCTACGTCTGCCATTTCTGCAATTTCATTCTTCACAAATCATGCGCCGAGTTACCTCCTCAGATCAAGAGTCACTTGCATCCAGATCATTTCCTCTTTAGCCTTCCAAAACCCCCACCAGGGAAATTATATTGTGATAGTTGTGCTGAAATAATCTTAGGCCTCAATTACCAGTGCATTCGATGTGGGTTCGTCCTTCATGTACATTGTTTTCTCTCTCTACAGGGCTTTGAACAATTATATGACCACAAACATTGCTTTATCGAATCGAAGACGTTTCACAAACTCTCCTGCCAAACTTGCGGCAAGGAAGGCCATTTCTATCCTTGGCAATGCAGCTCCTGTCACATATTGGTACACAAAAAATGTGCTGATTTGCCAAGCACTCTCAAACTAGTATCTCATCATCATGACCTTAAACTCACTTACTATCTCTCTTTAGTCCATGGGTATGATGAAATGATATGCAAGCTTTGCTATAGAAAGGTAAATGTTGATTATGCAGCTTATTATTGTTCTGAATGCAATTATGCTGCCCACCTCGATTGTGCGCCAAAAGTAGGAGATTCGGGATTAGAAGAAGTAAACCAAGATGACCACCATGCTTCAAAGGAATCTCAACATTTAGTAACAAACTCAGACATTAAAAGTGGTGTAATTTCACATTTCAGTCACCAACATGAGTTGACTCTCGTTGAGCAAGACCTAGAGGATCACAAATATTGCGAGGGTTGTGTCACACTCATATTCCCTCCATTTTATAGTTGCAAGCAATGTAACTTTTATCTTCATAAAAGGTGTGGTGAGTTACCCAGAATGACAAAACACCGATTCCACGATCATCTTCTTACTCTTAATGTAGTTGAAGATCTTGCTTGGTGTGATGAATGTGCATATCCGTGTAATGGTTTCATGTATAGCTGCCAAGCCCCAGATTGTACATTCAACCTTGACCTTCAGTGCGCTGATATCTTGCTAGAAGGGCTTCAACACCCATGTCATGAGCACCCTCTGTTCTTCCCCTACACAAGAGAGGATGAGAAGTGCAAAGGTTGTGGTGAGAAGTAAAAGCATATTTTGGTATGTTCCAAGTGTGACTATGTATTGGGATATTGTTGTCTAAGAATTCCTCGTGTGGCTAAGCATAGGTACGACAATCATCTGCTTAAACTCGCCTACATAAAGGATGATGAATCTGGTGAATACTACTGTGATATTTGTGAGGAAGAAAGAGATCCAAAAGTCTGGTTTTATCATTGTTCTCAATGTGAATTCTTTGCTCATATTGATTGCACTCTCGTAGCATTGCCGCATCTCAAATGTGGAATGACCGTGAAAAGCTATTCTCACGACCACCCGCTTACTCTTGTTGAGAAGTGTCAGAGAAAAGCCCCGCCACTATGTAGCTCATGTGGTAAGCATTGCTATTCAAAAGTGTTAGAATGTTGTCAATGCAACCTACATTTCCATTTTAATCTTTCTTGCCCTCATTCCTACTAGAGGATTTTAATCTATGTTGTCAACTTGACTACATTCATTCCCCAGAGTTTCATCTTGTTGACAAGTTCAAGTAATCAGACCTTGTATCCATGTTTTTATGGCTCTGGCTACACTTGCTTCCTTTTTTTTTCATAGTTTTATCTTTTGGGGTTCATTGGTCGACGTATGCATTACATTCTATGCATATAAAAATAATATGCATTACAGCCTCAATTTATTACGATCATTTCGCAGTTAAAATTCAACTTAAATTTTTGTAAGAAAAGGAGGTATAACAACGCCCCATGTAAATCTTTGCTTCCGAAAAGATAGAAATTAATCACCTATTTTCTGTAACAAATTGGCCTTTTAACTATCTTTACAGAGATTTGTAAAGATCCTGATAAGAATAATGGAGTGTTTGTTTGAAGAGAGAATGAGAAGGAGAAGGACACTACTCTAAAGCTTCACAAATATATTTATATTTGTCTTCTCTTGTTTAACGATGAAACATGTTGCAATATTTATAGTATCATGTTTGACTCTTGACATTCGTACAATTAAAACATACTTAAAACTCGGAATACAAAACATCACATTTATTCATAACCCTTCATTACTAACACGGTCATAACTTCTTCTAGAGAACTCCAAACGACTTGAAACTTGAACCATCAGAAACTAGATATCTGAGACATCACATTCCACAAGTCATACGTTTAATTTGGTTACCGTTTGATCCATCAAATCCTCCTCGAAAAACACCCCAAAAAACTGTCTGTTTTTTATTTTTTTGAGTTTAATTCTCAACAAATTCCTCCCTTAAACTCAAACATTTTCGATCCTTCATCCCAATCATCTTCTTGAAGTTTTCAAACAGCATCATTGGCAGTGGCTTTGTAAAAAAATGTCTGTCACTTTTTGTTGCCGCCGACTTTCTTTTACGTGGCGATGAATTAGTTTTTTTTCCTTGTGTTTCTTTCTTCTCATAAAGTTCCTCACTGTTGCATGTCTTCGGTTCAGGATTCAGTGATTCCACCTTGATCTTGGATGGCGGTATCTCCCCTTCCTCCACACCTATACTTTCCGCTAATCTTCTGCTATTGTCAGTCATCGTAAACTCTAGATGCCCAAGAAGCCATTTGAATTCCTTGAGAGCCTCATGATCCGTGACAAACTTCGCTGCATTTTCCATTCTTTCTAGAGCTTCTCTTTCTCTCTTCCTCTGTTTTTTCAGTTGAACCTCCTTTTCTCTCTTACTCTGCTCTAACACTTTCAACAGAGCCTCCATTTTAAGATCACGGTTAGTAGGAGCAGAAGCAGCGAACTCCTTTTCGGCTTTCTTATCGTCCTAGAAAATCTATCCATCAACGCTGCAATTCTCGCTACCCTCCTTGGAGATTCCAACTTCCTGGTAGATTTATCAAATGCGCTACAAACAACGGTTATCTCCAAACTTTTTTCATCTTTTCTTTTCACCAAGCGAGTTCCAGTGATAGAAACACAATTGTCTTTTTTGTCTGATTCTTGTCGCACATTTTTCAAATTGAGTTTGAACAATCGATTCTTTACCATCTCTACCTGTGCGAGTAAGCGACCATCTTTGTCCTTCAAGTGCAACATCCGATCTTTTATGAAGACCAAACATCCCTTCTCCAATAATTGACTCGTGCTAAGAATGTTACTTTTCAAGTTGGGTACATAGTAGACATCTTCTATTGATCCTTTTTTTCCATCATTTTGGGTAAAACATATTTTTACTCGACCTTTGACTTGAACCTTGGACGCGTCTCCGAAAGACACATGTCCATCTTTTATCTCTTGCATATCAACAAAGAGATGTTTGTGTCCACACATATGATTGCTAACACTGGTGTGGAAATACCATACCGTGTCACTATCTGAGAAGGGTCATCATGAGAACGCCGTCGTCCTTCATCTCATCTTCCGCGACCAGATTCGTGTTTTCATCTACTTTCTTTTAGGAATAGCACTCATTTGCGTAATGTCCATACTTGCTGCAGTTGTAACACTTAATATTTGAACGATTCGACCAGCCACCTCTTCCATGACCGCGTCCTCGTCCACGGCAATTTTGTTGGCTGGTCTCGCCCTTCTCTTCATGATTATTTCTACGACCATGGTCTCCACCGCGACCAAAATCATTATCACCACGGCCGCGTCTTCTTCCTCGGTTGTGTTCCGCATACATTGCCTTATCCTCCTTGATAGTCGCCTTCGTTTGTAAGGCCTCCTCCTAAACTTCTTGTGTCTTCTTTTTCTTCCTTTGTTTATGTGCCTCAAGAGAGCCCGCGAGTTCATCGACGGTCATTTCTTCCAAATTCTTTGACTCCTCGATTGCGCATACAACATTTTCAAAATTCTCGATAAATGACTGAAGAATTTTCTCCACGACCCTTTCATCCGTGAGGGTTTCTCCATTGCGTTTAAGTTGATTCACCATCGTTTGCACACGTGTTATGTAGGTTGATAAGTCTTTTCTCTCCTTCATTTTCATAGCCTCCAACTCGCCTCGAAAAGTTTGAAGCCGCACTTGTTTAACTCGGTCGGCACCCTTGTACACCTTTTACAAAGTGTCTCATGCTTCCTTCGAAGTTGATGAACCGGCAATCTTCTCAAAATCCGACTCCTCTACTGCTTGAAACAAAAGATAGAGAGCGGTCTTATCCTTCACTCGCGTTTCTTTCAACGCTTTTAATTGATTCACCATAAAGGAATCAATATTTTCCGCCTCCGTGAAGCCGGTTTTGACAACTTCCCATGTGTCTTGTGCGTCGAGCAATGCACGCATTTGAATACTCAAATTGTCGTAGTTCTTCTTGGTGAGTCGTGCCAGCGGCATTTGCCCCAACGATGTGCTCCTATAATTCGCCATGCTCTGATACCAATTTGACAAGAATAATGGAGTGGTTATTTGAAGAGAGATGGAGAAGGAAAATGACATTACTCTAAAGTTTCATAAATATATTTATATTTGTCTTCTCTCTTGTTTGACGATGAAACATGTTGCAATATTTATAGTATCATGCTTGACTCTTGACATTCATACAATTAAAACATACTTAAAACTCGGAATACAAAACATCATATTTATTCCTAACCTTTCATTACTAACACGGTCATAACCTCTTTTAGAGAACTCCAAACGCCTTGAATTTTGAACCATAGGTCATACGTTTAATTTGGTTACCGTTTGATCCATCAAATCCTCCTCAAAAAGACATCCCAAAAAACTGTCCGCTTTTTATTTTTTCAAGTTTAATTCTCAACAGATCCAACGCCATCATGCCATGAACATTCTTCAGAACCACAACATCCAGTTTCATCATTTCTCAACAAACAAGCAAGTCTTTCCCTAATTTCAACAAAAAGGTGTTTCTGCACAAGTTTTCTAGACTCATATCCTTCCCTGAGAATCAGTCCTAGAAATATAAAATATTCTGGGATGTCGCTCAAACACTTTGGTAAATTTTCGAGGCAAATTCAAAGGTTTCTGAAGATTAATTACATTTTTCTGCTCTGCTTTTTTTACGATTGAGAGGTGAAGGAGCTCGTGAAATACTTCGACAATCCTCTTTTCAGACAAGTCTGTTCGAGGATCCAAATGGGAGGAATCATTGCAAGGAGAGGTGTATGGAAGTTTCAGCCACTCTTTTAGCCATTCCATGCATTTTCGCTTCAGACCGAAGCACCTCGTGAATCTGATTGCAAAGGAGATGGTAAATTGGAAGGGGACATTTAGGATTTTTGTGAAGGATTGAAACCAGAAAGGAAACTGCATTGAGGTTCTTCCTTGCACTAACAACAGCATCTAATTCTTCATCTTTCACCCATTTCAACTTTATATTCACCAGATTATGTTTCTGCTGGTAATTGAGTCCTTCCTGACATTAGTCGTCAGCCTTTCCAATCAACATATTTTGGTAAATATGTTGCAGCTGCTTGCTCATTTTTGTGGGTTCCCTCATTATGATGAGGGCCCATCATTTAAAGCTGAAGAGAATAAATTTGCTTCTCTTCAGTGGCGCCTACAAGGCGGTGCCCACTATTGTTGGAAAAATGGATCATTTGCTCCTTTATTAGTTTGTCATTTTATGACAAACTTTACCTATAAATAGGAGTGTCATTTGCTTCAGCAAAGCATCCAAAAATCAGAGCTTCTCCAACGAAGAGAAGAAGAAGAGAGAGATAGGTGAGAATTTTGGAGGGAGAGAAAAGAAAGGTGTGAGAGGAAAATAGGTGTGGTGCTTTTGTGCACAGTGAGAATTCTAAGAGTGGTGATTTCTCTTAGTGAATATTTTCTAGGATATTCGATATCTAGAAAAATATTGTAAATCCTATTTTTCATAGTGAGATCTTTCTGGACTCGGTCCCCGTGGTTTTTTCCCGATTTGGGTTTCCACGTAAAATTCTCGGTGTTCAATTTTCTCTTACTTCTTGGCCGTTATTATTTTACGGTAGTGGGAAAATATTTCTGGTATTTTTCGGATCGCATCTACTATCGTTTCTCGTACCCGCCGGATTTATTCATTATTTTTCCCAACAAGTGGTATCAGAGCCAGGTTATTTCTTTAAATCTAGTATGCTCTGTGGTTGCGGTTTTTAACTGATCTTCCACATCAGAAAAATTTTTAGAAGTTATTATGGCGGGAAAGATTGAAATCGAAAAATTCAACGGAAATAATTTCTCTCTGTGGAAATTAAAAATGAAGGCGCTATTGCGGAGAGATGGTTGTGCTATGGCCATCGGCGACAGGTCTACGAACGTTGAAGACGAGAAATGGAGTAAAGCTGATGAGGATGCAATGGCCATTTTGCATCTCACTCTAGCAGATGGAATTTTGTCAAGTATCTCAGAGATGGTAACAACAAAACAGATCTGGTAACAAGAAATTATATACCCTTCGGATGTCAGAATCTACAACAGTGACAGACCACGTCAATACTCTGAATACATTATTTTCTCAACTTACAGCAATGGAGTACAAAATCGACGAAAATGAAAGAGCTGAACTTTTATTTCAAAGTTTGCCATATTCATACGATCACCTCATCGTAAATCTACTCAATGGTAGTACCAAAACTACATTGATGTTCAATGATATTGCAGCTGCCGTTCTTGACGAAGAAAGTAGGCAAAAAAACAATGAGCAATCCTCTGTGGAGGCTTTATCAGTAACGAGAGGGAGATCAATGGAACGTGGGGCCTCCGGAGCCAGCACGTCAGGAAGATCTAAATCAAAAAGTAAAAGGGGCGTCAAGTGCTATCATTGTGGAAAGACGGGCCACATGAAAAAAGATTGCTGGAAATTGAAGAAAGAACAAGGCACTGGAGGTGCTAAAGAAGAAATGAAGAGTACGACTGGAACTGTCTCTGAGGGTGAAGGTGTGATTGTATGCGAAGATGCTGTCAACCTTACGATGAATGAATCATGTTGGGTGTGTGACTCTGGAGCATCTTACCATGTTACTTCAAAAGTGGAGTATTTTTCATCTTACACTGGCGGTGATTTTGGCATTGTCAAAATAGGAAACAGTCAGGTTTCCAAAATAATTGGAAAAGGCGACATCTGTATCCAGACCAACACAGGATGTGAGTTGGTGCTTAAAGATGTCAGACATGTTCAAGATATTAGACTGAATTTAATATCAGTCGGTGCTCTTGATGATGCTGGTTACAAGAGCAAGTTTGCTGGCGGTAAATGGGAGCTCAGCAAAGGATCGCTAATCATAGCGAAAGGGATCAAAGAGTCTAGCTTGTATGTGACGCAAGTGACTGTGAAGGAAGCATCAGTAAATGCTGCACAAGATGACTCATCCATTGAGTTATGGCACAAATGGCTTGGTCACATGAGCGAAAAGGGACTTCAATTGCTTGGCAAAAGAGGTTGTTTGTCACACCTCAAGAATGAACCACTGTCAAGTTGTGTTCACTGTTTGGCGGGAAAGCAACACAGGGTATCCTTTCAGAAGAATTCCGCATCAAGGAAACCAGAAGTGTTAGAAGTTGTCTACTCAGATGTTTGCGGTCCCATGTCCACAAAAACGTTAGGAGGCGCCCAATACATGGTCACATTTATTGATGATCACTCAAGAAAGGTTTGGGCTTATGCACTCAAGACCAAAGATGAGGTATTTAACGTTTTCAAACAGTTTCATGCTTCCACAGAGCGAGAAACTGGAAAGAAGTTAAAATATATTCACACTGACAATGGTGGTGAATATATGGGATCATTTGATGATTACTGCAAATTGCACTGGATCAGGCACGAAAGATCTGTTCCAAAAACTCCTCAACAAAATGGCGTTGCGGAAAGAATGAACCGAACTATCGTGGAGAAGATAAGGTGCATGCTATCACATTCAAAGCTTCCCAAAACATTCTGAGGAGAAGCGATGAATACTGCAGTAAATATCATTAACTTGTCTCCGTCAACACCTCTGAGTGGAGAAGTGCCAAACAGACTATGGACAGGGAAGGACGTCTCGTATAAACATCTAAAGGTGTTTGGATGCAGAGCGTTCGTCCATATTCCTAAAGATGAGAGGTCCAAACTAGACAGCAAAGCTAAGGAATGCATATTCCTCGGATACGGAAGTGATGCATTCGGATATAGGCTTTGGGATCCAGTTGACAAGAAGATTGTCAGAAGCAGAGATGTTGTCTTCTTTGAAGATCAAACCATTGAAGACAAGAAGAAAGATTTGGAGATCACAGAAGAGCATCCAGTAAGAGTTGGTCTAGAGAAATCAACTTTTGACGGGGGAGATGCTGGAGAATCCAGTGATCAAGCAACTGATGATGTTGACCATGGAGAAACAGAGACTTCTCCTGAATCAGTTGCAGAACCAGAGTTAAGAAGGTCAACAAGAGATCGTCGACCATCAAGGAAATACTCTGTGAACGAGTATGTGATGATAACTGACGGCGATGAACCTGAGTGCTATAAAGAAGCTATGGAGCATCAACAAAAGAAGAACTGGTTGGATGCGATGCAAGATGAGATGAGATCATTGCATGAGAACCATACTTATGAGTTGGTTCAACTTCCAAAGGGGAGAAAGGCACTCAAGAACAAATGGGTATACAGACTCAAAGACGAAAATTCACAACCAAAGTACAAGGCACGACTGGTCGTAAAAGGCTTTGGACAGAAGAAGGGAGTGGACTTTGAGGAAATTTTTTCACCAGTAGTGAAAATGTCATCCATACGAGAGGTACTTGGATTAGCCTCAAGTCTTAATTTGGAGATCGAGCAACTCGATGTGAAAACTGCCTTCTTACATGGTGAATTAGAAGAGGAAATTTACATGGAACAACCAGAAGGGTTCATTGTCAAGGGAAAAGAACATCTGGTATGTAAATTGAAGAAGAGTCTGTATAGATTGAAGCAAGCCCCAAGACAATGGTACAAGAAGTTCGATTTCTTCATGGGAAATCAAGGGTACAAGAAAACTTCTTCAGACCATTGTGTGTTCGTGAAAAAGTTCGCAGATGGTGCATTTATAATCCTCCTACTCTATGTCGACGACATGCTGATTGTGGGTCCAGATAGAGAAAAGATTGTTAAGTTGAAGAATGAACTTAACAAGTCTTTTGCCATGAAAGACTTAGGACCGGCGAAACAGATACTTGGAATGAGAATCACTCTGTAACGAACCCAGCCAGGAGCCGTCATGTATTCATAATCTTTCATTATTCGTTCGCTTGACTTTTACTATTATTACATCTTCTCTAACTCTCGACAGACATTCACATTTGCATCTTACATATTTTTTTTTAACTGGAAACAGAGACGTAGAACCATCAAGGAAGACGAATCCTCTCGTGCACGATTTCCTACACCTCGTCGGCTCAAACTCTCACAGAGTCGAACGACTGGGCTCGGTCATCGGTTTCTTGACAAAATTCGGGCAAGGAAGGAATGCCCTCATCTCTCTTAACATGATTCTACTCGGGTTTGCATGGGTTGCATGTGTTGACAATCTACAGAGATTTCATCGTCCGGTCATCACGTGCATTGCGCGTGACTCGCTTAACACCGCCTAAAAGGAGACATCTTCCGGTGGGCACGTGGGCCTCGCGTGCTCAATTAAAACATCATCCGGTGACATCCACCGGTCACTAGACGACAAGATAACATTTACAACTTCCGGTGACGTCAGCCAACATCCACCGGTCGCTAAACGACAAAACACATTCTACATCTACCGGTGACGTCATCCGGAAGACTAAACCATCAAACTACCATCATTCGGCATCTACCGAGCGTCAGCCGGAAGACTTCTGCCGATGACGTCAGCCGGAAGACTAAACCCTCAAACTACTATCATTCGGCATCTGCCGATGACGTCAGCCGGAAGACTAAACCCTCAAACTACTATCATTCGGCATCTACCGATGACGTCAGCCGGAAGACTAAACCCTCAAACTACTATCATTCGGCATCTACCGATGACGTCAGCCGGAAGACTAAACCCTCAAACTACTATCATTCGGCATCTACCGATGACGTCAGCCGGAAGACTAAACCCTCAAACTACTATCATTCGGCATCTGCCGATGACGTCAGCCGGAAGACTAAACCCTCAAACTACTATCATTCGGCATCTACCGATGACGTCAGCCGGAAGACTAAACCCTCAAACTACTATCATTCGGCATCTACCGATGACGTCAGCCGGAAGACTAAACCCTCAAACTACTATCATTCGGCATCTACCGATGACGTCAGCCGGAAGACTAAACCCTCAAACTACTATCATTCGGCATCTACCGATGACGTCAGCCGGAAGACTAAACCCTCAAACTACTATCATTCGGCATCTACCGATGACGTCAGCCGGAAGACTAAACCCTCAAACTACTATCATTCGGCATCTACCGATGACGTCAGCCGGAAGACTAAACCCTCAAACTACTATCATTCGGCATCTACCGATGACGTCAGCCGGAAGACTAAACCCTCAAACTACTATCATTCGGCATCTGCCGATGACGTCAGCCGGAAGACTAAACCCTCAAACTACTATCATTCGGCATCTGCCGATGACGTCAGCCGGAAGACTAAACCCTCAAACTACTATCATTCGGCATCTACCGATGACGTCAGCCGGAAGACTAAACCCTCAAACTACTATCATTCGGCATCTACCGATGACGTCAGCCGGAAGACTAAACCCTCAAACTACTATCATTCGGCATCTGCCGATGACGTCAGCCGGAAGACTAAACCCTCAAACTACTATCATTCGGCATCTGCCGATGACGTGCGATTGCCTCATCCAGCTTCCATCTTACGGTAGAAAACACTAAATCATCAAATGACTCCTTCCAACAGAAAGAAACCACAACTCATTCAGAATGCATATAGCGGAAGACTTAAGCTACAGATCATTTATAAATCTATATAATCATTCCCTGACTCAGTGATCAACTAGATAGTCTCAAGGCTCAACATTATAAAATAATCTCATCCTACTTAAACTACCATATCCTTTATTTTACTGAAACAAAAGAGCGTTAACCAGGGGTCTTAAATCGCCTTTCCAGTCCTGCACTGTCATTTTGAGCTTCCTCCAGCAACCAGCCTTAAGTATCCTCTTTGAACAAAGTATCCTCACCTGAACCTCCTTCACCTACACCATAAGGTTCAACTATAAGCCTAATGCTTAGTAAGGAATGCATGCTGACAGATATACATGAGTGCACAAATTAAAGAACACAAGTTCATAAACCTTTCTTCATTCATGTTCATTTTCATTATTTACATGGCATGTATTAAGGCAGGAGACGAGGGAGAAAGACAGGGGTTCATAGTCATTTGCCTATCGCGGCAATCATAGTAACAACTAACTCGGCCTCCACCAGTGGGAGAATTCGCGAGCCATACACATCATCAACTCGGCCTCCACTAGGGGGAGAATTCGCGAGCCATACATATCATCAGTTCGGCCTCCACCAGGGGGAGAATCCGCGAGCTATACTTGTCATGGTCTCTTTTTCCCCGTACTGCACTTAATCATGATTACATTTACTTTTCATGTTCTTAACTCAGTCATAAACGTGGACTCAATACATAAACATGAAGTTTACAGAGAGAAATCATACCATAAGGGCAAGCAAAACATCCTGTAACTTAACATCTTCTTACACAATTTCTTCATATCATGGCAATAACTAGTCATAGTCAACAGACAGACATCTCAATGATTTCCTAATACCCTTGCGGTGTAGGGCCCTAGTGGCCGGAAATCTTAATACATTCACTTACCTGGTTTCCTTAGCAATCCGAGCTTCTTCCTTTTAAACTTCTTCACCTAAAACATGTACATTACAGTAGTTAAAACAAAGGTCCTAATAGTTCTATTCATAAATCGTCCTAGGACTCTAATAGCTAAGGTTACTCCGAATCCTCTGTTTGACACACTGCAGTCTGAAATCTGAAACTAGGTGGACAGGTTTTACCATTGATTAAATCCGAGTTGGTTACTTTGAAATGTTCAGAATCGATTGGGATGACATTTCTACTCTCAGACTTAAAAGGGTCTTAAACTACTCGGCCACTGCTAAGAAAATTCCGAACTCAAATGCCGAGCTGAAAGCAGAACTTTAATCACTAATAAATGACTACATTGTCCATTTCATACCTCGGGTGCGGATTTGCAGAGAAAAGCAGGCTGAAACCAGCCGTCAGCAAGGGAAGATTCTGGTAGCCGAGAGCAAAAGCTTGGGAGAGAAGGAATCGCCGAGAGGGAATGTCGGCTACAGTGGTAATAAAATGAGGTTTAAGGTTTCCATTTTCTATTTATACTCAACCCATCAATCTTAATTACAAAATTGCCACCCAACCTAGTTTTACTCTACTTGTAATAAATTTGTCTTAACATTAAATTTAAATCATAAAGGTTAAATAAGAGGGTGACAATGGAAATGGTCAGAGAATCACCTGGCCGAAATGTCGGGTGTTACACACTCGTGATAGGAAGAATGGAAAATTATGGCTATCACAGGAGAAGTATATCCAGAAAGTTCTCAGCCGATTCAATATGAATAAAGCGAAGCCGGTCAGTACTCCTCTTGCTAAACATTTCAAACTTACTTCCAAACAAAGTCCTTCCACTGAAGAAGGAAAAACAGAAATGCAGAGAATTCCATATGCCTCAGCAGTTGGCAGCTTGATGTATGCCATGGTTTGTACGAGACCTGATATTTCACATTCTGTTGGAGTAGTCAGCCAATTTCTAACAAATCCGGGCAGAGAGCATTGGAATGCAGTGAAGTGGATTCATAGGTATCTTAAAGGTACTTCTGAATTCAATTTGTGTTTTGGACGTGAGAAGCCTTCGTTGGTGGGCTATACTGATGCAGACATGGCTGGAGACATCGACTCCAGAAGATCAACATCAGGGTACTTGGTTACATTTGGAGGGGGAGCTGTTTCATGGCAATCTAAGCGACAAAAATCAGTGGCATTGTCTACGACAGAAGCTGAGTTTATGGCGGCTACAGAAGCCTATAAAGAAATTTTGTGGATGAAAAAATTTCTGACAGAATTGGGTTACAAACAAGATAAGTATATCTTGTATTGCGACAGTCAAAGTGCTATTCATTTGAGCAAGAATCCGAGCTTTCATTCGAAGTCAAAGCACATAGATATCAAGTATCATTGGATACGGGATGTGTTGGATAACAAGCAAGTGTATCTTGAGAAGATCCACTCGGATGACAATGGATCTGACATGATGACGAAGACTCTGCAAAGGAATAAGCATGAATTCTGTAGAGGCTCAGCAGGATTGGAGATATCTCATCATAAATCGGGAGGGGGAGATTTGTGGGTTCCCTCATTATGATGAGGGCCCATCATTTAAAGCTGAAGAGAAGAAATTTGCTTCTCTTCAGCGGCGCCTACAAGGCGGTGCCCACTATTGTTGAAAAAATGGATCATTTGCTCCTTTATCAATTTGTCATTTTATGACAAACTTTACCTATAAATAGGAGTGTCATTTGCTTCAGCAAAGCATCCAAAAATCAGAGCTTCTCCAACGAAGAGAAGAAGAAGAGAGAGATAGGTGAGAATTTTGGAAGGAGAGAAAAGAAATGTGTGAGAGGAAAATAGGTGTGGTGCTTTTGTGCACAGTGAGAATTCTAAGAGTAGTGATTTCTCTTAGTGAATATTTTCTAGGATATTCGATATCTAGAAAAATATTGTAAATCCTATTTTTCATAGTGAGATCTTTCTGGACTCGGTCCCCGTGGTTTTTTCTCGATTTGGGTTTCCACGTAAAATTCTCGGTGTTCAATTTTCTCTTACTTCTTGGCCCTTATTATTTTACGGTAGTGGGAAAATATTCCTGGTATTTTTCGCCTCGCATCTACTATCGTTTCTCGTACCCGCCGGATTTATTCATTATTTTTCCCAACAATTTTCATCTTCGATATTGAACAATCAGGAAGCTCTCATGGAGAAATAGAGAGAGGGGACACATCCTGCCAGCGGCTGAGTGGAAGGAAGATGGTTAGTTTTGGTAAATATCTTCACCCAATTCATCTTTTTTAAAACAATTGCAAAATCATGTTATTATAATAAAGAATTAAAACAATTTTCCAATTTATTTTTATCTTTCTTCGACACAAAATTAGAGTATAATCCAAATTTATTTTTATAACTTAATTTTGTCTTTTCTAATAACTAGTTTTAAAAATTCTATGTTTTATATTATTTTGACATAAAATTAGGGTATCAAATAAATTGATTTTCACAATTTAAAATCCTGGTTGAATGAAGGTCTTTCTTTATTTGTTTAAAACAAACGGACAGAAGAACCAAGTGATCGGAAAGGCTGCCTACCCTACCATTATTTGAGGCAAAGAAAAAGATCTTAGTGATCGAGGATCGCCTTGCTATAATACTAATATATTTTTCATTTTTTTGACCAAATTTAGACTTTGCTAACTAGTAGGAAATAATAGATTTAATAACATGTTCATTCGTGTTAGCTTAATTAGGACTAAAAGTAAATATTTTGATGATTAACTAGTTAAGTTCACAAATTTACAATTAATTCTTAATTAATATATTTATGTTAGAAATTCCTTCTCGATATTATTAAAAATTACTAATGATTTTGTTCAGTCTAATTCTAAGTTTTTCTTTCAAGTTTCTAGTTATAACAGTAGTCCAAAGCAAGTTGGCGGAATACCAAAGTTCGAAATAGATTGATATAAATTTTGAAAGTCCTACGTGCGGTCAACAGACCCCAAACACAGAATTCTTTACAAATTCAAGGACAAACTCACAGTTGACCAAACTGTTAGCTTAATAAGAATTAAACTTAATTATTTTGATGAGCAATTAATTCTAAGTTGATTATGAATTGTTTTGATGATGTATGTACATATTTTGAAATATCGAAGTTGATTATGAATTTTATTGTGTTGATATACTTATTTAGATATATCTAAATTCATAATGATTATTAGTGCTTGAATAATTTGATTATGAATTATGTATCTTTGCTCTAATTGGGAATACTCTCGAAAGTGGGTATTTGAAGCTTTAACACGTTCGCTAAGTCCTTGCAAATAATGAAAAAAGTTCGTATGATTTACACACTTTTAAATCAAGAAAAATATGCACGCTCTGTCGACCTGCCCTAGTTAGGGGACATCTACAAAAACTCCCTAAGAATATTTAAAAAACTCTTGAAAGGATTGACCAAACCTTGCAAAGGCCAACTCAGTTGACTAGTCTTGAGGGGTTGTCGTGAAAAACTTCAGAGAGCAATATATTTTTGAAGATCTGCTAAAAAGATCAACTAGATCTTGCATAGATTAATCGGTGCATTGACCAGTCAGAATTGAGGTTGTCCTGAAAACCTCTTGAGAGCATCAAGTTTTTTAAATATGCCAAGGAGGTCGACTAGAGCTCCAAGACATAGAAGGAATTTATAAATAGAAGTACTCTTTGTTGTGCAAACCATTTGAACAAGAACTTTACGACAAAGTGCTGATGATTTTCATTTACTACTTTGATCTTCATTTTTTAGCCAAAATCTAAGATCTCTTATTTCTTAACTTGAAATTTTTACATTTTGAGAGACTTAGGCTCTTTGTACTTAAACGTTCCCACCTATCATTTATTGTGAAAAAAAGGTGATACCCTTCAAGAATTGGTGAAGGTTTGATTGACATCCTCAAGTTCAATCAAAGAAAATGTTTGATTGAAACCTGCAAGATCAATCAAGTGGAAGAGTGAGGCCCTAAAACAATTGTAAATATTTGATTGATACTCAAAAAAACAATCTCTTGTAACAGGAAGGGTTATAAAGAAATGAATATTCAATAAAGAGCCTTGAAACATGAAAAAAGATAGTTTGGTTAAACTGCATTAACAAACTTCTTTGCGTGCTCTTTTCCTTCTCTCTTTTATTTTATTATTATTGCTTATATATTAGAATTAGCACATCTAAGTAAGAATAAAATTTTAATCACACGAAAAAGTTATAAAACCTAATTAAACACCCCCATGTTAAATTGATCCTACGCAAACTACACATGCAATCAACCGGGGCAAAGATAGATTGTACAATATTTTTAAAGACTTGATTTCGATGGACTAGAAGCATAAGTGTTCAATGAGACCTAAAAATCAATTTAGACTCGATATTAGAATCTTGGTCAACAAGAAGAAGGAGCAGTCAAGAGAAGAATTAACATATTTATTCCAAGCTAAAATCTTTGATCGATCGACAAAGTTTGTTGGACATCCACAAAAGAAGTTGGTGTGGTTTAAAGCCCAAGCCTTATTGGTTGTCCAAATATACGAAGTGGCAACCAACGTTTCAAAACTAAGCCGTAACGGTCACATAGCAATCGACTAGAGAGAATCAGCGGTTGACCGACATTCTTGACAGAATCAGCTTCACGATCATCTCGTGGTCGAGTGGAGACAAGCAAAGGCAAACTTTTGGCTTAGGATTTAGTGCTCGTTTATAAATAGAACCACACATGCATTGCAAACTCTTTACCAGATCTTTGAGCAATCACTCGACTGACATAGCATTAAATATTCTAAGCCATATTACCAAGTTCTCACCGACTTTTCTATTGACATTCATCATACACATGAGAGTTCATGTTTCGCACTAAACAATTCAAAAACATAATCTATTATTGATTTGAGAAGTGGTTGAAACCTGAGCTCTAAAGACCTGATTTAAGCCCAAAAGGTCAATCAAGTTTAAAGAAAATTGATAGTGGTATTAAATCTTCAAGAGAGAGATTTGAAGCGCAAACGTAGGCAATTTGGTCGAACCATGTTAACGACCAGTGTTTGCACTTTTTTTTCACTCGTACAATTTATCTATTTGACTATTGATTGCAGGTGTGCTTCACTAACAATTTGAAATTACTTAGTAAAGTTATAAATTCACTTGGGAGTTTATTTCGGAAGAGTTCAAAAAAAATAATTCATCTCACTCAAATTATATCAATCATACAATTGGTATCAGAGTTTGATTTCAAGTTTTATGATAAAAATTGTATACATTTTTCTCAAATTTATCTCTATGGTTTATCCCTTAAACAATTCTCATGTACAAGACTAATCTATTTCATAGCTACCTTTCTTTTATGGAAGCAATTATACGTATTAGAAATCTAGAATGAATATCTATATTCAATCAATTGATTATGATTTATAGCACATCATTGAAAATGACTCCTATATTCCTTTTAAACTTGAGAATGATAGTAATGTCTATAAATTGCATTTTGAGCATGATGAGAACGATAAACAAAATTGATATTCAAATGCTAAGGGAATGAACACTCTAAATTGTGCTTCAGATGTATATGAGTTTAATAAAGTTCAAAGTTGTGATAATGCCCATGAAGCATGACGTCTACTTGTAATTATCCATGAGGATACAAACCAATTAAAAGAAAGGGAAAAGTACCATTTAGTAGAGATGTTAAATGGGCGGGCTGGCTCGCCAGCCCGCCAGCTCGGCCCGCTACAGTAGCGAGCCGAGCTGGCCCGGCTCGCTACTGTAGCGGGCCGAGCCTGGCTCGGTCCCATTAGGCGGGCCGAGCTGAGCTCAGATTTTTGGGCTCGCGAGTCGGCCAGGGACCGAGCCAAACGAGCCGGCCAACGGGCCGGCTCGTTAGCTCGGCGAGCCAGCCCGCCTGGCCCGCCCCAGCCCCCCACCCCCAGCCCGCCTCCCCCGAGCTCAGCCCCACCCCCGGCCAGACAGTCGACGAAGGGAGAAGAAACCGTCGCCGTTCTTCTGCGCAGAAGCTGCTGACCGGTGACGAC
Organism: Begonia masoniana; assembly: GCA_022432975.1. Lineage (NCBI taxonomy): Eukaryota > Viridiplantae > Streptophyta > Magnoliopsida > Cucurbitales > Begoniaceae > Begonia > Begonia masoniana. The sequence continues at coordinate 9,981,879 of CM039509.1, forward strand.
TGATCAATCGCGTCTCAGCCTTCTCCGGTGAAGACAGTCGTCCTCCGTTCACAGATCGCTGAACATCAGAGTTTCCACCTGCTTTCTCCGGCTGTGAAGAAGAGATCGTCAGATCCGAACCTCCGTTACACTCCGTCGCCGCATGCCCAGCCGTCGTTCATCGTGTAGTTCGTCGTTCTTCACCCACAGACTCTGTGGCACAGAGAACGCGTTGGCTTCTCAGTTCTCACTCTTCAGACATTTGAGAAATTGAATAAAATCACAGTTTCGGAAAGAGCTGTTGGCAGGGGAAGAATTGAATTGAAACACAGATTATCACCGTACACGTGGACAAAGAAATTGATTGGCTACGAGAGCCAGAAGATAAGTCCAAAATCCAAATTGAATACACAAAATCAATTAAATTTTTTTAATAAAATATATTATAGTTCATCATATTTATGATAATTATAATTAATTTCTTTAAAAATGAAATCGGACCGTTGAACACAATGTAAGACAAAGGTTGGAAAATATTTCCGATCAGCAAAAAAATTATCACGAAATCACACTGGCATCGAACATTAGTTGACGAATATGCAAAATCATTCGGTAGAGCAGACAAATTTCTTTGCACCATATGTGAGAGTATTAAATGCTCATTATGACCATTCGGATCCATCGAACCCAAGTTTACCTATTTTTTCGGAGCACCTATTGAGGTAATATCGCTCTCCACAAGAGGGTGAGGACAACGATGAGCCCAATCAGTCACGAGTTATGTTATTTTTCACCTACGTTTTTAGTTTATTTTATGCATTGATGACATTTATTTTAAGTTTGGGTGATTATAGTTTGTCTTGTGACTTTGTTATATTTTGTGATATATTTTAGTTATGCAATCTAAAATCTTTATTTATGTAAACTTGGCTCGTTAAGCTCGGCTCGTTAGGCTCGTTGGGCCGGCTCGGCTCGGCTCGGCTCGGCTCGTTAGGCTCGTGGCTCGCGAGCCGGCTCGGGTTGGAAATTTTTTAGGATCGACTCGTTAGACTCGGCAGGCTCGTTAGGCTCGGCTCGTTTAGCTCGGCAGGCTCGGTGAGCCGGATCTTTCTCGGCTCGGCTCGGCTCGGCTCGCTCATTTAACATCTCTACCATTTAGACCCCAACGTATGGGGTCAGTGACCATTTAGTACCTAACGTTTGTTTTGTACCCAATCAAATCCTAACGTATAAAACGTTGGCAATTCAAACCCTACCGTCAATTTTTCAGTTAAATTTAACAGATTTTTTTCAAAATTCCTAAACTACCCCTCTCTCTCTCTCTCTCTCTCTCTGAACAGAGGTCAAACCCAGATCCCTGAACAGAGGTCACCGCCGTTCAGAAAGTGCCGTCACCGTCACCGAGTTCACTTAGAAATGGCTGAAAACTCACAACGTAGTAAATGGCAAAGTTATCTTTGTCTTCCATATAACTGGATTTAAGCCGAAATCGGATCATATAAATAACCCAAAGCGTGGTCGCCAGAGTAGCCGTATCGAGTAATGTGTGAATGTCATATTCCATGACAAACTACAATACAGTCTAACAGTTAGAAACATGGCAGTTAGCTCCTGTGATTTGAGGGAAAGTCCTAGAGAGAAGTCAAGTACAAATTCATTAGGGCAGTGACAATATGAACACTAGAAAGATCTGGAAACCAAAGACGACGCAAAACACAGGAAGAAAATGAAAATTTAGCTATCTCAAAAACCAAATCTTTCGCAATTTAAATCCAGAAAGTCCCAATTTCAGCAACAAAAACCAAACAATAAATTTCCAGTGCCTCTGAGTCTGAAAACCCTAAACCCAAGCTGCAAGATTGAGCTCTAAGCCATGGAAATCTGAAGTCATTCACCGAGCAATTGAGAAAACAACAAGAATCAAAGAAACCCCAAAAATAGTCACCTTTTTATCGACCTTTACCTGCACAAGTCTTCTCCTTCGTAAGCTTGTAAATGAGAACGGAGATTCCAATGGCGTGGACAGCCTCGGCGGCAACAAAAAGATTATCGTGATCGTGAACCACCATGCGAAGAGAAACCAGAGCTGCCATACCGGTAACCACCGCGAGTTCTAGATGAACTCGGTGACGGTGACGGCACTTTCTGAACGGCGGTGACCTCTGTTCAGGGATCTGGGTTTGACCTCTGTTCAGGGTCTGGTCTTCGGCCTCTGTTGAGAGAGAGAGAGAGAGAGAGAGAGAGGGGGGTAGTTTAGGAATTTTGAAAAAAATCTGTTAAATTTAACTGAAAAATTGACGGTAGGTTTTGAATTGCCAACGTTTTATACGTTAGGGTTTGATTGGGTACAAAACAAACGTTAGGTACTAAATGGTCACTGACCCCATACGTTGGGGTCTAAATGGTACTTTTCCCTAAAAAAATTTAATTGATTTTACTTGTTCACGAATATTAATTCTTTACTATAAAAAAAGATAAAACCATTAGCCAAAACTTAAATATCCTAATAAACAACAAATCAACCTTGAATTACCAAATTAAAACTACCAGAAAATTGCACATGTCACAAAATTTCAATAAAAAACATTTAGATTTTTAATAAAAATAGATACACTTGCGGTAACAAATAAGCTTCAAGTTTAGATGCCAAAAAATCAGAATAAATACCAGAATCCCAAAAAAACTAACTAGTAACAAATTTCAAGTATTAAATATCGGCACAAAAAAATATGATAAAAAAATGTAAAACCGACCCGGACCATTAACTTAACCCTAAAACTTATCTGATCTTCGGGCATAATCGCACTTCCAATCTTCCAGCTCCAGACTCGAGTTCGAGTGTTCTATTTCTTCCTTCCCGTTTGATCTTAGCTTGATGCTTGCGTCTCGCTGGCTCTCGCCCAGTTGCCCTCGCCTGCTCGACGTGTCTCGCCGTCTTTCCTCTCGCCTTCTTTGGAGTATCTCCCAGTCGCCCTCGTCGGTTCATCGCTCTCGACCAAATATTGTTGTTCGCACTTCATCTGAGCATCATCAAACCACGGGTTTGGTTCTGCTCTTACTTTTCTATTGTTTTGTTTCGTTTTTCATATTATGTTTTTAATTTTCTATTGTTTTTGCATCAATTTAGCTTCTATTTTGTTTTGGCCTTTGGGGCACTCTTTCGACTTCACCGAGAGAGTATCGAACCTCTGTTTAGTTCTGTTTAGTATGTTCAATTTTTTTTTTGGCCTTTGGGGCACTCCTTCGGCTTTATCGAGAGAGTGCTGAACCTCTGTTTAAGTTTACAGTTGTGTTATCAATTATTTTTGCTGTGTTTTTACTTGTTAGATTTGTTAGATTTGTTGTTTGATTGTCACTCTGTTTGATTAATAAATTGTTGTATTTTATACTTTATAGGATGGAATCAGAAAGTACAGATGAAAATTAAAATGTAGCGACTCCTACTACGACTAGTTTTACTGTTAGTGTTCGAAGGGAAAGGACAAAGAAATCTTATATTTGAAATTATTTTAATATTGTTAAAGATTGCGATAATAAAAATTTTAAAGTTAAATGTAATCACGGTGGAAGAACATATGCATGTGTTACACTAAAAAATTAGACCTCAAGTTTGAAAAAATACATCCGTATTTGTGCAAAATTATTGGCAAATTTAGATATGAAACAAAAGACTTTGAGCTTTCAGAATATGTACAATAAGGGACAACAACTTAGTGTTGATACTTGTCGAGAACTACTTACGAAGATGATAGTTAAGGAGAAATTGTCTTTGAAATTTGTTGAAAGAGAGAGTTTTAGAGCATATTCTGAATATCTGCAACCAAAGTTTTCTGTACCTTATAAATTTACTGTTGCTCGTGATATTTTGAGTCTTTATGAAAAAGAAAAAATGAAATTCAAAGAGTACTTTAGAAGAACATCACAACGAGTATGTTTGACTACAGATGTACTTGTTAGATTTGGCGACTTGCTAGATTGTTGTTTGATTGTCAATCTGTTTGATTAATAAATTGTTATATTTTATACTTTATAGGATGGAATCAGAAAGTACAAATAAAAATCAAAATGTAACGATTCCTACTACGACTAGTTCTACTGTTAGTGTTCGAAGAGAAATGGCAAAGAAATATGATATTTGAAATTATTTTAATATTGTTAAAGATTGCGATGATAAAAATTCTAAAGTTAAATGTAATCATTGTGGAAAAACATATGCATGTGATACAGTAAAAAATTGGACCTCAAGTTTGAAAAAATACATTCGTATTTGTGCAAAATTATTGGCAAATTTAGATATGAAACAAAAGACTTTGAGCTTTCAGAATATGTACAATAAGGGACAACAACTTAGTGCTGATACTTGTCGAGAACTACTTGCGAAGATGATAATTAAGGAGAAATTGTCTTTGAAATTTGTTGAAAGAGAGAGTTTTAGAGCATATTCTGAATATCTGCAACCGAAGTTTTCTGTACCTTCTATATTTACTGTTGCTCGTGATATTTTGAATCTTTATGAAAAAGAAAAGATGAAATTAAAAGAGTACTTTAAAAGAACATCACAACGGGTATGTTTGACTACAGATATATAACGACCTCTTTTCCCAGTAATATATTGTCCACTCTGGAGATTGAGTCGTAGCCCAATATCCTCCCCTCACGACTTTATTTGGCTAGGACTTTCCAATCGGTCACCCAACATGGTACTGCTCTCACCGAAGCACTTTTAACTTCTGAGTTCTTATGGGGTCCGTTGCCAATTATGCTCCAAAACGCGTCTTACTAACTTAGGAGAGTTTCTTTACATATGTTCCATTTCCATATACCTTCTCAAGCGATGTCGGATTGTGACGACCTCCTTTTTACGACCAGGGATTTGCCTATACTCGAGTCTGGGATTTGCCTACACTCGGCTTAAGTCCCGAGGTTTGCCCCGCAACCTGAGGTTTTCTCCGCAGTCATGCTCATACGTACACATTCGGGTCATCATAATTATCCTCCTTCAGGAGCCCAACGTCCTCGTTGGCCACATTTCCGATTGGGTACAGGCTCTGATACCATTTATAACTGTAACGCCCCGTAATTCGAACATCACTAACTTGACTGTTCGTAAAAATGCTTTGAAAATACTGTACATCTTTAACCCTTGCTTTGCAATTTGGGCAAAAAGTACGCCCAGAAGCGAACTTTCACACCCCTGGGGCGATTGCTCGCCCCTGTGGGGTCGTTTGATCGCCTCTGGGGTGAATTTTCACCCCTACGGAGCTGATAGATAGCCACCTTTGGGGCGATCCATCAGCGCATTCTCGAGTGGCAATTCTTAAAACACCCTTTTTTAGCGATCATTCGCCCATCTGGAGCGAATGATTGGCACCTCTTCTGTCCCTGTTCTACTTTTCCTTCAATTAAAAAAATCATACACCCATTTCAAAATCTATCTATATGATTCTTCTCAATAAATACATCGTTTTCGTAAAACAACAACACGATAGAAAATTATGTTATTTTCATAAAATGTAGCGGAAGCTTGAAACCTAAAAGTAAATCCATGTTTACAAAATCCATCTTCAAAACAAACTTTAAAACTAACAAATTTGTGTTTTCCAAAAGCTTAAAATCCAACTATTTATACACACATCTGCCAAAATACTTACAACCTTGCCCACAAGTCAAAATCGCCCTAACAGCCATAAGCACACCCCATTGACGTCCTTCACCAACTGCTCTGTCAGTCATTTTAAGGATCTACATTCTCACCTGCTATAATATCACCTACACCACAAAGTAAATTGATGAGCCTAATGCTCAGTAAGTGATGTAGAAATAAATAAAATGCATGCTCATGATTATGCTATGCTATTCGTAAAACATGCACTAAGTCTGTTCTTTATTTTCTTACATGACATGAGTCAATGGGGTCCTGATTTTAGAGGAGAGATTGCCTTACTGAATGTCCACCTGGCGGGACGACCAACTCGCTCTAAGGGAAGTGGAATGACACACCTGACGGTCCCTCTGACGGGACGGCCAAACTCAGTTCCCTACCCACAATGACTATTTACGTATTTTACTGTACTGTGTTCTTTTGCTCTTGTTTACATGAAAACATATGCGTAAAATTGTTTTCTATGCGTTGAAAAATCATGATGCATGGATGCATGTCACATACACACATCCTCGAATGCTGCAAACGTATAATAAACTGGTAAACAATTCATAAATTAAACAAACAACTAACATAAATAAACTCACTCAAAACTTAGAATTTCTACCCAAACCAACACTCTCAAACTAATATCTCCAAAAATCCACATTCTAGCCATCAACGTCTTAACACTTTGTGGTGTAGGCCAATCGGCCAAGCACATACAAACATGCACTTACCTCGCGTCCTGAGATCGGTTTCGGCAATGTGCTCAAATTCCTTTTTAACTTGTAAACTTAAAGCATGAGAAATCAAACAAAGTTCATAAAAATGCTTTCAATAACCTAAATTTCGGAATCCCTTTCAAATTAACGATAAAATAATATCTCATAACTTTTGCAATACGTATCCGAATTCGAAAATTTCAATGGCTATGGATTCCTTAAAGGGTCTGTTTTACCATGCTCAAATAACATTTCAAAGAAAACTCACTTCTCAAAACCAGAATTTATGAAAACCAAAAGGCCCTATAAATTCCTATTTGTTTCTCCCCTTTCATCCTTTCATCATAAACATGTTTTCTCATCCACTTAAATTTCAAAACCACCAATAAAAGGAGAAAATACAGCCCACTTCCTATTAGAGTTTATCAAAAAGAAACTTAACCCAATAAAACCGTTTCATTTCATTAGTCAAAAGAATAAACCACCAAATAAGAAAATCCAAACTCTTAATTTACAAATCTTTAAGAGAGAAAGAGAGTAAGGTTTTAGGTATGAAAATTTCAGAAGGGGAGAGGAGAAGGAGGAGCTGCTGTCGTGGAGAACGAGATCACCAAAATAAAATGAAAATGTTGTTTTCTAAAAGGATAAGTATCATTTACCTAACCCAAAAATTTTGCCAAAATTACCCTTCAAACAACAATATCTCAAAGTTTAACTCCTTCAACTTTTCTCTCCCTGCAACGTCAGCCATCATTTTCTACTCCTCCCTCATTTCTTTTATTTTCTTCAATCACCTTCCTCCTTTTATTTTGTTTTTTTCTTCTTCCTTTTTATAGTTAAATATTTGACTATTCAACCCTCTAGTAACCTCTCCTACCATCCAACGTGAATACCACACCCTTTTTCACTTTCCATTCCTTTCATTTGTTTCCAACACGTGCATTGAAAATTTGACTTTTCAACTTTAAACACTTATCGCTTTATCTATTAATTCTATCTATTTACTTATAATTTTCTACGATAAATCAGATTGCATCCTTCTTAATTTCATTAAAATAACATAATTAATTAATACCAAAAATTAAAGTGTACGATGAAATTTTCGGGTGTTACATCTCACCCTCCTTAATAAAATTTTTTCCTCAAAATTTATGTACCGAATAATTATGGGTGTCGACTTAACATATCCAATTGTTTCTTTCCAATGATGTTTTCTTGTCATCCAGTCCTCTTGATCGTATTTCTCATCGATTCTTTTATTCATACTACTCATTTATGTGGTTTTCTTTTATATTACCAAATTGACCATTCTTTTCTTAAATCTTATATTCTCTTTAGTTCACAATATAAATCGTAATTATTCCTCAAAATATTTTTTCAACCCCACTCACTCCATCAAGTATTATCCACTTCCTATATCTCCAAATTGAACCCTTCTAAACTATCATTTCAACACTTTATCACGTATAGATTCCTTGACTTTGGTTCACTCAGCTAAAATCTCAATCCCCTTTTTACTGAACATCCCAATATAATTTCAATCATAAGATCTTCAATATTCTCCCCACATACCGGTCGCCTTATGTCATCATTGTTATAAGTTCTTATATTTTTTCAAAATAATGTCCATTTCCTAGAGAAATGGTTAAACCCGATCACCGAATACAACTCTATACATAATTTTTCTCGACTTCCCATTGATTCCTTAAAGCCTCGATCTAATATCTAATATCATTTTCATATCTTCGAGTCGTATGTATCCAAATGACCGCTAAGATATGGTTTATGAATTTCTAACTAAGTCATATGACACACACTAATATCCTTTGCTTCATCAACTTCTCATTGATTAACTTTGTCCATATGAGTAGCTTCTCAATTCAAATCGAACGTCCAAATACCCAACTTATATTTTAAGTGAATTTCTAGGAATATAAATCCTACGGCAATAGCTACTAGGAGCATGACTTCCTTCATACACGTCAGATTGGTCAATCCATCCATTATGACTAGGATAGATATCTCGTATTCGAAAACTAGCAGCAGTTCATCCAGTTAATCTTCGAACTTGCGTTTTCCTTTTACTCACAAACAACCCTAGAAATTTCAATACTTCACCAAAATAAACCCAATTCATATTCTTCCTTTGGTAGCCTAGCCATTTCGTTGAACATTAATTACAAGTTTCATATCGAGATCCCTCAATGCCCAAAACATCCTCAGCATTTTAATAACTCGTTATTTAGAGTCAATCACTTCGTCCTTCGGACCATGCTTGTTTATAAATTTAATATCCAAACCTAGCTTTATACCTAACCTTGTTAACTCAACTCTAACATCATATGTTCTAAAAATAAAAAGTTTCTCAGTTACTATTCATCTTTGTTGTTTCACAACAATGACCACTACCACCCTAAATATAAATCTCGCGCTTACGTTCCTTGACTTTAGATGGATCAACTGTAGTCTCATAACTTAACCTCTACTTTTTTAAGTGAAAAGAAGTCATCCAAATCCTAATTTGTCCTATTCTCTATAGTTGATACACTAGTTATCGATCCAATATAACTTGAACGTAAAGTTCTCAACATTTCATCAATTGTCTATTTTCCACAAGATATATTAATTTTTCAAATGAAACACAACTCCCATGTCCTCTTAATTAATAATTGATCTAAACAAACACATATCTAAGCTCCTCCATATTACTTTGGTTTGAAATAGTCAAACTTTGAGGGAATTCGTCAGCTGGAATTCGGTTAAACTATTCCTAACTTATATCTTATAAGTTATTTTTTCAAATATTAAAACAAAATTCTAACGTTCACATGTCCTCAAGGTTGTATTGGGTCATACTTTCCAGCGTATGAACTCCTTGTTTTAAGATCCTCAATACATCCACTCATACTTGGTCTACCATATCCTCATTTCAAATTGTCACGAATGACCATCCATTGATTCGTAGTTAGGCCGTTTGTTGAAGAAGAATCCTCAAAAGGGAAGTTGTTAAGTAGAATCTTAAATCTTATTTACGGAAACAATTTTGGCTTTACTTTGGCTTCAAATTTTACTTCAGGTTCTTCCTACCTTACGAAATTTCATATTTCTGAAGAAGTGTTCCTAATAAATTACTACACGAGAACGTAACTTACATTTCTTCCTCCAACGATAATCACTTCGTTTCGAATATCAATCTGAACTTAGGGTCCCCCTAACTTTCTTTGATTGATTAAGTTCTTGAGTTATACTACTTTTCCAAGTCACACTTAACTCCTTCTATGTCCATAAATGTCCTAAACAACTATTCATTTAAGTTCCTCCTCCATCTACTTCTGTTATATTATTAAATCCACGATGACCCGCGAAGATGGAAACATGCATTTTGGTCTTCCAACTTCTATTCTCTAGAATTTAGCCCCCTGAGAAATGATGAATCTAATTACCTGCTTTCTAACCCACACACCATTCACTTAACCTTATGGTAGTGGTGACCTTTAATGTCAACCTAATGCATGATGTCATCTCTCAATAACTCTTAACCATAGTGCTAATTCTAAATAAATTAAAACATATTAAATCTGCGTGATAACTAAAGTTGCATGACATACTTACAGTTGATAAAGAATATCCATGCAGTGGCTTGTGCTGTTAGGCAGTCTACATAAACAATTTTGACCTGGGCTCTAATACCACTTTGTAACGCCCCGTAATTCGAACGTCACTAAATTGACTGTTCGTAAAAATGTTTTGAAAATACTGTACATCTTTAAAATGACTAAAAATGTTAAAACTTTCTTTTTAAAACTTCTTCAAACATGTGCTTAAAATTTAGTTAATTTTTTTTTTTCCTTCGTGACACTATTCACATGAACAGCAAATTTTACTATTCACGTGAATAGTGTAGTTGATTACTCGCCCATTAAGGGCGAGTGATCGGCCCCTACTCTGCATTTTGGGCAAAAAGTTCACCCAGAAGCGAACTTTCACACCCCCCCCCCCCCCCCCCCCCCCCGGGGGACGATTGCTCGCCCCTGTGGGGTCGATTGATCACCTCTTGGGTGAATTTTCTGTCACGACCCCAGTGGGTCGAGACAGGTTCTCAACATAACTTAGTCATTTAAATCTTAGAACAACTACTTGTAAATTTAAAAAAAAAAAACTCGTGGATGTTTAAAAGAACAACAAACTAAAACCTTAAATTCTTTGAACTCGACTCTCCATATATCTGATGGCGTACTCATCCACAGAGTCGAACGACATAACTCGGGCAGCAATCTTATCTGCAAGGTCGGGCAACATTATCATCCACGGACTACTTAGACGTCATCGTTTACAGACTCCGCAAACGTTATCGTTCGCAGACTATCGTCCACAGAATACTCAGACTTTATCGTCCACAGACTACTTAGTTGTTATCGTCCACGGACGCTATTTCTTCAAACGACATCGTTCTGGGCGATATTACTTCGGTCGATAACAATTCGGTCGATATCACTTTGGACGTTATGACTACGGATGACATTACTCTGAACGACATCGTTTAGTCGACATTATATTGGACGATAACTTTGAACGACAACTTTGTCCACAAACTTTATCGCCCACAATATCAACGTTCATAAACGTTATCGTCCATAGAGTGGACGACTATCTTCACTTACAAAATGGACGACTACTTTCACTTACAAAATGGATGACTATTCATACTTCAACTCTCGATTTCACAGAAATAATTTTTACTCATAAAAACTTAAACATGCGTAGCGGAAGACTTAAAGAAAAACAAATGAACCTCTAGTCTTAAAATCCTCTTTAAACATGAAATTGTACCAGACAACCCCAGCATTCATCATCATAAGAAAATCTTATCTTATTTATACTTCAGTATCATAGACCTTACTAAAATATGCTAGGAGCAACACCCCACAGGTCAAAATCGCTGCCCAGCCACAAAATCCTGCTGTGAGCACCATCCAGCAACCCGTCTTAAATGTCTTCATTTGGTTTGAGGTTCTTATCTTCCAACTCGACACCTACATCATAAGGTTTAAACTATAAGCCTAATGCTTAGTAAGGAGTGCAATATACTGATATATACTCATGAATGCATGCTTTGGAAGAAATCATATTCATGTTCTTATCTCGTACATTACATGATATATACATGTTCTTACTCATTGATTCATTGTGTGCGTGTACTTGGTCCACTCGGACAGCGTTCTTGGTCCATTGCATGGACAGTGACATAACATATTCACTTACTTGCTCTTGTTCATCAGTTCATTTGTGTGCGTGTACTTGGTCCTCTCGGACAGCGCTTTTGGTCAATTACATGGACAGTGATATAAACATAATCCACTTATTTGTTCTTTTAATCATGCACATAAACACTTTCTTATGCTTTAGAGAAAAAATCATGATGCATGGACATGAATGCACTTAAATCGTCAAACTATGGAAAGAGTCATTTCCCAGGTAACATATCATAATACTACACCAAGCATCATACTAGAACACTCAACAATTCCATAAACATCAACCAAGTTATCAACAATAAGCTTAACCTAGTACCCTTGTGATGTAGAGCCCTAATGGCCGGAATCTTAACACACTCACTTACCTGGACTCCTTAGCAATGTCGTGCCTTCACCTGAAACCTTTTCTACCTAAGACATTTCATATTTCAATATTAAAATCAATCCTAAATAATCTGAATTCAAAGTTGGTAAAATCCTAACTAAAGAAGTTATCCTAGAATCTAGTTTAAACCTCTTAGGCATTATGTCGAACACCTTGAGCTCATAACATCTCTAACCTAACATTAATGGCATTTGTACACTATCACCACCTAAAACATTAATAACATCCAGAATTCTATCCTCAGTGTTATTACTACGAAAAACTCATAGATCCGAACGTTACACTAGCATTGATACACTCTGAAATCTCAAACGTTATCCAATGTCAACTTCTAAATCGGAAACCTAACGAATAAATCGTCAAAGCCTTACCTATGCTTTGAATCGTCGAAGAAAAAGGAGGAAGGAACTGATCGCTATTGCAAGAAAAATCGATAGCTAGCTTGGCGAATGAGGAAACACCGAAGAAAAGAAGAGAGAAGGAGGAGAGTCGGCTGGAGGAGAGAAAAGTGAGGGGATGTAAGGGTGGGTTTTATCTTTAAATACTAACATTAACCCCCCTTAATTACTATTTTGCCACTTAACCTAGCTTTCTAGCTAAAATGTACAAAATCGTCGTTTTAGATCCTCGTAACTTCCTTACTCTACCAATCATCCTAAATGAATTCTGGGGATCCTAACAGAACTTCCCGCTTGCGAAACAGATTTAAATTTCTCTATTTACAAAAATACTCTTAATGAGCGGAAACCGAAAATGCTAGGTGTTACATTTTCACCCCTACGGAGCTGATAGATAGCCACCTTTGGGGCGATCCATCAGCGCATTCTCGAGTGGCAATTCTTAAAACACCCTTTTTAGCGATCATTCGCCCATCTGGAGCGAATGATTGGCACCTCTTCTGTCCCTGTTCTACTTTTCCTTCAATTAAAAAAATCATACACCCATTTCAAAATTTATCTATATGATTCATCTCAATAAATACATCGTTTTCTTAAAACAACAACACGATAGAAAATTATGTTATTTTCATAAAATGTAGCGGCAGCTTGAAACCTAAACGTAAATCCATGTTTAGAAAATCCATCTTCAAAACAAACTTTAAAACTAACAAATCTGTGTTTTCCAAAAGTTTAAAATCCAACTATTTATACACACATCTGCCAAAATACTTACAACCTTGCCCACAGGTCAAAATCGCCCCAACAGCCATAAGCACACCCCATGGACGTCCTTCACCAACTGCTCTGTCAGTCATCTTAAGGATCAACATCCTCAACTGCTATAATATCACCTACACCACAAAGTAAACTGATGAGCCTAACGCTCAGTATGTGATGTAGAAATAATAAAATGCATGCTCATGATTATGCTATGATATTCGTAAAATATGCACTGAGTCTGTTCTTTATTTTCTTAATGACATGAGTCAATGGGGTCCTAATTCTAGAGGAGAGATGGCCTTACTTAATGTCCACCTAGCGGGATGACCAACTCGCTCTAGGGGAAGTAAAATGACACACCTGACAGTCCCTCTGACGGGATGGTTAAACTCAGTTCCCTACCCACAATGACTATTTACGTATTTTACTGTACTGTGTTCTTTTGCTCTTGTTTACATGAAAACATATGCGTAAAACTATTTTCTATGCGTTGAAAAACCATGATGCATGAATGCATGTCACATACACATATCCTCGAATGCTGTAAACGTATAATAAACTGGTAAAAAATTCATAAATTAAACAAACAACTAACATAAATAAACTCACTCAAAACTTAGAATTTCTACCCAAACCAACACTCTCAAACTAATATCTCCAAAAATCCACATTCTAGCCATCAACATCCTAACACTTTGTAGTGTAGGCCAATCGGCCAAGCACATGCAAACATGTACTTACCTCGCGTCCTGAGATCGGTTTCGGCAATATGCTCAAATTCCTTTTTGACTTGTAAACCTAAAGCATGAGAAAACAAAGTTCATAAAAATGCTTTCAATAACCTAAATTTCGGAATCCCTTTCAAATTAACGATAAAATTCAATATCTCATAACTTTTGTAATACGTATCCGAATTCAAAAATTCCAACGGCTATGGATTCTTTAAAGGGTCTGTTTTACCATGCTCAAATAACATTTCAAAGAAAACTCACTTCTCAAAACAAGAATTTATGAAAACCAAAAGGCCCTTTAAATTCCCATTTGTTTCTCCCCTTTCATCCTTTCATCATAAACATGTTTTCTCATCCACTTAAATTTCAAAACCACCAATAAAAGGAGAAAATACAGCCAATTTCTCACACTTCCTATTAGGGTTTATCAAATAGAAACTAAACCCAATAAAACCGTTTCATTTAATTAGTCAAAAGAATAAACCACCAAACAAGAAAACTCAAACTCTTACCTTACAAATCTTTAAGAGAGAAAGAGAGTAGGGTTTTGGGTATGAAAATTTCAGAAGGGGAGAGGAGGAGGAAGCTGCTGTCGTGGAGAACGAGATCACCAAAATAAAATGAAATGTTGTTTTCTGAAAGGATAAGTATCATTTATCTAACCCAAAAATTTTGCCAAAATTACCCTTCAAACAACAATATCTCAAAGTTTAACTCCAACTTTTCTCTCCCTGCAACGTCAGCCATCATTTTCTACTCCTCCCTCTAGTAACCTTTCCTACCATCTAACGTGAATACCACACCCTTTTTCACTTTCCATTCCTTTCATTTGTTTCCAACATTATTTGCATTGAAAATTTGACTTTTCAACTTTAAACACTTATCGCTTTACCTATTAATTCTATCTATTTACTTATAATTTTCTACGATAAATCAGATTGCATCCTTCTTAATTCCATTAAAATAACATAATTGATTATTACCAAAAATTAAAGTCTACGGTGAAATTTTTGGGCAAATATTAGAGAACTTGTTAAGTTTTTTAAAAATATTTATGATACGACTGTGACTGTTTCAGCCTCTTCACATGTGACATTGTTGTGAAAAATATTTCGCAAGTGTACGAGTCGCATCAAGTAATAAAGTGATAAGTACAGTGTCGAACCCACGATGACTTTTTAATTAATAATCAAACAAAGTTAATTTCAGTCTAATTTGAATAACGATATTTTTGTGATTTTGATTTCAAAATAAAACAAGAGCAATTAATTAAATAACAGAAAATTAAACAAGTTTTAGAATATAATGAGAAAGCTCTAGGGTTTTCGATTTCACCTAAATTAATCTTATTTAGTATTCCTAATTCAATTCATTAATTTCTATTTCTATGTGTTGATGGCAATTTCACAAAATTATTTATCAATATCTCTCGAGCAATGATAAACTTATTCAACTAACGAATTATTACCTCTCGATCTCAATCCTGAATTTAATTAAATACATTAAGAACGAGAAATTAAGATACCACATGAACGCATTAGCTATCTCTAGTCTAACATCTTTTTCATGGTAAATTATTCAGTGCCCGATTATTTATTACCTCTCAGTCTCAAAACAATCCTACGAACATGCTTTTCGTGATCAGTCAATCGCAAACTTTAAGAGCTGAATAAAATACTCAACACAATATCGAAACAGAAAATTAACAACTTGAATTAAAGGAAAAAATAAATAGTCATAATTCAGCTACATCGTAGCCTTAAAAAATAAAATTAGTTCATGCTAGAGTAAGGAGAAACAATAAAAATAATTAAGATGTTCATAGTTCAGAAGAGAAAGAAAAAGAAAAACTATGCTGAAATTCAGTTCCCGAAGCTCTCGCTCTGTTTCGATCTCCGTCTCGCTAGGGCTGCTTCTCTCTCGCTGGGGCTAGTCTCCCCCTCCTCGATAGCCTCTTCATAGTTATTTAACCTAATTCTTAATTAATCTTAAGCCCACAATCATCTTCAACGGCTAAGATTAAAACAAGTTTCGATGGTCCAGCTTCAACGGTCCAGATTCAAACACCTCTATCAATTAAAAAAAGCCGATCGATCGGCGAAGTGTGGCCGATCAATCGGCTTAACATCTGCTTCATAAAAATATTTCTTCAGCCGATCGATCGCTTAGGAATTGCCGATCGATCGGCGTTCTTTCTGGATTTCTCTTTTTATCATACTTCAGCCGATCGATCACGTGGGAATAGCCGATCGATTGGCGTTCTTTCTGCTGGCAACTCTCTTATCGTCTTTAAATTCTCCATCAGCCGATCGATCGCCCAGATTTGGCGATCGATCGGCTAGTCTTCTGTTCACCGCCACACGTTGATATTTTTATTTCGTTATTTTTCTTCATTATGCACTATATTTATTCTTCATTGATGCTTAACTTGTTAGATTTAATTTTATCTGCACGCTTACACAAGAAACATTAAATTCATTCAAATACTTGAGAAAAACTTATCAAATCAAGATTAAAGAGTCCGAATAAGTGTGTAAAATACACACTTATCAGACATCAAATATTTATTTTAGCGAAGTATGCAATTTGAAATTGGTTATCTTGGAGTACCCTGAGTGTGACAATCCATCATTGAGGAAAAATGACTATTAGAATGTAAAGAAAATTTGACAAGTACTGGGGCATTTTGTGAGAATATTAATTTCTTCATGTACGTTGCAATTGTCTTAGATCCGAGACGTAAGATAAAGTTTTTGGAACATTGTCTTACAATGTTGCTTGACAATAATAAAGCAACAAATTTGGTTAGTTACGTACAAACAGTGATTAACAGGTTATATCTTCAATACAAAGTGAATTTGGGGTTTGAACTGTCACAGGATTATTGTAGAACTAGTGTTGCGACATCTTCGTCCACAGGACAAAGTACTAGTTTTGCCCACAATAAGCTATTTCAGAAATTTTGTAGCCATCATAGTGAGCGTGATGCTTCAAGCAAGAGGACGGAAGTTGATCAATACTTATCTGAAGAATTAAATTTTTTTTCGGAAAATCAAGATATTTTGGCATGGTGGAAATTGAATTCCTTGAAATATTCAATATTAGGTAAAATAGCAAAAGATGTATTGATTATTCATATTTCCACAGTTCCTTCGGAGCCAGCTTTCAGTGGTGGTGGACGTATACTTGATTCTTTTCGTAGTTCTTTATTACCAAAGACTGTTGAGGCGCTTATTTGCAGTCAAAACTGGTTTCGTAGGGAAATACATAATTTAGAAAATTTCAATGATGGGGTGGATGAGTTTGAAAAATGTGTATTTTAAATTTTTCTCTATTATTTTAAGTAATTATTATGTATTATATACTTACTTTGGAATTTATATTTTGCAGATTTTACATCAGCAGCTGAATATAGTCAAAGCCAACCAATTATAATTAGTGAATAGTGAGAACATCTAATTTCCTTAGTGTATGTTTGATTGTTTTCTACTTCAATTTTTATTTAATTACATTGTGTCATTCTATTACTTTTTTTTTTTTGTTTTTTTGTTGTGGTTATGGCTGAGAATTTTTAGTAGTAATTTGCATTTTGCAACCAAGTATTAAAATAAATAAATAAAAAACCGAGAGGACCAAACTTCTGGTCCGGTTCTGAAAAAAAATTTGGATTTATTGGTGCAAAAATTTGAAAACCGAATTTTAGTGGTCTGATCTTATTTCTCCAAAAATCGAACCAGACCACGATCACCCCTAACGATTTGATCTGAACCACGTAAATTCTTAAGTATTAATTTTTTCGAAATATTCAATATTAGGTAAAATAGCAAAAGATGTATTGATTATTCATATTTCCACAGTTCATTCGAAGTCAGCTTTCAGTAGTGGTGGACATATACTTGATTCTTTTCGTAGTTCTTTATCACCAAAGACTGTCGATGCGCTTATTTGCAGTCAAAACTGGTTTCGTAGGGAAATACATGATTTAGAAAACTTCAATGATGAGGTGGATGAGTTTTAAAAATGTGTGTTTTAAATTTTTCTCTATTATTTTTAGTAATTATTAAGTATTATATACTTACTTTAGAGATTATATTTTGCAGATTTTACATCAGCAGCTGAATATAGTCAAAGCCAACCAATTATAATTAGTGAATAGTGAGAACTTCTAATTTTCTTAGTGTATGTTTGATTGTTTTCTACTTCAATTTTTATTTAATTATATTGTGTCATTCTATTACTTTGTTTTTTATTTTTTTGTTTTTTTGTTGTGGTTATGGCTGAGAATTTTTAGTAGTAATTTACATTTTGCAACCAAGTATTAAAAAAAAAAAAAAAAACCGAGAGGACCAAATTTCTGGTCCGTTTCTGAAAAAAAATTTGGATTTATTGGTGCAAAAATTTGAAAACCGAATTTTAGTGGTCTGATCTTATTTTCTCCAAAAATCGAACAGACCACGATCACCCCTAACGATTTGATCTGAACCACGTAAATTCTTAAGTATCAATTTTTTCGAAATATTCAATATTAGGTAAAATAGCAAAAGATGTATTGATTATTCATATTTCCACAGTTCCTTCGGAGCCAGCTTTCAGTGGTGGT
Source organism: Begonia masoniana (assembly GCA_022432975.1). Classification (NCBI taxonomy): domain Eukaryota; kingdom Viridiplantae; phylum Streptophyta; class Magnoliopsida; order Cucurbitales; family Begoniaceae; genus Begonia; species Begonia masoniana. The sequence continues at coordinate 10,000,355 of CM039509.1, forward strand.
GGACGTATACTTGATTCTTTTCGTAGTTCTTTATCACCAAAGACTGTCGATGCGCTTATTTGCAGTCAAAACTGGTTTCGTAGGGAAATACATGATTTAGAAAACTTCAATGATGAGTGGATGAGTTTTAAAAAATGTGTGTTTTAAATTTTTCTCTATTATTTTAAGTAATTATTATGTATTATATACTTACTTTAGAATTTATATTTTGCAGATTTTACATCAGCAGCTGAATATAGTCAAAGCCAACCAATTATAATTAGTGAATAGTGAGAACTTCTAATTTTCTTAGTGTATGTTTGATTGTTTTCTACTTCAATTTTTATTTAATTATATTGTGTCATTCTATTACTTTTTTTTTTTTTTTTTTGTTTTTTTGTTGTGGTTATGGCTGAGAATTTTTAGTAGTAATTTGCATTTTGCAACCAAGTATTAAAAAAAAAAAAAAAAACCGAGATGGCCCAAATTTCTGGTCCGTTTCTGAAAAAAAATTTGGATTTATTGGTGCAAAAATTTGAAAACCGAATTTTAGTGGTCTGATCTTATTTTCTCCAAAAATCGAACAGACCACGATCACCCCTAACGATTTGATCTGAACCACGTAAATTCTTAAGTATCAATTTTTTCGAAATATTCAATATTAGGTAAAATAGCAAAAGATGTATTGATTATTCATATTTCCACAGTTCCTTCGGAGCCAGCTTTCAGTGGTGGTGGACGTATACTTGATTCTTTTCGTAGTTCTTTATCACCAAAGACTGTCGATGCGCTTATTTGCAGTCAAAACTGGTTTCGTAGGGAAATACATGATTTAGAAAACTTCAATGATGAGTGGATGAGTTTTAAAAAATGTGTGTTTTAAATTTTTCTCTATTATTTTAAGTAATTATTATGTATTATATACTTACTTTAGAGATTATATTTTGCAGATTTTACATCAGCACTGAATATAGTCAAAGCCAACCAATTATAATTAGTGAATAGTGAGAACTTCTAATTTTCTTAGGTTTGGTTTTAGGCAAAACAGGGAAAGTAGTTTGAAAAATAGGCAAAAAAAGAAAATCGGGGCGTTATTTTGTTTCTGTCACGGCGAGGCTGACTGGTCCGTCGGACCAGCCGGCCTCTCATTTTTTCTATTAAAAATAAAGGAGAGGCGGCTGGTCCATCAGACCAACCGGCCTCTCTCTTTTTTTATTTAAAAAAATAATATTTTTATTTAAAAAATAAAAGAGAGGCCGGCTGGTACGACGGACCAGCCGGCCTCCTCTTTTTTTAATTTAAAAATTTAATTTTTTCTTAAAAAATAAAAGAGAGGCGGCTGGTCCGAAGACCAGCCGGCCTCTCCTATTTTTTTATTAAAAAAAGTAAAGGAGAGGCCGGCTGGTCCAAAGACCAGCCGGCCTCTCCTCTTTTTTGATAAAAAAAAATTCTTTTTTTATTAATAAAATTTTGTTTTGCTTTTTATTAAAACATAAAATCTTTTTTTTATTAAAAAAAAAGTAAATGAGAGGCCGGCTGGTCCGAAGACCAGCCGGCCTCTCCTCTTTTTTGATTAAATTTTTTTTTTTTTTTATTAAAAAAAATTGTGTTTTGTTTTTTATTAAAACATAAAATAGAGGCCGGCTGGTCCGAGAACCAGCCGGCCACTCTTACCCTATAAAAATTGCTCAAATGCAACTTCAAACACACATCGAATATTATATTTCTCCTCCTCCCTCCCGAACGATCCTCCCTCCTCACCCGAAGGTAAAATTTTGTATCAATGAATTTTTATTTGGGAAAAAAATATAATTGTATACAAGAAATTAAAAATGAAATATGTGAATATTCGTTACAAAATGGGTATGACATCAAATTTCATCAATGCGATAAATGAAGACTGACGGCTAAATGTATAGAAGGTTGAGGATGGCGATTACATGCGACACGGATGGAAAACGAGCAAACTTATGAAATAAAGAGTTTCGTCGATTCTCACAGTTGTATTAGTTAGTTGAAAATATAAATTATGGTTTATTAATTATGATTGTATTATGGTTTATTAATTATGATTGTAATTATTGATTAATTATGAATGTAATTATTTATTAATTATTATGCAATGAGAGGATTGTAATTATTTATTATTTTTACGTACTAGTAAAAATAAAAAATAAAAAAATAATTAAAAAAACAATTAAAACAAAAGACAAACTTCTTCCATTTTTTATTATTACCAAAAAGGAGAGGCCGGCTGTTGGTCAGACCAGCCGGCCTCTCCTTACTTTTTAATAAAAAAAATATGAGAGGCCGGCTGGTCCTCGGAACAGCTGGCCTCTCTTTTATTTTTTTAAAAAAATTAACCATTTTAAATAAAAATTTAAAATAAAAGAGAGAGGCCGGCTGGTCCGAGGACCAGCCGGCCTCTCTTTTATTTTTTAATAAAAAATTAAATTTTTAAATAAAAAAAGAGATAGGCCGGCTGGTCTGATGGACCAACCGGCCTCTCCTTTATTTTTTTAATAAAAAAATGAGAGGCCGGTTGGTCCGTCGTGACAGAAACAAAAAAACGCCCGATTTTCCTTTTTTTGCATATTTCTCAAACTACTTTTCCTGTTTTGACTAAAACCAAATCTTTGTCCTTTTTGTGCCTATTTTCCAAACGTTATTCCTTTTTTTGCATTTTTCCCTAAAAAAAAACAAACAAACAAACCGGGAGGACCAGAATTCTGGTTTGGTTCTGAAAAAAATTTTAGATTTATTGGTGCGAAAATTTGAAAACCAAATTTTAGTGGTCCGGTCCTATTCTCTCCAAAAACCAAACCAGACCACGATCACCCATGAGGATTTGATATGAACCACGTAAATTCTTATGTATTAATTTTTTCTTTCAATTTTCTAATTAGTTCTTCGTTGATTCTCGCAGCAGTATGATTGGTTTTATCAGAACAATTGTAGCTTACAACATTACTGCAGCAATTCTTTTTCTCCTGGGTTTTCTATAATGGCTTCACCAAGACTCCTTTTAGTTGCAATTTTAGCATGATGGGTTTCGTCTACATGTTTTTGATTTTCCTTCTAGCTACAGTGATTTCAGTTCAAGAAAATGGTAATGGGTTCAAAACAACTGCTTGACATGAATCAATTTAGAGAGAGAGAGAGAAGAGTAGAAATATAGAAGGAAGAGAGAGGAAGAAGAAGAAAGTACAATTTAGTAATTTCACAAAACAAGAACAAAAGTTTCAAGTTTCCAATCATGAGGGTGAATTGATGACAAACATGCAATGCAAGTAAACGTACCTCAATATTGGAAGGGGATCAACGATAGAAACCAAACAGAAAAAAATACAGTCGTCGGAGAGTATGCAGAGAAACAAAACGAGTAATACACCGGAGAAAAACTGATAATCCAGTTCCCGCAACACCCAACCGGCAGAAATTTGTGAAATAAATATTGAAGAGATTGTAAAATTCCGAAGAAACACAGAAATATCCCCCCAAACATCCCAGGCAGAAGAAGAAGGGCGTGGAGGAAGAGAAATGGCAAATGAAACATGTGTGAACTAAATTAAGAAACTGAAAAGGATAAGCGATAGCCCTTTGTGATCCTTGCAAACGATGGCAAGTAAACATAAGATAATTACCGTTGATTTGTCAAACGATGGGTCAAATGCAGAAGACAGCGTAGCTCAGGCTGAAGCTATCTGCGATGCTCAACCTCCGTTACAGTTTTCCTACAAAGCAATCAAATGGAAATAATGTTGGAAGAAGAACAACAAAAATCATAAAAGGGTAAGTATGTAAATGTGCTAAGCAAACGAAACTGATGAAAAACCTAATTCCTATACCACTTTTCCATGACTTTGATATAAGCAAATATAGTAAAATATAACATTTGATCGCATCGGCAGACACGTACCTGGTGTAACAAGGGTATTGTGCATATGCATTAATACTTAAGACTTATGACTACTTTAATCATAGCCTAATTATACTCTCTTTTCTTGTGCTATTGACTCTAATGCACACCTTAACTCCACGTGCAGCTCATGTTATATACTTTATTGCATCATTTGTGTTTTATCAAAACTATCTAGAGATGTCTAATCTATTGTGCAATTGATTCTATTTAATGTCTAATCTCATGCTCTTTTTGAAAATACTAACTAGACAAATCTTATTAATGTCTATTCTCAATGATTCCTATAATAACCTCTTGGCATATTTGGAAATGATAATTAATCTCCAATCATATTTACTAAATTCCTTTATTTGTAAAAAAATATTTATTGCAAAGTGAATATACTTGGACACGTGATATCATAATTTTTTGCCTAATCGCCATTTTTCTATTTTATACTAAAGAATATGCCCTACCGTATTCTTCTCAACCACATCCAACACGGTGCTAGAAAGTTTTTTTTTCCAAGGCATGATTTAAGTTGTGGTTTGACCTAATCTCGGAATTATAAATGACTCGTGTTAGTAATAAAAAAATAAATGATCACATGCGCAACACGTTTTTTTTTTTTTTTTGTTTTTTTTTTTTTTTGTTTTTTTTTTTTTTTGTTTTTTTTTTTTTGTTTTTTTTTTTTTTGTTTTTTTTTTTTTTTTGTTTTTTTTTTTTTTTTTTTTTATTAAAAAAAAAAAAAAAAAAAAAAAAAAAAAAAAAAAAAAAAAAAAAAAAAAAAAAAAAAAAAAAAAAAAAAAAAAAAAAAAAAAAAAAAAAAAAAAAAAAAAAAAAAAAAAAAAAAAAAAAAAAAAAAAAAAAAAAAAAAAAAAAAAAAAAAAAAAAAAAAAAAAAAAAAAAAAAAAAAAAAAAAAAAAAAAAAAAAAAAAAAAAAAAAAAAAAAAAAAAAAAAAAAAAAAAAAAAAAAAAAAAAAAAAAAAAAAAAAAAAAAAAAAAAAAAAAAAAAAAAAAAAAAAAAAAAAAAAAAAAAAAAAAAAAAAAAAAAAAAAAAAAAAAAAAAAAAAAAAAAAAAAAAAAAAAAAAAAAAAAAAAAAAAAAAAAAAAAAAAAAAAAAAAAAAAAAAAAAAAAAAAAAAAAAAAAAAAAAAAAAAAAAAAAAAAAAAAAAAAAAAAAAAAAAAAAAAAAAAAAAAAAAAAAAAAAAAAAAAAAAAAAAAAAAAAAAAAAAAAAAAAAAAAAAAAAAAAAAAAAAAAAAAAAAAAAAAAAAAAAAAAAAAAAAAAAAAAAAAAAAAAAAAAAAAAAAAAAAAAAAAAAAAAAAAAAAAAAAAAAAAAAAAAAAAAAAAAAAAAAAAAAAAAAAAAAAAAAAAAAAAAAAAAAAAAAAAAAAAAAAAAAAAAAAAAAAAAAAAAAAAAAAAAAAAAAAAAAAAAAAAAAAAAAAAAAAAAAAAAAAAAAAAAAAAAAAAAAAAAAAAAAAAAAAAAAAAAAAAAAAAAAAAAAAAAAAAAAAAAAAAAAAAAAAAAAAAAAAAAAAAAAAAAAAAAAAAAAAAAAAAAAAAAAAAAAAAAAAAAAAAAAAAAAAAAAAAAAAAAAAAAAAAAAAAAAAAAAAAAAAAAAAAAAAAAAAAAAAAAAAAAAAAAAAAAAAAAAAAAAAAAAAAAAAAAAAAAAAAAAAAAAAAAAAAAAAAAAAAAAAAAAAAAAAAAAAAAAAAAAAAAAAAAAAAAAAAAAAAAAAAAAAAAAAAAAAAAAAAAAAAAAAAAAAAAAAAAAAAAAAAAAAAAAAAAAAAAAAAAAAAAAAAAAAAAAAAAAAAAAAAAAAAAAAAAAAAAAAAAAAAAAAAAAAAAAAAAAAAAAAAAAAAAAAAAAAAAAAAAAAAAAAAAAAAAAAAAAAAAAAAAAAAAAAAAAAAAAAAAAAAAAAAAAAAAAAAAAAAAAAAAAAAAAAAAAAAAAAAAAAAAAACAGCCACTAGAGAACATTTTCTACTCCAAATGGGATAAAATAAGAATTTTATCAGTAATCTACTTTGAGCTAGAAGCTAAGTAATCTAATCGATTGGCTAAGACACCAACATCTTCTTCTTCTTCTTCTTCTTCATCTCCATCCTCAATATCCAGCTCCTTTTCTAATCTCGTATTCAACATATCAAACACCTTATCTGCACCCTCCTGTACCAGAACCTCCTCCCCGCTTTGCCCTCCTCCACCAAAACCCTGCATTTCCAAAGCAAGAGCTTTCGACTGCTCTGAAGAGATCCTTAGGTTCTAGATAAATCCAGTCTCTTGTTCTTCGCAGATATGGACGGAGGAAGAGAAATGAAAGAAAGAATGGAAGGCGAAATTGCAGGGATGGAAAACTGCCGGAGGTTTAACGGAATTTAACGAACTTTAGCGTCTAGGTATAAATTGATAGAGCCCGTGCCATAAGCTCAATTGGCAAAATTACATGGTCACGGTGTCAGAAAAAAAAAAAAAAAAAAAAAAAAAAAAAAAAAAAAAAAAAAAAAAAAAAAAAAAAAAAAAAAAAAAAAAAAAAAAAAAAAAAAAAAAAAAAAAAAAAAAAAAAAAAAAAAAAAAAAAAAAAAAAAAAAAAAAAAAAAAAAAAAAAAAAAAAAAAAAAAAAAAAAAAAAAAAAAAAAAAAAAAAAAAAAAAAAAAAAAAAAAAAAAAAAAAAAAAAAAAAAAAAAAAAAAAAAAAAAAAAAAAAAAAAAAAAAAAAAAAAAAAAAAAAAAAAAAAAAAAAAAAAAAAAAAAAAAAAAAAAAAAAAAAAAAAAAAAAAAAAAAAAAAAAAAAAAAAAAAAAAAAAAAAAAAAAAAAAAAAAAAAAAAAAAAAAAAAAAAAAAAAAAAAAAAAAAAAAAAAAAAAAAAAAAAAAAAAAAAAAAAAAAAAAAAAAAAAAAAAAAAAAAAAAAAAAAAAAAAAAAAAAAAAAAAAAAAAAAAAAAAAAAAAAAAAAAAAAAAAATAGGCTATCCTGAATGAGATTTTTTTTGCAATTGTAGTGCGGGCGCCCGCATCTTTAGTTGGCGGCCGCATTTCTATTAAAAATGAAAGTGCAATTTTCTCTCTACGTTGTTCATTCAATCGACATTCACCAGTCATTCTATGTTTATTTTTGATCTTAGAGAGTTAGTTCTTTTTCAACTATGGTGACTTTCAACTGCATGTTGGCAATTTTTGGGGAAGTTTTGCCCTAATTCTTGAATTTAGAGATTTTTCCCTAATTTTAAATTTTTCGGCGTTCATGCTTAGAGCCAGCCTGCTCGATTGGCTCGTTACTGTAGCGGGTTGAGCCAGCCCGAGCCACATCGACGGGCCGAGCTAAGCCCTACCATCTGGGCTTGCGAGCCCATCGATGACCGAGCTCCACGATCCAGCTGGCGAGCTGGCTCGATCCAGCCCAGCTCGGAGCCAGCTCCGGGCCTGGTCATCAATTGCACCTCTGCTTCGTTCGTCTTCCTCGTTTTCGATTTCCAGATTCCTCCTCTGCAGCACGCTGAAGTGCTGAACACTCAGCCTTCGGCCTTCAACTCATCCAACCAGAGCCGTCGAGGCCAGGGTCGATCACCGTCCGATTGATGAAACATTCGGCAAGAACGTGAAAAATTTCCTCGGCAATGAAACGTCCCCTCGGTTTCGCTTTTCTCTCTCATGCGTCCTGCGACTCACCGACTCCTACCGAGCTGCCTCATGCGGTCTTGCCTCTTTTTGGCTCTCTCTCAAGCAATGGTTTGATGACCGTTGTTGCTGGATATTGTAGCAGATACTGCAACATCAAGAGATTGGTTGAATTAAACGTATTTCATGCATATTCTCAAAAAATAGCAGATTTTTATCACTAATTCAAATTTTATATTTTCTTATTTGAATGCAGATTTATTAGCGGGAAAATACAAAAAGGAAGATCGATGTTTTAATAGAGAAGCAATTTAAAAGGATTTGGCTGGATAATTTCTTAGAATAAAGGAAAGAGAAGATTTTTGGGAGGCTGATGAAAAAGAAAAGGAAAATAAAAAGGAGATTTTGGCCGTGGAGAATCAAGGAGAAACAATAAGAGATGAGATGTGATTTTTATTCTGCTAGAAGATCACGAGAAAAAAAGAATTTTGCTACTGAAATTAAGGAGAGAAGAGAGAGATCCACGGAGAACAAGGCAGAGAGAAAAAAAAAAGCATAAAGAAAGGAGAAAACTTGATTGCTACAGAAGGGGGCTGCGGCTGGAGATTGAACAATTTTTCTCTTCTTCTCCCTCTGATTTATTTTTCCTTGGATGATTTTTATTTTTGATTTTATTATTATGATTTTAGGCTAGTTTTTTTAATCTTGGTTAGGCAAGAAAGTACTCATTACCTGTTTTTATTTTGATCTATGAATGTTACATATTTTTCATCGAACAATTTCTCATGATTCTGATTTCATAATTCGAATTGTGTTGATAGGCAAATTTGATTTCACATATTCCTATTGTATCGATAGGTAAATAGGAATTGAAGATGCATAAGTAATTAAATAAATTAGAATTGTTACAAAATAGCTAACATTAATTTATTTGGCGTTAATAATAAGTTTACATCAAAATTCAGATTAAGTTTTTGTCTTTTTAAAACTGAAAAGAAATTCTGAAATGAATTTAACTATGCAATTCGACAGAGGGTAGTTGTAACACCCGGCATTTTAGCCATGTATTTATTCCTTGAACTATTAAATGAGATATATTGGCCATTAATGAAATGCGTATTTCATTGGAGTTTTGTGATGCCCCAAGTGGACGTTTAGAGAAAACGGATAGGAGAATTTAAATAATAATTCAATTGGAAAACCAAACAAAAAATCAACCAAAACAGAACACCTTGGTTAGAAACCAAAGGGATGGCAAATTAGGTAAACCAATTAAGGTTAGTGGGAGGAAGCCAATGGTTGAGTGACTGTAACACCCGGCATTTTGCCATGTAATAGTTTTCCCGGATCATTTAAACGGGATTAATATTATATTAATACAAAGGAATGTTTTGGTTGAATTGTTGGAATAATTAGTGGAGAACTAAACTAATGTGTAACTAAAACCAAAGCACTAAGTTTGAAATGCATGGAAGGGCAATTTGGGGAGAGATTAAGGTTGGTGGGAGTAAGCCAATGGATGATTGCCAAGTGGCAACTTGTTGAGGAAGCTAAGTTCATCCTCCTACGTGAATTTTCATTCACTTCTCTGCTTCCTCCCATCTCTCTCGGCTTTCTCTCTTCCAGGCGATTGAAACAAAACTTCCACGCTTTGTTTCTCCTGTATTTTCCCGTCTTCTTCTAAAAAGGTGAGCATCTTTTAATGCTAACAAATTTGGATGAGTTTAATGTGAGTTTTTACCGAAGTTTAGGGTTTCGGTATTTGGTAAAAACTCACTGTTTTTGGATGAAAACACGTTGGTGTGTTTTCTAAAGAGTTGAAATGTGTTTGCTGCATATTCTACATAATTTTAGTTAGCATTTGTAGCGTGTTTAAATTCTGTACATGCATGCTACATGTCCGAGTTTTCTTTCCAGAGACATCCAAGTTTTCAACCCTCCAGAAAACAGGTAAGTTCATAACAGTAGGTTGGCCCTCATGGCCCTACATCACAGAGGTACTAGGGTCCCAGTTCTGTCGGGTAGTTTTGGGTAGAAATGTTATAGCTTCTGTTCATTTTGTGTTTTGTATTGTCTGTTCAGCTTATGTCCTGAGTTGTCTGTTTTCTGCCTCACAATATGCCCTGTTATTTCTGATGTCTGTTGTTATAGGTTCAAGCACTGAGAATGTCATGCATACACGTTTTACTGAAAATCCATGCAAAACTGACTTCTGTACACTGTTTGAAATTTATAAGATAAAATCCGACTGAAATGTATCAGGTTAAGTGTGGGACGGGGACTGGCCCCTCTGGTTTTATCCCTCCCTGGGAATCTGAAAATAATGTCCCTGGCAAGGACCCTCTAGTTTTATCCCTCCCTGGGAATCTGAAAACTGCCGTGCCTGATAGTGCACCCACTGAACCAGTTCCCCTATAAGCCCCACTTAATTCTTCCGCCACTGAAATGTAAAGTTCTGTTCTGTCACTGTATTATGAAAACTGCATGCATAGCATTTGCATCACTGCATTTGTATTATGTCCTTACTGAGTTTTAGACTCATAGGTGAACTCTCTGATGTAGGTACTGAACCTGAATCTGAGGACTGTGTGCCTCAATCTGATCATCTGACGTAGTTGATGGCTCGAGCTCTCGGGGTAGTTGCTGCAGTTAGACAAATTCTGACCCGAGGCTTAAGTTTTGTGGAAGATTCTGGTTTTTGTTGTAAGAACTTCTGTTTTGGAAAATTCTGTAATCACATGTTAAATTCTGTACTGTCTCTGAAACTCTGAAACAATGCATAGCTTTTGTGTCAATGTTTAAAACCACTGTATTTGACAGTTAAATTTGTATTCTAGAGGATTCTGGGATTTGTTTGGAATATTTCTGTTAAGTTCATGCATGGATGGTCTCGAATTTTAGAGCTAGCCATGCAGTTTGTTTTCTTGAAATCTGTCATTTGTAATGAAGGTCTGAAACATGTATGCCTTCTGTTGTGCTCGAGAACCATGTTTTGAATTGGTTTGAGAATCTGAGATTGTTATGTTTTCTGTTTTTCTGCTCTCTGTTGGTATGTCTTTCTGTTAAAGAGTTGTCAAATTCTGCCTTGAAAACTTAGTCATCCGCCCTAGGTATATGCCTTAGTCACCCGCCCCAGTCAAAGTCAATTCTGTCGTCCGCCCAGTTTAAAACTCTGTCTTCCGGCTGACGTCATCCAAGTCATCCGCCCAGTGTACTTGTCTTCTGGCTGACGTCAGCATAAGTCTTCCGCCTAGTTTAAAACTCTGTCTTCCGGCTGACGTCATCCAAGTCATCCGCCCAGTGTATTTGTCTTCCGGCTGACGTCAGCATAAGTCTTCCGCCCAGTTTAAAACTCTGTCTTCCGGCTGACGTCATCCAAGTCATCCGCCCAGTGTATTTGTCTTCCGGCTGACGTCAGCATAAGTCTTCCGCCCAGTTTAAAACTACATCTTCCGGCTGACGTCACCCAAGCTCTTCCGCCAATTTTACCCAGCCTCTTCCGCTGAACTCCGTTCATTTTTGTCTTATCTGAATCAATCACTGCTTCTAGTTTTAAACTAAGTCTTCCGCCAGCCGTATGCTAATTTCTATTCCGTTATCCATTAATGAAACCTGTTTTAAATTTCTACTCCAGAGGACACTCTCTCTCTGCGAAGTTTTAAGGTTTCGAAAACGTTCAGATTGTCTCTGATGTTCTGCTCCCTGTTTTGTCTATGTTCAAAAAAAAAAAAATAGTCCCCGTTTTCTATTACTATCCCAGAGTGATGGCTCCGATCCCGAACCCCGATCGGGTTCGATTTCAGGCTGTCACAGTTGTGGTATCAGAGCGACACGGTTTTTAAACCGATTCTGTGAAATGTCTGACTGCGCAACCGCCACGTGAGATCGCTCACCAACTGTAAGTATTAGTGTATTTGTCTTCCGGCTGACGTCAGCATAAGTCTTCCGCCCAGTTTAAAACTCTGTCTTCCGGCTGACGTCATCCAAGTCATCCGCCCAGTGTATTTGTCTTCCGGCTGACGTCATCCAAGTCATCCGCCCAGTGTATTTGTCTTCCGGCTGACGTCAGCATAAGTCTTCCGCCCAGTTTAAAACTCTGTCTTCCGGCTGACGTCAGCATAAGTCTTCCGCCCAGTTTAAAACTCTGTCTTCCGGCTGACGTCATCCAAGTCATCCGCCCAGTGTATTTGTCTTCCGGCTGACGTCAGCATAAGTCTTCCGCCCAGTTTAAAACTCTGTCTTCCGGCTGACGTCAGCATAAGTCTTCCGCCCAGTTTAAAACTCTGTCTTCCGGCTGACGTCATCCAAGTCATCCGCCCAGTGTATTTGTCTTCCGGCTGACGTCATCCAAGTCATCCGCCCAGTGTATTTGTCTTCCGGCTGACGTCAGCATAAGTCTTCCGCCCAGTTTAAAACTCTGTCTTCCGGCTGACGTCATCCAAGTCATCCGCCCAGTGTATTTGTCTTCCGGCTGACGTCATCCAAGTCATCCGCCCAGTGTATTTGTCTTCCGGCTGACGTCAGCATAAGTCTTCCGCCCAGTTTAAAACTCTGTCTTCCGGCTGACGTCATCCAAGTCATCCGCCCAGTGTATTTGTCTTCCGGCTGACGTCATCCAAGTCATCCGCCCAGTGTATTTGTCTTCCGGCTGACGTCAGCATAAGTCTTCCGCCCGGTTTAAAACTCTGTCTTCCGGCTGACGTCAGCATAAGTCTTCCGCCCAGTTTAAAACTCTGTCTTCCGGCTGACGTCATCCAAGTCATCCGCCCAGTGTATTTGTCTTCCGGCTGACGTCATCCAAGTCATCCGCCCAGTGTATTTGTCTTCCGGCTGACGTCAGCATAAGTCTTCCGCCCAGTTTAAAACTCTGTCTTCCGGCTGACGTCATCCAAGTCATCCGCCCAGTGTATTTGTCTTCCGGCTGACGTCAGCATAAGTCTTCCGCCCAGTTTAAAACTCTGTCTTCCGGCTGACGTCATCCAAGTCATCCGCCCAGTGTATTTGTCTTCCGGCTGACGTCAGCATAAGTCTTCCGCCCAGTTTAAAACTCTGTCTTCCGGCTGACGTCATCCAAGTCATCCGCCCAGTGTATTTGTCTTCCGGCTGACGTCATCCAAGTCATCCGCCCAGTGTATTTGTCTTCCGGCTGACGTCATCCAAGTCATCCGCCCAGTGTATTTGTCTTCCGGCTGACGTCAGCATAAGTCTTCCGCCCAGTTTAAAACTCTGTCTTCCGGCTGACGTCATCCAAGTCATCCGCCCAGTGTATTTGTCTTCCGGCTGACGTCAGCATAAGTCTTCCGCCCAGTTTAAAACTCTGTCTTCCGGCTGACGTCAGCATAAGTCTTCCGCCCAGTTTAAAACTCTGTCTTCCGGCTGACGTCAGCATAAGTCTTCCGCCCAGTTTTTACTGTAACTGTTCTGTTTATTAAACTTAGGTTATTATGTTTATAGGATTTCTTAGTTATGGTGAGGGGACATCAAGAAGAGTCAAGCGAAAGCTCTCGAGCCATTGACCGACTAACTGAGCTGGTGGGTACACAATCACGCATGGTTGAACGCATGATGGCCAGAGAAGATGATAGAAACAATAACCACGGAAACAACAATCATGCTAATGCCTCACGTGACAACAGTGGAGATAGGTTCCGGCGACTCCAGCCGCCTTCATTCGATGGACTGTCTACAGACCCGACTCGTGCTGAAACCTGGATTCGAACAATGGAGAAAATGTTCAGTTATGCAGAAGTAGAAGACAACAAGAAAGTTATTTGTGCCACGTTTTATCTCACTGAAAGTGCTGGATTCTGGTGAGACACAGTGCAGTCCACTACCGTGGCTTTAAGCTGGGAGGGATTCACGAAAATCTTCTACGAGAAGTATTTTGACCGGGGAGTGAGGAAGGAAAAGTTGCTTGAATTCTCTCGGCTGCGACAGTATGGGTCAGTGGCTGAATACGTTCAGAAGTTTGAGTCCTTATCCAGATATGCAACACACATGGTGGCCACTGATGAGAACAAGGTGCACCAGTTTATTCAAGGTTTAAAGATGGACCTTCTGCGAGGGATCACAATAGGAGGGTTCGATGAGGCACCATATGTGAAGGTGGTAGCCAAGGCTTATCAGTTAGAGGCCTTAGAAATGAAGTCCCAGAGACAGAGAGATCCATCAAGAGGGATTATGAGAAATGTTCCACAACAACAGCAACAACCGCAAAGGGGCCAGAATTTACAATCTCTACAGCAACAAAATAGGGGCATTAAGAGGCCCAATGAAGCCATCCTTTATCAAGACAAAGGAAAGAGACCAATGGGGGCTCCTCAACCTCCAGTATGCCCGCGGTGTCAGAAGCCTCACAAAGAGAATGCAGGCTTGCTACAGGCCAATGTTTTCGATGCGGCAAAGTAGGTCATCTTGTTCGGGATTGCCCAATGCCCGACACCAGAATAGGTCAAGCCGTACCCAGAGTTTTTGCGATGATGGAAGATGTTGATGATGCTGATCTGCACACAGCAATCACAGGTACAATTTTGGTGTATGAGGTACCTGCTTATACTTTATGGGACACGGGGGCCACACATTCGTTTGTGGCCATGGACTTCGTAGTTAGACAGAAGGTTAATTGCACGACGTCAGATCAGCCCTATAGCATCATGCTACCGTCCGGAGAGTTTATGCACTCCGAGCAGGTTGTAAGGGGTGATATAGTGTCAGTAGGAAACCATAAGTTGTACGCCAACCTTATCGTTATTGGTATGAAAGGGTACGATGTCATTCTGGGGATGGACTGGCTGTTTAGACATCATGCCACCATCAACTGTAGGTCCGGGCTAGTGTCGTTTAAACGCCCGAATGAAGTGGAATTTTCTTACCAGGCAGTACCGAAGAAACACCGTATGCCTGTTATATCTTCCTTAAAAGCTCAACGCTGATGAGGTCAGGGTGCATCGGGTTTCTTGCCCATGTAATAGACGTACGAAGGCAAGGTGAGGTGGAACTTCAAAATATTCCGGTAGTCCGAGACTTTCCTGAGGTTTTCTTAGATGACTTACCGGGGTTGCCACCTGATCGCGAAATCGAGTTTGAAATTGACGTACACCCAGGTGCGGAACCAGTATCAAAGAATCCGTACCGTATGGCACCAATCGAGCTGAAGGAATTGAAGACTCAGCTGAAAGAGTTATTGGACAAGGGTTTTGTACGCCCTAGCTTCTCTCTGTGGGGTGCTCCCGTCTTTTTCGTTAAGAAGAAGGATGGGTCCCTACGGATGTGTATTGACTACCGTGAGATGAACAAGTTGACGATCAAGAATAAGTACCCGTTGCCGAGAATTGATGATTTATTTGACCAGCTACAAGGGGCTCGGGTATTCTCAAAGATTGACTTGCGCTCCGGTTATTACCAGTTGAAGGTCAGACCTGAAGATATTCCAAAGACCGCCTTCAGGACTCGGTACGGACACTACGAATTCTTGGTGATGTCGTTTGGACTAACTAATGCTCCGGCAGCATTTATGGACTTGATGAACAGGATATTCCAGGACTTTCTGGATAAATTTGTGATCGTATTTATCGACGACATCCTAGTATATTCTAGAAGTGAGGCCGAACATGAGGAGCACTTGGCTATTGTACTGTCAATCCTAAAGCAGCATCAGCTATATGCCAAGCTATCAAAGTGTGAATTCTGGCTGAACAGGATTAACTTCCTAGGCCACGTGGTGTCTGCTGAAGGAGTGTCTGTGGACCCAGCCAAGATTGAGGCTGTAAGAGACTGGCCAAGGCCAAGGAATGCAAGCGAGGTACAGAGCTTTATCGGGTTAGCTGGTTATTACAGGAAGTTTATCAAGGGGTTTTCGGTGATAGCGAAACCTATGACCAGCTTAACAAAGAAAGACATCAAGTTCAGGTGGTCTGAAGCATGTGAAGGGAGCTTTCAGACACTCAAGCAAAAGTTAACCACGGCTCCTCTACTTGTATTGCCAGTTGAAGATGGCAAATTCAGCATATACTGTGATGCGTCGAAGGTTGGCTTGGGATGTGTATTAATGCAAGAGGGAAAGGTGGTAGCATATGAATCCCGACAATTGAAGAGCCATGAAGAAAACTACCCTACTCACGACCTTTAGTTAGCGGCAGTTGTATTTGCGCTGAAGGTATGGAGACACCATTTGTACGGACAATCATGTGAGGTATTTTCCGATCACAAGAGTTTGAAGTACCTCTTTACTCAGAAAGAGTTAAATATGAGGCAGAGGCGGTGGTTAGAGTTTGTAAAAGACTACGATGTTGAGATCAAATACCATCCTGGTAAGGCAAATGTGGTAGCTGATGCACTGAGCAGGATGCCAGCTACTATGCAACCAGTTATGTTGGCCGTGCCAATGCCTTTGAGGACGGAGATACAGAAGTTCGATATGGAAATAGTTTCTGGGCTATCGGCCATACTAGCAGACTTAACATTACGGCCCACCGTCCTGGACCGCATTAAGGAAGCCCAGAAGACCAATTCAAAGGAGATGGCTGATATGGTGAGCAAGGTACCAATGGATTCTTCCAATTTCAGTTATTCGGGAGATGGTATTCTGAAGTTCAAAAACAGATGGTATGTTCCGAAAGATGAAGAACTACGGAAGCACATCTTATCGGAAGCCCATTCATCTTCTTTCTCTATGCATCCTGGAAGCACAAAGATGTATCAGGACTTGAAGCTTCACTTCTGGTGGCCAAATATGAAGAATGAGGTGGCCAAGTATGTGAGTCCTGTATGATATGTCAACAGGTCAAAGCTGAACATCAACGACCAATTGGAACGCTTCAGCCTCTTCCGATTCCCGAATGGAAATGGGAGAACATTACGATGGACTTTGTTGTTGGCCTTCCAAGGACAGCTAAAGGCCATAATAGCATATGGGTCATAGTGGACAGATTGACGAAGTCGGCCCATTTTCTACCTGTAAAGACGACATTCTCCATGGATCAGTATGCTGAACTATATATTAGTGAGATTGTCAAACTGCATGGTATACTGGTGTCGATTGTTTCGCACCGGGATCCTAGATTCACATCGAGGTTTTGGAAAAGTTTGCAAAGCTCCTTGGGCACTAGATTGGACTTCAGCACGGCATTTCATCCACAGACGGATGGACAATCTGAGAGAACAATTCAGACATTGGAAGATATGTTAAGAGCGTGCGTGCTGGAACTTCATGCTCCTTGGAGCAGATATCTACCGCTTGTGGAGTTTGCTTACAACAATAGCTACCAGGCTACAATCGGCATGGCTCCATATGAAGCACTTTACGGAAGAAAGTGTAGATCCCCGTTATGTTGGGATGAGGTCGGAGAAACCAAGCCTATTGGTCCTGAGATATTACAGCAGATGTCCGAAGTGATAGCTGCTAGCAAACAACGAATAAAGACTGCTCAGGATCGACAAAAGAGTTATGCGGACCATAGAAGAAGGGACTTGGAGTTTGCCGAAGGTGATGAAGTATTTTTAAAGGTGTCACCTTTCAAAGGCGTGATGAGGTTTGGCAAGAAAGGGAAGCTAAGCCCAAGGTTTATTGGGCCTTTTCCCATCTTGAAGAGGATTGGGAATATGGCTTACAGACTACAGTTGCCAGTGTCAATGGATGGAGTTCACAATGTCTTCCATGTTTCGATGCTGAGAAAGTGTGTGCGAGATCCAACCCAGATAGTGGAACATGTGGACTTTGATATCATGCCGACGCTGACCTATGAGGAAAGGCCTATACAGATATTGGATATGTCGCTCAAGGTGTTGCGTAATCGAGTGGTCTCATTGGTGAAAGTTTTATGGCGTAATCACAATGTGGAGGAAGCCACATGGGAAAGACAAGCCGATGTTAGAGCCCAATATCCGGACCTCTTTGCTTAGGCAAATTTTGAGGACAAAATTTCTGTTAAGGTGGGTGGAATGTAACACCCGGCATTTTGCCATGTAATAGTTTTCCCGGATCATTTAAACGGGATTAATATTATATTAATACAAAGGAATGTTTTGGTTGAATTGTTGGAATAATTAGTGGAGAACTAAACTAATGTGTAACTGAAACCAAAGCACTAAGTTTGAAATGCATGGAAGGGCAATTTGGGAAGAGATTAAGGTTGGTGGGAGTAAGCCAATGGATGATTGCCAAGTGGCAACTTGTTGAGGAAGCTAAGTTCATCCTCCTACGTGAATTTTCATTCACTTCTCTGCTTCCTCCCATCTCTCTCGGCTTTCTCTCTTCCAGGCGATTGAAACAAAACTTCCACGCTTTGTTTCTCCTGTATTTTCCCGTCTTCTTCTAAAAAGGTGAGCATCTTTTAATGCTAACAAATTTGGATGAGTTTAATGTGAGTTTTTACCGAAGTTTAGGGTTTCGGTATTTGGTAAAAACTCACTGTTTTTGGATGAAAACACGTTGGTGTGTTTTCTAAAGAGTTGAAATGTGTTTGCTGCATATTCTACATGATTTTAGTTAGCATTTGTAGCGTGTTTAAATTCTGTACATGCATGCTACATGTCCGAGTTTTCTTTCCAGAGACATCCAAGTTTTCAACCCTCCAGAAAACAGGTAAGTTCATAACAGTAGGTTGGCCCTCATGGCCCTACATCACAGAGGTACTAGGGTCCCAGTTCTGTCGGGTAGTTTTGGGTAGAAATGTTATAGCTTCTGTTCAGTTTGTGTTTTGTATTGTCTGTTCAGCTTATGTCCCGAGTTGTCTGTTTTCTGCCTCACAATATGCCCTGTTATTTCTGATGTCTGTTGTTATAGGTTCAGGCACTGAGAATGTCATGCATACACGTTTTACTGAAAATCCATGCAAAACTGACTTCTGTACACTGTTTGAAATTTATAAGATAAAATCCGACTGAAATGTATCAGGTTAAGTGTGGGACGGGGACTGGCCCCTCTGGTTTTATCCCTCCCTGGGAATCTGAAAATAATGTCTCTGGCAAGGACCCTCTGGTTTTATCCCTCCCTGGGAATCTGAAAACTGCCGTGCCTGATAGTGCACCCACTGAACCAGTTCCCCTATAAGCCCCACTTAATTCTTCTGCCACTGAAATGTAAAGTTCTGTTCTGTCACTGTATTATGAAAACTGCATGCATAGCATTTGCATCACTGCATCTGTATTATGTCCTTACTGAGTTTTAGACTCATAGGTGAACTCTCTGATGTAGGTACTGAATCCGAATATGAGGACTGTGTGCCTCAATCTAATGATCTGACGTAGTTGATGGCTCGAGCTCTCGGGGTAGTTGCTGCAGTTAGACAAATTCTGACCCGAGGCTTAAGTTTTCTGGAAGATTCTGGTTTTTGTTGTAAGAACTTCTGTTTTGGAAAATTCTGTAATCACATGTTAAATTCTGTACTGTCTCTGAAACTCTGAAACAATGCATAGCTTTTGTGTCAATGTTTAAAACCACTGTATTTGACAGTTAAGTTTGTATTCTAGAGGATTCTGGGATTTGTTTGGAATATTTCTGTTAAGTTCATGCATGGATGGTCTCGAATTTTAGAGCTAGCCATGCAGTTTGTTTTCTTGAAATCTGTCATTTGTAATGAAGGTCTGAAACCTGTATGCCTTCTGTTGTGCTCTAAAACCATGTTTTGAATTGGTTTGAGAATCTGAGATTGTTATGTTTTCTGTTTTTCTACTCTCTGTTGGTATGTCTTTCTGTTAAAGAGTTGTCAAATTCTGTCTTGAAAACTTAGTCATCCGCCCCAGTTATATGCCTTAGTCACCCGCCCCAGTCAAAGTCAATTCTGTCGTCCGCCAAGTTTAAAACTCTGTCTTCCGGCTGACGTCATCCAAGTCATCCGCCCAGTGTACTTGTCTTCCGGCTGACGTCAGCATAAGTCTTCCGCCCAGTTTAAAATTCTGTCTTCCGGCTGACGTCATCCAAGTCATCCGCCCAGTGTATTTGTCTTCCGGCTGACGTCAGCATAATTCTTCCGCCCAATTTAAAACTCTGTCTTCCGGCCTGACGTCATCCAAGTCATCCGCCCAGTGTATTTGTCTTCCGACTGACGTCAGCATAAGTCTTCCGCCCAGTTTAAAACTACATCTTCCGGCTAACGTCACCCAAGCTCTTCTGCCCAGTTTTACCCAGCCTCTTCCGCTGAACTCCGTTCATTTTTGTCTTATCTGAATCAATCACTGCTTCTAGTTTTAAACTAAGTCTTCCGCCAGCCGTATGCTAATTTCTGTTCCGTTATCCATTAATGAAACCTGTTTTAAATTTCTACTCCAGAGGACACTCTCTCTCTGCGAAGTTTTAAGGTTTCGAAAACGTTCAGATTGTCTCTGATGTTCTGCTCTCTGTTTTGTCTATGTTAAAAAAAAAATAGTCCCCGTTTTCTGTTAACTGTCCAGGAGTGATGGCTCCGATCCCGAACCCCGATCGGGTTCGATTTCGGGCTGTCACAGTGACACCTGGCAACTTGTTGAAGAAGCCATGTTCTTTTCTCTTCCCTCCTATGTGAAACCCTCATTTCTCATCTGCTTCTTTCCACTGCTTTCTGTTTTCTCTCCTCCAGGCTGACTGCAACCTTTCCAAAAGACTTCCATTCTCTTGTTTTCTCTAGTGAAGGTAATCATCTGCTAAAGTTAACGAGTTTGGACAAGTTAAAATGAGAGTTTTGCTGAAGTTAAGGTTAAGATATTTGGAGAAAACTCTCTGTTATTGTATGAAAACACGTCGGTTTGTTTTCTAAAGGTTTGAATGGAGTTTGGAGCATTTCATACCAAGTTGTTAGTTAGTATTTGCAGCTTTGCTCATTTTCTTTACATGCATGTATAGGTCCGTGCATCACCGAGACAACACGTTCAAGACTCTCGACTCCGCAGCAAACAGGTAAGTTCATAACCGTAGGTTGGCCCTTAAGGCCCTACATCACGGGGACTCTAGGATTTCACTTCTGTCAGGGAGGTTTCGGGTAGATAAGTTGGAGTTATATTCCGAGTCGTCTGTTTTTCTCCTTAGGTTCTGTTGTGCAATTTCTGTTGTCTGGTGTTTTAAATCTCAAGAACTGTAAATGTCCATGCATACACAATTTTCCCGAAAGTTCATGCAAAATGTTTTCTGTACACGGTTTGAAGCTAAAAAAGATAAAATATGACTGTAATGTATTGGTTAAGTGCGGGACGGGGACTGGCCTACTGTTTGTTCTGTTATAATCTGTATATCTGTTTGTGTCTGTCGTGCACTTGCCAGTTCCCCTATAAGCCCCACTTATACCCCTTTGCCAGTAAAACGTAATGTAATGTTCTGTCACTGTATTATAAAAATTCATGCATAGCATATGCATCACTGCATTTATATGTTCTTACTGAGTTTTAGACTCATAGGTGAACTCCTTGATTTAGGTAATGAACCCGTGAATGAGGACTTTGAGCCTCAAGATGATGATTTGATGTAGTTGGCGGATTGAGCTCATGGGATTTGGTTGTGGCAGCTAGACATATTCCTGACCAGAGAGAATGAGGTTTTAAAGTTTTGTATTATGTTTTAAAAACTTCTGTTATGGTGAATTCTGGAAATGCAAGTCAAGTTCTGTACTACTTTTGAAATTCTAAAACGATGTATGGCATCTGTATTGATGTTTAAAACCTCTGTATTTGACAATTGTATTTATATATTTTGAAATATTCTGGAACTGCCTTAAGTTCTCTCTATTGGTCTGTGCATGGATGGTCTCTGGTTTTAGAGTTATCCATGCAGTTTGATTTCTTAAACTCCTGTTATGTTTTCTATTATGTCCAAAAAATCATGTTCTGAATCGTTTTTTTTTAGAATTTGAAACTTTTATGCCATCTATTTTTATGCTCCCTGTTCGTATGTCTTCCTGTTAAAAGTTGTCAAACTTTGTCTTTAAAACTACATCTTCCAATTACATCCACCGCTGCCTTTAAAGTTCATTTCTGTCTGTAGTTCACATCCACCGGTGAACTCATTTCTGCCTGCACCCACTGCTGCTCCTTTAAAATCACATCCACTGCTGCCCTTTAAAATCACATCCACCGCTGCCCTTAAAATTTCATCTTCCGCCTGACGTCAGCTACATCTTCCGCCTGACGTCATCTGCCCACATCCTCTGCCCACTTTATTTACATCTTCCACCTGACGTCAGCTACATCTTCCGCTTGACGTCATCTGCCCTCATCTTCCGCCCAGTTCACCTCTACCGGTGAACAGTACTCTTCTGCCTGTAGTTCACATCCGCCGGTGAACAGTCCACTTCTGCTTGTAATTTACGTCTTCTGCCCCGGTTTATTTACATTCTCCGCCTAGCTTATTTACTTCTTTTGCCCTACATTACCCGACCTCGACACTCACTGTAGCCTTTCTTCTGGCATGACTTCCAGTTTTGGTCTTCCATTTTATTAGGTTTCCCACTGCATGTCAAGTCATCCATTTCTGTATCCCCGTTTGCAATTCTCCCTGTCTCCCTGCACTCATCCAGAGAAGGTTTACGTCGAAATCCTTAAGTGTTCCAGTTTCCCTACTTTCCCTTCTGTCATTCGTTCCGTAGTCTGATTTTAATCGTTTCCCGTTTTGCTTTTAACTCCAGAGAACGCTCTCTCTCTCTTTAAAGTTTTAAGGATTTCATTTAAAAGTTCAGTCTGTTTGGTTCAAAAAAATGTGTCCCGTTTTCTGTTAAATGACCCGGAGTGATGGCTCCTCGGACCCCGATCGGGTCGGGGGCTGTCACAGTTATGGTATCAGGCAAAATCAGGTTTTAAAAGTGATTCTGTAAACTGTCTGACTGCACAACCCGCCATGTGAGATCGCTCCACCAACTGTAAGTATTTAAGTTCACGTAAAAGTTTCTGTTTATTAAATTTAGTTATTCTATTTATAGGATTTTCTTAGAAATGGTGAGAGGACAACTGGATGAAGCAAGCGAAAGTTCTCGTGCCATTGACAGATTAACTGAGCTGGTGGGTGTACAGTCTCGCATGGTGGAATGTATGATGGCCCGAGAAGACAACGGGAATAATAATAATAATCATGGGAATGCTTCACGCGACACCAGTGGAGATAGATTCAGGCGACTCCTGCCGCCTACATTTGATGGACTATCTACTGACCCAACTCACGCTGAGAAATGGGTCCGGCAGATAGAGAGAATGTTTAGATGCGCAGAGGTGGAAGAAAATAAGAAGGTTCTATGTGCCACGTATCAGCTCACCAAGAATGCAGGATTTTGGTGGGACACCGTCCAGGCAACAACGGTGGCGTTAAGCTGAGAGGGATTTAAACGAATATACTATGAGAAGTATTTTGACAGAAGTGCGAAGAAGGAGAAGATGATAGAGTTCTCTCGGTTACGATAGTATGGATCGGTGGCCGAATATGTTCAGAAGTTTGAATCCTTATCCTGCTATGCACCTCATTTGGCGGCCACTGACGAAAACAAGGTGCACCAATTTATTCAGGGTTTGAAGCTGGACCTCTTATGGGGGATTTCATATAGGGGATTTGACGAGGCCCCGTACACGAAGGTAGTGGCCAAGGCTTATCAGTTGGAAGCCTTAGAGGCGAAGTCTCAGAGGTACAGAGATACGTCAAAGAGAATCTTACGTGATGCCCCTTTACAGCAACAACAACAAAGGGGTCAGAATTTGCAACCTCAACAGCAACAGAACAGGGGCATCAAGAGGCCCAATGAGACCACCACTTATCAAGACAAGGGAAAGAGACCAATGGGGGCTCCTAAACTTCCAGCATGCCCGTGATGCCAGAAAATTATAGAGGGAAATGTAGACTCATAGCCGGCCAATGCTTTCGATGTGGCAAAGAAGGCCATCACGTCCGAGATTGCCCAATGCCGGACACAAGACCAAATCAAGGTCGTACCAAGAGTTTTTGCAATGATGGAGGATGATGATGAAGCTGCCCAGCACATAGCTATTACAGGTACAATTTCGATATGTGATGTACCTGCTTATACTTTGTGGGACACGGGTGCCACACATTCGTTTGTGGCAATGGACTTCGTGGGTAGGCAGAGATTTTGTTGTACGCCGTCAGATCAGCCCTACAGCATTATGCTACCGTCCGGAGAGTTTATGCACTCCGAGCAGGTTGTACGGGGTGATATAGTGACGGTGGGAGACCAAAAATTGTATGTCAATCTTATCGTCATCGGTATGAAAGGATACGATGTGATTCTGAGGATGGGCTGGCTGTTTAGACACCACGCCACCATCAACTGCAGGTCCGGGCTAGTGTCATTTAAGCGCCCGAACGAGGTAGAGTTCTCCTATCAGACGATACCAAAGAAACACCGTATGCCTGTTATATCTTCCTTGAAAGCTCAACAGCTGATGAGGTCAGGATGCATCGGATTTCTTGCCCACGTAGTAGATGTTCAAAGGCAAAGTAGGGTGGAACTACAAAATATTCCGGTAGTTCGAGACTTCTCAGAGGTTTTCTTAGATGATTTACAGGGATTGCCACCTGATCGTGAAATCGAGTTTGAAATTGACGTATATCCTGGTGCTGAACCAGTATCGAAGAATCCGTACCGTATGGCACCAATAGAGCTAAGAGAGTTGAAGGCTCAGCTAAAGCAATTGGTGGACAAGAGTTTTGTGCGCCATAGTTTCTCTCCGTAGGGTGCTCCCGTCTTGTTCGTTAAGAAGAAGGATGGGTCCCTACGCATGTGTATCGATTACCGTGAGCTGAAAAAATTGACCATCAAGAATAAGTACCCGTTGCCGAGGATCGACGATTTATTTGACCAACTACAAGGGGCTCGAGTATTCTCAAAAATCGATTTGTGCTCCGGTTATTACCAGTTGAAGGTCAGGGCTGATGATATTCCCAAGACCGCCTTCAGGACCCGGTACGGACACTACGAGTTCTTGGTGATGTCTTTTGGATTGACTAATGCCCCTGTGGCATTTATGGACTTGATGAACAGGATATTCCAAGATTTCTTGGATAAATTTGTAATCGTCTTCATCGACGACATCCTGGTTTACTCCAGAAGTAAGGCCGAGCACGAGGAGCGCTTGGCAATTGTGCTATCGACTCTGAAACAACACCAATTGTATGCCAAGTTGTCGAAGTGTGAATTCTGGTTGAGCAGGATTAACTTCCTAGGCCATGTGGTTTTGGCAAGAAGGGAAAGTGGTAGCATACGCATCCAGACAATTAAAGAACCATGAACAAAACTACCCTACACATGACCTCGAGCTAGCGGCAGTGGTATTTGCACTGAAAGTATGGAGACACCACTTGTACGGACAATCATGTGAGGTATTTTCTGATCACAAAAGCCTGAAGTATATATTCACTCAGAATGAGTTAAACATGAGACAAAGACGATGGTTAGAATTTGTGAAAGATTATGATGTTGAGATTAAATACCACCCGGGAAAGCTAATGTGGTAGCCGATGCATTGAGCAGGATGCCAGCTATTATGCAACCGGCTATGTCGGCCGTATCAATGCCTTTGAGGACAGAGATACAAAAGTTTGATATGGAGATAGTTTCTGGGCTATCGGTCATACTAGCAGACTTGACACTACGGCCCACCGTTCTGGACCAAATTAAGGAAGCCCAGAAGACCAATTCAAAGGAGATGGCTGATATTGTGAGCAAGTTACCTATGTCCTCTTCTGATTTCAGTTTTTTGGGAGATGGTATTTTGAAGTTGAAAGACAGATGGTATGTTCTGAAAGACGAAGAGCTACGGAAAAACATCTTGTCGGAAGCCCACACATCTTCTTTCTCTGTGCATCCTGGAAGCACAAAGATGTATCAAGACTTGAAACTTCATTTCTAGGTGGCCAAATATGAAGAATGAAGTAGCCAAATACGTGGAGTCTTGCATGATATGTCAACAAGTCAAGGCTGAACATCAACGACCAAGTGGGACACTTCAGCCTCTCCCGATCCCCAAATGGAAATGGGAGAACATAACGATGGATTTTGTTATCGGCCTTCCAAGGACAGCTAAGGGCCACAATAGCATTTGGGTCATAGTGGACAGATTGACGAAGTCGAGCCATTTTCTACCTGTGAAGACGACGTACTCCATGGATCAGTATGCGGAGCTGTATATCAATTAGATTATTAAGCTGCATGGCATTCCGGTGTCGATCGTCTCAGACCGGGATGCCAGATTCACTTCCAGGTTTTGGAAAAGCTTGTAGAGCTCCTTGGGCACCAAGTTAGATTTTAGCACGGCATTTCATCCACAGACGGACGAACAATCCAAGAGGACGATTCAAATACTAGAAGATATGTTAAGATCGTGTGCTGGAATTTCATGCTCCTTGGAGTAGAAATTTCCCGCTTGTGGAGTTCACTTACAACAATAGCTATCAGGCTACAATTCGCATGGCTCCTTATGAAGCTCTTTACGGTAGAAAGTGTAGATCCTCATTGTGTTGGGATGAGGTCGGAGAAGCCAAGCTTATCGGCCCTGAGATATTACAGCAGATGTCCGAGGTGATAGCTGCTATCAAACAACGAATAAAAATTGCTCAGAGTCGACAGAAGAGTTATGCGGACCATAGAAGAAGAACTTGGAGTTCGCTGAGGGCGATGAAGTATTCTTGAAAGTGTCGCCTTTCAATGGCGTAATGAGATTCGGTAAGAAATGAAAGCCCAGCCCGCGGTTCATTGGCCATTTTCCCATTTTGAAGCGTGTGGGAAGTATAACTTACAGACTGCAGTTGCCAGCGTCAATGGATGGAGTTCACAATGTTTTTCATGTTTCGATGCTGAGAAAATGTGTACGAGATCCAACCCAGATTGTGGAACATGTGGACTTTGATATCATGTCGACGCTGACATATGAAGAAATGCCCATACAGATATTGGATACTTCACTCAAGGTGTTGCGCAACAAGATAGTCCTATTAGTGAAAGTTTTGTGGCGCAATCATAACGTGGAGGAAGCCACATGGGAAAGACAACAAGATGTTATGGCCCAATATCCGGACCTCTTTGCTTAGGCAAATTTTGGGGACAAAATTTCTGTTAAGGTGGGTGGAATGTAACACCCGGCATTTTAGCCATGTATTTATTCCTTGAACTATTAAATGGGATATATTGGTCATTAATGAAATGCGTATTTCATTGGAGTTTTGTGATGCCCCAAGTGGATGTCTAGAGAAAACGGATCGGAGAATTTAAATAATAATTCAATTGGAAAACTAAACCAAAAATCAACCAAAACAGAACACCTTGGTTAGAAATCAAAGGGAGGGCAAATTAGGTAAACCAATTAAGGTTGGTGGGAGGAAGCCAATGGTTGAGTGACACCTGGCAACTTGTTGAAGAAGCCATGTTCTTTTCTCTTTCCTCCTATGTGAAACCCTCATTTCTCATCTGCTTCTTTCCACTGCTCTCTGTTTTCTCTCCTCCAGGCGACTGTAACCTTTCCAAAAGACTTCCATTCTCCTGTTTTCTCCAGTGAAGGTAATCATCTGCTAAAGTTAACGAGTTTGGACAAGTTAAAATGAGAGTTTTGCTGAAATTAAGGTTAAGATATTTGGAGAAAACTCTCTGTTATTGTATGAAAACACGTCGGTTTGTTTTCTAAAGGTTTGAATGGAGTTTGGAGCATGTCATATTAAGTTGTTAGTTAGCATTTGCAGCTTTGCTCATTTTCTTTACATGCATGTATAGGTCCATGTATAGGTCCGTGCATCACCGAGACAACACGTTCAAGAGTCTCAACTCCGCAGCAAACAGGTAAGTTCATACCCGTAGGTTGGCCCTTAAGGCCCTACATCACGGAGACTCTAGGATTTCACTTCTGTCAGGAGGTTTCTGGTAGATAAGTTGGAGTTATATTCCGAGTCGTCTGTTTTTCTCCTTAGGTTCTGCTGTGCGATTTCGGTTGTCTGCTGTTTTAAATCTCAAGCACTGTAAATGTCCATGCATACACGATTTTCTCGAAAGTTCATGCAAAATGTTTTCTGTACATGGTTTGAAGCTAAGAAAAATAAAATCTAACTGTAATATATTGGTTAAGTGCGGGACGGGGACTGGCCTACTGTTCTGTTCTGTTATAATCTGTATA
Organism: Begonia masoniana; assembly: GCA_022432975.1. Lineage (NCBI taxonomy): Eukaryota > Viridiplantae > Streptophyta > Magnoliopsida > Cucurbitales > Begoniaceae > Begonia > Begonia masoniana. The sequence goes on from CM039509.1 coordinate 10,027,914, forward strand.
TCTGTTTGTGCCTGTCGTGTACTTGCCAGTTCCCCTATAAGCCCCACTTATACCTCGCCTGCCAGTGAAACGTAATGTAATGTTCTGCACTGTATTCTGAAAATTCATGAATAGCATGTGCATCACTGCATTTATATGTTCTTACTGAGTTTTAGACTCATATGTGAACTCCCTGATGTAGGTACTGAACCCGTGAATGAGGACTTTGAGCCTCAAGATGATGATTTGATGTAGTTGGCGGATCGAGCTCATGGGGTTTGGTTGTGGCAGCTAGACATATTCCTGACCAGAGAGAATGAGGTTTTAAAGTTTTGTGTTATGTTTTAAAAACTTCTGTTATGGTGAATTCTGGAAATGCAAGTCAAGTTATGTACTGCTTTTGAGATTCTAAAACAATGTGTGGCATTTGTATTGATGTTTAAAACCTCTGTATTTGACAGTTGTATTTATATATTTTGAAATATTCTAGAACTGCCTTGAGTTCTCTCTATTGGTCTTTACATGAATGGTCTCTGGTTTTAGAGTTATCCATGCTGTCACAACCCGAAACCCGACGGGTCGAGAATTTCGTATAATCATATTCGTAATCAAAATGTCAACTCAATTCTTTTTTTTTCCTTTGTAAATATATAAATACGTTTTTAAAGAAATTCCAATCAAATTCGAAGTCATTTAAAATCATTTTGGGAAACATCTATTTAAAAAAAAGAATCAACAGACAATCGAATTAACCTCTGCCGTTCACATCCACCGCTCATTTCTGTTGAGCGTCATCCACCGCTCAACAGTAATATCCCACATCTACCGATGACGTCAGCCGGATGACACATTCATTCAGTATCCACCGATCATCACAAACACACAACATCCACCGGTGAGACCACGTGTTACCCACGTGACTTCATTAATTCGGTAAACGACATCTAACGCTCACATTCTTAGAACACATCCACCGATGACGTTAGCCGGATGACTCAATCATCCAGCATCCACCGGTCATTTCTGTCGAGCGTCATCCACCGCTCAACAGTACTCACATCTTCCGGTGACATCAGTCGGATGACACATTCATCCAGCATCCACCAATCATCAAAAACACACATCATCCACCGGTGAACAGTAACACACAACATCCACCGGTCACAAAACGATAAAACTCACAAGCCACATCTACCGGTCACAAAATGATAAAACTCACAAGCCACATCTACCGATCACAAAATGACAAAACTCACAAGCCATATCTACCGATCAATAACACTCACTAAATACACCCACCGCTGATCGGTTGAAGTTGACATTTCAAACCTCTGTTCTTCTATGAACCCACCCCTTTTATAAAAATCCTCAGACACATGAACATCAAAAATTCTTAACTTAAATACGTAGCGGAAGACTTAATAAAAACAAATGAACCTTTAGTCTCAAAATCTTCTTTAAACACGAAACTGTACCAGACAATTCCAGTATTCTTCATCATAAGAAACTTCATCACACGTATGTTTCAATATCATAGACCTTGCTAAAAACGTACTACAAGCAACACACCACAAGTTAAAATCGTTCCTCAGCCACAAATCATCACCACGAGCATCAACCAGCAACCAGACCTAAGCATTTTCTTCTAGAGTGATGTCCTCACCTGTTGTTTCGTCACCTACATCATAAGGTTCAAACTATAAGCCTAATGCTTAGTAAGGAGTGCAACAAATATATGCATACTCAATAAAATCATGTTCACATCTCTTACTCAAATCGGAAATCATGCTTATGTTCTCATTCATTTTCAAATCGTGGGGATCATATACTTGTTCATCATTTTCATATCATGGATTAAGGAGGAGTTTGTGCCGAAGGGGGGTAGGCAGAGTGCGTGTACATGGCCCTTACGGGCAAGAATCATGGTCCATCCTGGACAGTGACATGGCCAATACTGCCCTCAACCCTCACTTAATCAAGGTTTCATATGTTTCGTTTTCTTGTTTCATTTATGACGGGGTATGCGTGTAAGACACTTTATATACTCTGTAAATAAATCATGATGCATGAATATAAACATTCTCAAAACATGAGACCATGGAAGGAGTCGTTCATCAGAAAACAGAGCATACACTATTCCAAACATTATACTAAAACAGACAACTTCTCAAACACAATCGAATATCAGAAACAAACTCAACCTACTACCCTTGTGATGCAGGGCCCTAATGGCCGGAAATCTTAACACACTCACTTACCTGGATTCCTTAGCAATGTCTTTCTTCACTTGGAGCTTTTTCCCACCTAAGTCATTTCACGTATTAATATAAGAAAACAAATCCTAAGTAGTCTAATATTCCAGAATGGTAACTCTCTAGCTAAGTATATATATCCTAGAAGTCTAACTCATTTCCATTCGAGCATTATATCAGTCACCTAGTGTGCATAAAAACCTCATCTAAACGATACTGGTATTCGGGTTCACCAACTACCCAGGCTCAGCCAACATTCATTATTTCTACTTATTATCTACGACAATCATAAATGTTATGTTAATAGCTATATCTACTATGATACATCAACTTCCTCTGAAAACCCAAATCTAAAACTCTAATCAACTCTCAAATGACTAAACGATAAACACATTGTCCAAGTCTTACCTCGAGCTTGGAGAATCGGAAGAAATCCAAAGGGAGTCGATCGTTGGAGGAAGAACAGAGAAGGGAGCTGAGGGGAAAGCGAGTCAGCTAAAAAGGGAAAGTCGGCTGAGGGAGGTTTTTGTGAGGTTTTAGGATTTCCATTTTCTATTTATACACTATTGAGCTAGGCCTATTTACAAGTTTGCCACCCAACCTAATTTTATAAAAAGGGCTGATTAAACTTTGGCGCCTAAATTTTTGACCAAGGAAATATATGCATGGATGGCAGTTAATTCAGTTGCGTTAAAAGAAAGTTCACCTGCCCGAAGTTGCCGGGTGTTACACATGCAGTTTGATTTCTTAAACTCCTGTCATATTTTCTGTTATGTCCGAAAAATCATGTTCTGAATCATTTTTTTTAGAATTTGAAACTTTTATGCCATCTGTTTTTATGCTCCTTGTTCGTATGTCTTCCTGTTAAAAGTTGTCAAACTTTGTCTTTAAAACTATATCTTTCGATTACATCCACCGCTACCTTTAAAGTTCATTTATGTCTGTAGTTCACATCCAACAGTGAACTCATTTCTGCCTGCATCCACCGCTGCCCCTTTGAAATCACATCAACCGCTACCCTTTTAAAATCACATCCACCGCTATCCTTTAAAATCACATCCACCGCTGCCCTTTAAAATCACATCCACCGCTGCCATTTTAAATCACATCCACCGCTGCCCTTAAAATTTCATCTTCCGTCTGACGTCAGCTACATCTTCCGCCTGACGTCATCTGCCCACATCCTCCACCTGACGTTATCTGCCCCCATTTTCCGCCAAGTTCACCTCTACCGGTGAACAGTAATCTTCTGCCGGTAGTTCACATCCTGCCGGTGAACAGTCCACTTCTGCTTGTAATTTACGTCTTCTGCCCCGGTTTATTTACATTCTCTGCCCAGCTTATTTACTTCTTTTGCCCTACATTACCCGACCTCGACACTCACTGTAGCCTTTCTTCCGGCATGACTTCTAGTTTTGGTCTTCCATTTTATTAGGTTTCCCACTGCGTGTCAAATCATCCATTTCTGTATCCCCAGTTTGCAATTCTCCCTGTCTCCCCGCACTCATCCAGAGAAGGTTTACGTCCAAATCCTTATGTGTTCCAGTTTCCCTGCTTTCCCTTCTGTCATTCGTTCCGTAGTCTGATTTTAATCGTTTCCCATTTTGCTTTTAACTCCAGAGAACGCTCTCTCTCTCTCTGTAAAGTTTTAAGGGTTTCATTTAAAAGTTCAATCTAATTGCTTCAAAAAAAAAAATGTGTCCCGTTTTCTATTAAATGACCCGGAGTGATGGCTCCTCGGACCCCGATCGGGTCAGGGTCTGTCACAGTAGTTCTTGCTGTTCTGTGATCAATGCTGTAGCATTCTCGTAGTATCAGTAGTAAAATGCATATAATGAGTAAATCAACTATAACCAAGGTTTTTATCAAATTTATCTTTCTAATTCATTTCAATTCGAGTCTTTATTAATTCTGAGTAATCTTATTTTGTAACTGACCCCAGTAGGGTCAAGGCATAATTAATAAACTTTCTTAAACCATGAATATAAATCCTTCAATCTGTACAACTTTATATATGTATGTATATATATATATATATATATATCTCTTATTATTTCTCCCTTTTATTATTTTTTTTTTACAGAACTCGGGACAACGCTATAACTGACAAAGCTTGATCCTTTCAAAACTTGCCTTCGTTTTAAATTTTGCAATTTCATCATCAACAGAACCGAACGACTAGCCCAGACATTGATTTTGTAACGTAATCGGGCATTAGAAAATGCCCTCAGAACACTCGACCTCATTATTCTTGAGCTGCTCGAAATCGCAGGCCTCTGCCAGTTGCTAGACAACAAGCAGCTCTACTCACATCATCCTATGCATAAAACACTCTGACCTCCACCTGATCACTAAACGACAAAACATAAAACTCACTTATGCCGATCACTAAACGACAAGCATGGGGCTCGCTTCTGCCTGTAGTGAAAATCTACATCATCCGGTATTTGAAATGCACTACATCGCCCGGTCCACTAGACGACAAACTACACTTACATCATCTGGTATTTGAAATACACTACATCGTCCGGTTATCATGTGTATCTCACGTGACTACTTAACATCGTCAGTGAGAGACATCATCCGGTGAACAACAATTGTTCACCATCCACCGATGACGTCAGCCGGATGATGTCCTCATCCGTCAGAGACATCTTCCGGTAGGCATGTGCAAAACACGTGACTCACTTATCTCATCCGATAAGAGACATCATCCGGTGAACAGTAAACGTTCACCATCCACTGGTGACGTCAGCCGGATGATTCATTCATCCAGCTTCTAACACACAGCTCCGGTCGATGACGTCAGCCGGATGATACGTTCACCCAACTTCTATCATTCAGCAGTAAAACACAATAATCATCAAGCAACTTCAATCAACAGGGAATACCTCGACTCACACACATTTCAACTTGATGGACATAAACCTTAAACGAATAAATATCATAGGCTCGTTAAGGATACGTAAGCGGAAGAATCATATAAAACAGGATGTCCTAGGTTGTTACAATCATCCCCAAACTCAGAAGTTGAACCAGACAATTTCAAGTCCAAATTAAAAACATGATCTTATCCTACTTAGACATCAGATTTCTCATAAATCTTACTGACATAAAATGAGCATAACCACAGGTCATAATCGCCATCCAGCCACAGAATTGCTTCCTGAACACCTTCCAGCTAACCAACTTAAACGTCTTCATCAACTTTGAATTCCTCACTTGATATCTCGTCACCTACATCATAAGGTTTAAACTATAAGCCTAATGCTTAGTAAGGAATGCAATGCTAACATGTATACGTGAATGCATAGTTGCAAGAAAATCATGATCATGTTCGTTTCATGCTCTTTTCTTGTTCTTATTCGAGTTCTTGTTCATCACTTTCATCATAAGGATTAAGGGAGGATTTGTGCCGTAAAGGGGGGATGACAGTGCAAGTGTACATAGTCCCTTTTGGGCCGTATTCATAGTCCTTCTCTTTGGACAGTGACATATGCCAAACCGCCCCCAACCCTCACTTAATCTGGTTGTATAGGTTTCATATTCATTCTCATATCATGTTCATGGGGGAAAACATGCTCATAAATCATTTTCATATGCTTGAGAAGTAAATCATGATGCATGACATGAATGTTCTTAAATCATCAGGCTATGGAAAATATCATACTAGACAGTTGACTTCATAGACACTATCAGAACATCACTTAACATAGTTCTCAGACATCCGTAAATCATCCAAGTACAAACCATCTAACTAACTTAAAACAAACCTCAAACACATAGCTAATTTAGTACCCTTAAGATGTAGGGCCCTAATGGCCAGAAATCTTAATACATTCACTTACTGGGCTTCCTTAGCAAATTCAGTGCTCCTTTTCTTCAGACTTCTTCACCTAAAACATTTACATCGCAGTAGTTAAAACAAAATCCTAAAAGTCTTAATCACAAGTCATCCTAGGATCTAGTAGTTAAAGTCATTCCTGAATCTCTTAGTCTAGTTCTCTGTGTGCAGTCTCGAAATCCAAAAACCGAAACAGCTAGGTTCAACTAACGATTAATCAGGGTTGGTTATATTAAATGTCTAGAATCGATTCGGAAATGACATTACTAAATCCAAAATATAAATGTTACTATCGTTACTCGGCCATTGGAGAAACCAAACTCCAACACTAAGCTGAAAAACAGAGCTTAACGACTAACTGACAACTACATTGTCTAACCCATACCTCGAGCGTAGAGTATCCGAGAAATAGCAAGGGACTGGTCGTCGTAGGGAGGATTACTAGCAGGCAGAGAGCGAGAGCTCGGGAGAGAAAATCGCCGAAAGGAGAAAGTGTCGGCTACAGTGGTGCTGGTGAGGTTTAAAAATTTTCTATTTCCTTTATATATCGATCACAACCCATCCTTATTACAATTTTCCACTCAACCTAGTTTAACACCATATGCAATTAATTAAGCTTTGGCATAAAATTCCGAACCGAAAATATCAAATAAACATGACCGTTAAAACGATTAAGAAAATCACCTGATCAACTTGTCGGGTGTTACATATTTTATTATTCCTTACCACTCACCTATTTTCAATATTTTCATTTTCAATTTGTACCGAATTTTTATAGCAAGATTACTTTGATTAAGAATATCCTCGTGGGATCGATTTTTACTTACTTTATTACTTCGTTAGTGATACGTGCACTTGCGTTAGGGTGTATAAAATCACTAACACCTCCCCCCCTGCGGCCTCTTCCTTTCCTTCTCCCCCTTCCCCTTTCCCTCTCCTCTCCTCTCCTATATAAATACAACTCATTTCTCATTCATTTTTTCTTTAACTCTCTCTCTCTCTCTCTCTCTCTCTCTCTCTCTCTATTTCAGGTTGCAAGTGCTCATTGTTCAATTGATATCTTTTGTTTTTTCTTTCCAATTTTCACATTTTTTCCATTCATTCAACAAAGGTATATATTGTAGTTTATTTATTGACTGAATTTATAAATTGTTGATAATATTAGTTTTATGATTTAACATTTTTGGTGTGATTTTTTATAGGTTTTGTATATGTAGAGGTGATCACAAACTCACACCACCAACAAACTATTGTTAATCAATTGGAATTTTGGTATCATTTTCTTATTTGATATTTACTTTAAAAATTTATTTAATAATTATAGATCCACGTAATTATAATATTGATGATGATATTGAGGACATTAGGGAAATAAATCTTGCATTTTCAATAGGGCAATCATCTGCACAAGTATCAACTTCATCACCTCAAAAAAATAAATAAATAAAACGTCTGAAGTATGGAAATATTTTGTAATAAAAGAAATTAAAATTGGTGGAAAAGTAGAATCTAGAGCTTAATGCAACTATTGTATTAAAAATTATGCATATATTTCCGGTAGTTCAACTAGCATACTCGGTAGGCATTATAAAAAATTATCAATTAAACGAGCAAGTTGGAGACTCTACACAAAGATTATTGAATGCTAGTGGTAGTGACATTTTTTTTTTGTATTCACAAAATAAAATGAAAGAATGAATAGCAAAACTTGTAGCACAATGTGAGTTGCCTTTAGGCATTCACCGATAGTGATAAATTTGAAAAATTTATGAAATTGTATGCTACTCCTAATTTTAAACGTGTTCCTAGAAGAACAACTAGAAATGATATTATTAAAATGTTTAATAATATAAAAATGAACTAATTTTATTTTTTTCAAACTCCCCCTTCAATGTTTATTTGTACCACCTTTGATTTATAGAGTGCACATAATTTTATAAGCTATGTCGTTGTAACTTATCATTTTATTTATGACTCTTGGCAGTTAAATAAAAGAATTTTAAGATTTCATTAATTATGAATATCCTCACATTGGTATTACTATTTAAAGATATATTGTAACGATATTGCAAGAATATTCTCATTCGAGATAGAATATTTAGCATAAGACTTGATAATGCTAGAGCTAACGATGTGGTTGTTTCTCATTTTAAAAATTATTTTCAATTAGATACTACTCACGATTCTCTTTTTCATATGAGATGTGTTTGTAATAGTTTAAATTTACTTGTTAAAGATGGTAAGACATATATTTCACCTCATATTGAATTAATTAGATCTACAATTTTTTATATAATTGGTTCTAATTTGAGGTAACAAAAATATAGAGATTTTTGTAAAGCTGGCCAACTTAAACTACGAAAATTATAAACCGATATAGATAATAGATAGAATTATACTTATTTAATGTTGAAAAATGTTAGGCCATATTGGTAAGTTATTTGTTCTTTTATTAATGAGAAAACATCAAGTATTAATCTTAATAAATCTAGTTGCGATGTAGCTAATATATTTCTTGATTTTTTAAAACCATTTTATGATGCTACAAATGAATGTTCAAGAATTTATTATCTCATTTCTCATCTTGTTCTCCCAATTTTAATAAACTTAACGAGTAATTTTGCACAATATCGATAAATAGATGAATTTAAAGATATACTTTATAAAATAGAAACAAAATTTAAACAATATTAGCTTGACATTTCTCTTATTTTTTTGTTATGCATGTATAATGGATCCTAAATATAAATTAAGATGAGTATGTCTCATGATTAATAAAATTTCTAATAATTTACATACTACTTCTTTATTTTCGACAGATCAAATAACTAATGAAATTGTTAGTTTATATTCTTCTTATAAATCTAAATATTATAATGTTAGTCGTTCACATGTTTTTTCACATGCGAGTTCAAGTAGTGGTGGTAGAAATATTGTAGGTTCACAATTTGGTATTCATGATATTTAGAATCAATTAGATACAGATGTTTACTCTAGTTCTATAAAAAATGAACTAGATATTTATTTTGACATTCGATATAAATTTTCTTGCGCAGAAAACTTTGATATTTTGACACGGGATCCCTTAGAAAAGGGTCCGTGTGAAACCCAAAAAATGTATGCAAAAAGTGCTAGGTGCAAGTGTTGTGTAAAGGCTAAAATAAAGAGAGGAACTTATAAAATAAAATGCTAGAAATTAAAAATGGAGTTAGATATTGATATGGCCGAATTATATATGCTTAATGATGGAGTGAAACATGACATAAAATAAAAGAAAAGGAATGAAGAAGAGATGTTATGGAGGAAAAGAAAATGCAATGCTTAAAGGAAAGAAAATGACAACAAAATAAAAGTGAGGGTGTGTGATGTTGGGGCCGAAACTTAAAGGTGGTTTTTGTGTGAATGTGATAGCAATGAAAATAAAGAAAATACCCTTGGAGGTTCCTTAGAGCGATCTTACGGATTAAGCTCTAGGATAAATGTTTTCCGGGAGGAAAACGACCACAGTAGGCCGGGGATTTTCGTCCTCGATCCAACTCCCAATGGAAAATGTGAGGGAAAGAATAAGAGCTAACCTAGCAACCCAAGCTAGGTTAGCAATGGAGGCCAACTCCTCTTGGTTCAAGGAACCAAGGAAAAACACCAAAAGAACTTTGGATATTTAGGAAAATAGTAGTGTAATGATTGACAAAAAAGTTGTCTACATTCACTAATACCATGCATTTATAGAAGTCCTAGGTGGATTAGGGCCTTTGGTTCAAAAATATAATCGATGGCTAGGAGAAGAAGGCTGGCGCGCGCGGAATCAATGGTGGAGGCTTGCTGGCGCGCGCACTGATCGATGGTTGGGAGGCGCTGGCTGGCGCGCGCACTGATCGATGGTTGGGAGGCGCTGGCGCGCGCACTGATCGATGGTTGGGAGGCGCTGGCGCGCGCACTGATCGATGGTTGGGAGGCGCTGGCGCGCGCACTGATCGATGGTTGGGAGGCGCTGGCGCGCGCACTGATCGATGGTTGGGAGGCGCTGGCGCGCGCACTGATCGATGGTTGGGAGGCGCTGGCGCGCGCACTGATCGATGGTTGGGAGGCGCTGGCGCGCGCACTGATCGATGGTTGGGAGGCGCTGGCGCGCGCACTGATCGATGGTTGGGAGGCGCTGGCGCGCGCACTGATCGATGGTTGGGAGGCGCTGGCGCGCGCACTGATCGATGGTTGGGAGGCGCTGGCGCGCGCACTGATCGATGGTTGGGAGGCGCTGGCGCGCGCACTGATCGATGGTTGGGAGGCGCTGGCGCGCGCACTGATCGATGGTTGGGAGGCGCTGGCGCGCGCACTGATCGATGGTTGGGAGGCGCTGGCGCACTCCACATGGCACTGTTCTGCGTGCCAGCGCGCGCCCAATCCTGCGGCCGAGAATGAATCCATGCCAAAACCTAGCCCAAGGTGGAGATTGTGCCAACTGATCAATCCATGCCTTCACCCACATGTGTACCTGTAAAACCTTACCTTTTGGATGTGGGCTCTTCTTTGGGCCAAATCTTTCTTTGGGCTCGATTTGTGGAGGTCTCTTTTCCTTTGAATTGTTGAGTTTCCTCCAACCCAAATCCACCACCATACATCTAGTCCTAACCACACAATCTAATGTATGAGATGCAATTTATAAAATCCTTACAAAAAGGCTAATGTATGCCAATAAGTTTTAAAAATTAAAACAAATTCCCATAGGGCTGCCAAATAGCTCCGAGTGAATGCTCTAATGAATGACGTGACAAGGCTTTTCCATATCCTCCAAAGTCGGCTCCCTAAGTGAAGTCCATGATGTGTTCAAAACCTGCAAAAAGAGACAATTCATTAGAACGTTGATTAAGTAAATTTTGTGCCCGAGTTTGTGATCTCGTGACGGGCCTCCAAGGCATGTCATCCCCTCCGGGTGGCTGAGGATTTGACCTCAAATCCATTAACTCGGCCTCCTCTTCATATCCCAATTCTCCAATATAAGGGGATAAATCTTGCACATTGAAGGTGGATGACACCCCATAATCGCCGGGTAACTCCAATTTGTAAGCATTATTATTTATACGTTCCAAGACTTTGAAGGGGCCCTCAGCTCTAGGAAATAGTTTGGAGCGCCTTTTGGCGGAAAATCGTTCTTTCTTAAGGTGTAGCCACACCAAATCTCCAACATTAAAAATTACCTCTTTTCGTCCCTTGTTTGCATGCTTAGCATAATTGGTATTACTTTTCTCAATTGTTTGGCGAACTTTTTCATACAATTTCTTCATTTGCTCCGCTTTACTAGCTCCTGAAGGGTTAATTAGGTCCTGGGTTGGAATGGGAATGAGTGTCAAGGGTGTGTTCGGATTAAATCCATAAACTACCTCAAATGGCGTTTGCTGGGTGGTGGAATGAAGGCTTCGGTTATAACCGAATTCAATTTGGGGTAGTACTATGTCCCAATTGGTTAGATTCTTACCTATGACACTTTGGAGAAGGGTTTCTAAGGTCCTATTAACCACTTCCGTTTGGCCGTCCGTTTGGGGATGGAAAGATGTACTAAAACAGAGAGTAGTCCCCAATCTCTTCCATAGGTTTTCCAAAAAGTGCTTAGGAATTTGGTATCACGATCGGACACGATAGATTGAGGCACTCCATGGAGTCGGACTATTTCCTTGAAGAATAGGTCGGCTATAGCAGCAGAATCGTCGGTCTTGTTGCAGGCGATAAAATGCACCATTTTGGAGAATCTATCAACAACCACTAGGATAAAATCCTTGTTACGTCCAGTTCGTGGTAACCCCAAAACAAAATCTATACTAATTTCTACCCAAGGATGTGTAGGGACTGGTAAGGGAAGGTAAAGTCCTTGGGGTAGAACCTTACTTTTGGCCCTTTTACAAACAATGCACTTTTCAACATAGCTGGTGCACGTCTTTCATCATGTGAGACCAATAAAATTTTTCCTTTAATAGTTCTAGTGTCTTCTTTTCTCCAAAATGCCCAGACAATCCTCCTCCATAAGCTTCTTTAATGAGGCATTGTCTTAGACTGCAATTAGGAATACACAACTTTCCATTCTTTAATAGAAATCCATCTGCAAGACTATATCCTCCTTCAGCCTTATTTTGACTATCATGATAAGGCAATCCAAAATCTTTATCAGATGCATACAAGGTTTTGATCCATTCAAATCCGAAAAATCTGACACTTAATTCCTTTAAGAGGATACGTCTTCGAGAGAGAGCATCGGCAACGGTATTATCAGAACCTTTCAAATATTTTAAAATGTAGGGAAATCTTTCCAAAAATTCCACCCATTTTGCGTGGCGCTTGTTGAGTTTGTGTTGGCTCTTAATGTGCTTGAGAGATTGATGGTCAGAATGAATCACAAACTCTTTTGAAAGTCAGTAATGTTGCCAATGTTCTAGAGCTCTAATTACAGCATAGAACTCCTTATCATAGGTCGAATAATTCAAAGCAGCGCCTTTCAATTTTTCACTAAAATACGCAAGAGGCTTACCATCTTGCATCAAAACAGCTCCAATGCCAATACCAGAGGCATCACTCTTGATCTCAAAAACTTTATTGAAATTGGGAAGTGCTAAAATGGGTGATTGACAAAGTTTTTCTTTAATCAGATCGAAGCTACTTTGGCATGCCGGTGTCCAATTAAAGTCAACTCCTTTCTTGGTAAGGTCCATAATAGGAGCGAATAAAGAACTGAAATCTCTAATGAACCTCCTATAAAAGGAGGCTAATCCGTGGAAGCTACGGACTTCAGTGATACTATTAGGAGTGGTCCACTCCTTGATGGCTTTAACTTTATCTTCGTCCGCTTCCAAGCCATCCTTAGAAATTATGAAGCCCAAAAAATAAACCTTTTCTTGTCCAAAGGAGCACTTACTCAAATTTCTGAATAATTTAGTGCGACGGAGAGTTTGAAATAACATCCCGAGGTGGTTGACATGTTGGGGAAGGTTGCGACTATACACCAAGATGTCATCGAAATATACGACAACAAATTTCCCAAGGAAGTCCTTAAGAACATGATGCATTAACCGCATAAAGGTGCTCGGAGCATTTGTAAGACCGAATGGCATAACCATCCACTTAAACAATCCGTATTTTGTTTTGAAGGCGGTCTTCCATTCATCCACCCTCTTTCATCCGTATTTGGTGATAACCGCTCTTCAAATCAACTTTGGAGAAAATTGATGCTCCACTTAACTCGTCCAACATATCTTCAAGTCGAGGGATAGGATACCTATACTTAATGGTTATTTGGCCGATAGCCCTACTATCAACACACATTCGCATAGAGCTATCTTTCTTAGGTACCAACAAAGTAGGTACAGCACATGGGCTCATCGACTACCGAATGTAACCTCTCCCTAATAACTCTTGGACTTGATCTTGTAATTCCTTCACTTCTTCAGGCCTCATCCTATAGGCCGGTCGATTTGGTAACATAGCTCCAGGTTGGAGGTTAATTTGATGTTCAATTCCTCTAATCGGTGGTAATCTGGATGGTAGTTCTTCAGGAAAAACATCTTGATAAGTCTTAAGTAGATTTTGTATCGGTATAGGTATATCACCAAGTTCCATAATACGGTCTCTAAATAAGACTAGAATCACAGTCTTTCCTTTCATCACTGCAGCTCTCAATCCTTTTTTTGTTAAGAAAAAATTTTCCTTAATCTTTTCTTCCTTCCTAATCGCATCGTCATGAGCAATTTGTTCAGGGGTCATAGGAAGTAACTTGATATTTCTACCTCCGAATTTTAAACTATAATTGTTGAGGAAACCGTCATGCTGCACCCTTCGGTCATAAAGCCATGGTCTACCAAGTAAAAGATGACTCGCATTCATAGGCACGACATCGCAAAGAACCGCGTCCTTGTATTTACCAATAATGAAATTGACGGTTACTTGCTTTGTCATCTTGATGTCATCTCTATCGTTCAACCATCTTAACTTATATGGCTTAGGGTGGCTAGTCGTCTCCAATCCAAGCTTCTTCACCATATCTTTGGAAGCCACGTTGACGCAACTTTCACCATCAATAATCAATGAACAAACTTTGTCCTTGACTGCACATTTACTTTGAAATATATTTTCACGTTGGCAGTCCTCATTAACATTCTTGGAAACAAGGGTCTTACGAATGACCAATAAGAGTGGTCCATCATGAGCAGCACATTCATCCAACTCGTGCTCACTCTCATCATCTACCTCTTCTTCTTCCTCTTTATCGAGGTATTGACCCTCGTCATTCTTGCTTTCCCATTCTCCTGGTTGATTCCTTGATAACCATCACTCGACGGTTAGAGCATTCATTCGCGTAATGTCTCTTGCCTAAAAACTTGTAGCATTGGACATCACGGGCTCTTTGTCCTTTAGGCGGGTTCGAGTGATTTTTGTTCGTAGGAGGGGGCTTGCTTTGGTTGAATGGGGTTTTAGGTGGCCAATTACGGTTAACCGGCCTTTTCTCTTCATTTTTCCATGGAGGTTTAGGCTTGTCTTGATCCAAATGTCCTGGGTGGAAATTTAGTTGGAAAATTGGATTTATGCTTTCTTTTGAGTTGCCTTTCCACCGTGAGGGCGAGTTGTATGACCATATCCATGGCTTGTAATTGTTGTACTTCAACCGCGTCGCCAATATCATAGTTCAAACCTCGAATGAATCTCGCGATGAGTTGTTCTTCAGGTTCATCAATAGCGCAACGCATATTGAGAGTCTCAAATTCCGTGAGGTACTCATCAACCGAGAGAGAATTTTGTTTAAGGTTGTGAAGCTGATGGAAGAGTTCGTGCTTGTAATGTCAAGGAACGTGTAACGACCCGGGGAGGATCGCCACGAAATTCTTGTCTTTACATAAACATTAATTCATATTTGAACTCCTTCCTCCTTCTCTTTTTTTTTTTTTAATGACAGTATACCTAACAGGCTTAAAGACTTCAACTTAATGAATGGAAAATTAGTCCCTCGTACATGCTTTCAATCGACGTACCCGTTGCATGGGTCTGCATGCATTAACCGATAGACACTGCGTCTTGCGGATGGCACGAGCACCCCACATGACTCATTTAAACACCTATCGGCAGATGCGAATACCCGCATCGACCGACGATCACGTGCATCTCGTGTGACCAATTTAAAACATCCACCAATAGACATGTGAGATCCACGTGTTCATCTAAGACATCTTCCGATATCTTACAAGCTCTATATCATCCGATCACTAAACGACAAGTTATCACTTACATCATCCGACGAGGAAACATACTTCATCTTCCGGTGTATTAGGGAAACATCGTCCGATGGCTTAAACTCTACATCTGCCGATCGCTAGACGACAAAATAACACTTTCATCATCTGAAGGCTTAAACCCTACATCTGCCGATCGCTAGACGACAAAATAACACTTTCATCATCTGAAGGCTTAAACTCTACATCTGCCGATCGCTAGACGACAAAATAACACTTTCATCATCCGATGGCTTATTACACTACATCTGCCGATCGCTAGACGACAAAATTAACACTTTCATCATCCAATGGCTTAAACTCTACATCTGCCGATCGCTAGACGACAAAATAACACTTTCATCATCCGATGGCTTATTACACTACATCTGCCGATCGCTAGACGACAAAATAACACTTTCATCATCCGATGGCTAAACACTCTACATCTGCCGATCGCTAGAAGACAAAATAACACTTTCATCATCCGATGGCTTATTACACTACATCTGCCGATCACTAGACGACAAAATAACACTTTCATCATCTGATGGCTAAACACTCTACATCTGCCGATCGCTAGACGACAAAATAACACTTTCATCATCCGATGGCTTAAACTCTACATCTGCCGATCGCTAGACGACAAAATAACACTTTCATCATCCGATGGCTTAAACTCTACATCTGCCGATCGCTAGACGACAAAATAACACTTTCATCATCTGATGGCTAAACACTCTACATCTGCCGATCGCTAGACGACAAAATAACACTTTCATCATCTGATGGCTAAACACTCTACATCTGCCGATCGCTAGACGACAAAATAACACTTTCATCATCCGATGGCACTGTCACTTTGAGTATCCTCCAGCAACCAAGCTTAGACATCCTCATTAACCTTGAGTTCCTCACCTGAAAACTCGTCACCTACATCATAAGGTTCAAACTATAAGCCTAATGCTTAGTAAGGAATGCAACACTAACATGGATGCATGAATGCATAATTTGGGAAAATCACATACTCATAAGTCTTTTCTTGTTCATGTCTTTGCTCATAATTATCATTCATAATCATGGATCATATTGTTCATTCATAATCATTGATCATATTCATCATTCATAATCATTGATCATATTCATCATTCACAGTCATTGATCATATTCATCATTCATAGTCATTGATCATATTCATCATTCATAGTCTTTGTTCATATTCTTTGTTTAGGTTGTGTGGATCAAGTGAGGATTTGTGCCGGTAAAGGGGGTTCGACAGTGAGTTTGATCTTGTTCCCTACTGCGGGTCGTATTCATATGTCCTTCTTTGGATTGTGACATACGCCGAACCGCCCCCAACCCTCACTTAATCCACGTTGCATTATATACATATATACATACATATCTTGTTCATAGAAAACATGCGTTAAAACATTTTTCTTATACTTGAGAAACATTCATGATGCATGAACATGAGAACTTCTAACTCATCAAACTATGACAAGGATCATACCAGAGCAGATAATTTCATAACATACATGAATCCTTCAAGTGCTGACAAGCTCATTATCATAATGTAAACATTAGACATATAGACAACCTAGTACACCCACGATGTAGGGCTCTATTAGCTGGAAATCTTAATACATTCACTTACCTGGTCTTCTTAGCACTTGAGCTCCTTTCTCTTCAAACTTCTTCACCTAAACATTGACATTGCAGTAGTTAAAACAAAATCCTAATAGTTCTAATCTCGAGTTATCCTAAGATCTAATAGCTAAGAGTCATTCTCGAGTTCTTAGTTTAATACTCAATGTAACCCGAAATCCCAAATCAAAATGGACGGATTCGATAATGATAACTCAGGGTTGGTTGTTTTAAATGTCCAGAATCTATTCGAAATGACATTACCAATCTCGGGTTTCAAATGTTCCTATCAATACTCGGCCATTGAAGAATCCAAAACTTCAATACAGAGCTGAAAACAGAGCTAATAAACTAACAAATAGCCACATTGTCTAATGCATACCTCAGGCGCAGAGTAGTCGAGTGGTGGCGGAGTAAACCGACCGTCGAGGAGAGTTTGATGGTAGCAGAGAGTAAGAACTTGCGAGAGAAGAAATCGCCGGAAAGGGTGGTGTCGGCTACAGTGGTTTAAATGAGGTTTAAATCCTTTCCTTTTTCTTTAAATACAGGGCTCAATCCTCCATTATTACAACTTTGCCACTCAACCTAGTTTAGATCCACATGTAATTAATTAAGCTTGGCATAAATCCTAAACTACGAAGATTAAATATTTATAACCGTTAATACAGTTAAGAAAATCACCTGGCCGTTGACTCGGGTGTTACAGAACGAATCTCTTGTGCATTTCGTCCTTCATGGAATTTTAGGTTGAGACGGGGTATCCTAATATTTGCATTCTTTGGTTTCTAAGGTTGGACCACCATAATGCGGCATGGCTCGTTAGTTCAAGAGAGGCGAGTTGAATTTTGACTCAATCAGAATAGTCGTGACATTCGAAAACTCTCTCCACCTTATCAACCCAATCAAGATATGTGTGTCCGTCACAAGTTCCATTGAAAGGGGGAATTGACATCTTAACATTACGGAGGTCGTCGTTGTCCCTACGACGATTAGGTTTGTACTCCTCATCATCTTCCGTCCAAATATCATCCTCCAAATTAAAATGACGTGGTCTTCTTCTTTGGGGTTCAACCCATTCCTCTTCCTCTATGGATGGTTGAAAAGGTGCTTTACGCCTAGGGCGTTCGGGAATAATCCTAGAGGAGGTCTCTTGAGAAGGGACACGTTCATGGAATTCTCTACGATGAGGATTGTTCAGCATTGTTTGGACTTGTTGGGCGAGGCTATTAACTACATTTGTTAATGCATCAATTTGTCCTTGCATGCCTCCTTGAGAGCTAGTCTCACCCTCGTGTCGTGTGTTTTTGGATGGGGGAGTATCCCTAGCCCAATGTGGTTCTTGGTGTAATGGATCTCGATTGATTCCACTTCGATTAGTCATAGTTAAGTGTTTTTAATTTTAAGTTTGAATTATTGTCTAAATTAATATTCCTAAATTAGTGAGATGCTTATCTTCTTAATGTCTTAGATAGTTTTAGGCACTAAGGAATAATCTTAGCAATAACTAAATAAATGAATATATATTTTTTTTTAACAATTACTAATCACCACAATTTTAACAAAGTTTTCAAATTTTAACTAAGATCACTTAGTGAAATATTAATAACAACTAATTAACTCTAAAAACAGCAAGTAATAATATTTAAAACCCACTTAAATCAAGATAAACAAGCTGAAATTTTGATTCAAACATAGCAGAATTTATAATGCAACTTTTAGCTCAAATTTGCTAATTCAAATCATGCTTTTGCTAAATTCGTATAAACCAATTTCGTGCATTCAATTTTCAGCGTATAATAGGTGAGTTTATAAGTTAAAGCAAGAGCAACAATCAGCAATTAATTCATGCAAATTTAGAGCAAAACAAAGGATGCAAAAATTGAGAGGTTAGATCAATAATATTCTGATTTTTATAGTAATAGATTTAAGCCGATTTGAAGCACCAAAATTTCCAGAAAATTAATTTAATGAATGGATAAAATCTAAGTGATAAAACTAGGCTCAAATAATAACAAAGAAAGCTTAACAACTCAAGTCATTAATACACTAAAAACCTTGAAGGAAATAAGCAAAAGTGAGCCGGTTTTATAGTTATATTTTTGGCCGATTTTAAGCAACATTTTCACCAACATTTTGAGCAAACTTTCATCTTAGATTCAGGTTTAAATGTCGAATCAAAACAAAGTAAAATTAATAGGATAACTGAGGCTAAGATGAAGAATAAACCGAAAAGGAAAAGAAAATAAACTATGAGAGATTTGACTATACCTTGGCCAATTTTTCTACCTCTTTGCATACCATGTTTCCATAATAGATTAAGTATTATAATGACAATAAAAATGGCAACAAATGAAATAGTTAGATTAGCACAAAGTTAGCACAATATTAAAGGAAATAATGCTAGAGAAGAAAATGAGCCGCTATCCCGATTTTGTGCCGAATATTGACTATTGTCAAGGCACTAAAACGCATGAGGGAAGCCTTGTGGCTCTGATACCACTTGACACGGGATCCCTTAGAAAAGGATCCGTGTGAAACCCACAAAATGTATGCAAGAAGTGCTCGGGTGCAAGTGTTGTGTAAAGGCTAAAATAAAGAGAGGAACTTATAAAATAAAATGCTAGAAATTAAAAATGGAGTTAGATATTGATATGGCCAAATTATATATGCTTAATGATGGAGTGAAACATGACATAAAATAAAAGAAAAGGAATGAAGAAGAGATGTTATGGAGGAAAAGAAAATGCAATGCTTAAAGGAAAGAAAATGACAACAAAATAAAAGTGAGGGTGTGTGATGTTGGGGCCGAAACTTAAAGGTGATTTTTGTTTGAATGTGATAACAATTAAAATAAAGAAAATACCCTTGGAGGTTCCTTAGAGCGATCTTACGGGTTAAGCTCTAGGATAAACATTTTTCGGGAGGAAAACGACCACCGTAGGCCGGAGATTTTCGTCCTCGATCCAACTCCCAATGGAGAAGGTGAGGGAAAGAATAAGAGCTAACCTAGCAACCCAAGCTAGGTTAGCAATGGAGGCCAACTCCTCTTGGTTCAAGGAACCAAGGAAAAACACCAAAGAAACTTTGGATATTTAGGGAAATAGTAGTGTATTGATTGGCAAAAAAGTTGTCTACAGTCACTAATACCATGCATTTATAGAAGTCCTAGGTGGATTAGGGCCTTTGGATCAAAAATATAATCGATGGCTAGGAGAAGAAGGCTGGCGCGCGCGGAATCAATGGTGGAGGCTTGCTGGTACGCGCACTAATCGATGACTGGGAGGCGCTGGCGCGCGCGCTGCCTGGATTGGTGCTTCTCGCTACCCGTGCCTGGTTGGCGCTCCTGCCCGCGCCACATGGTGCGCGCCCAATCCTGCGGCCGAGAATGAATCCATGCCAAAACCTAGCCCAAGGTGGAGATTGTGCCAACTCATCAATCCATGCATTCACCCACATGTGTACCTGCAAAAGCTTATCTTTGAATATGGGCTCTTCTTTGGGCCAAATCTTTCTTTGGGCTCGATTTGTGGAGGTCTCTTTTCCTTTGAATTGTTGAGTTTTCTTCAACCCAAATCCACCACCATACATCTAGTCATAACCATACAATCTAATGCATGAGATGCAATTTATAAAATCATTACAAAAAGGCTAATGTATGCCAATGAGTTTTAAAAATTAAAAATTACAAATTACGGCCCGGGAAGACAAATTCCCATAGGGCTGCCAGATAGCTCCGAGTGAATGCTCTAATGAATGACGTGACAAGGCTTTTCCACATCCTCCGAAGTCGGCTCCCAAGTGAAGTCCATGATGTGTTCAAAACCTGCAAAAAAGAGACAATTTATTAGAACATTGATTGAGTAACTTTTGTGCCCGAGTTTGTGATCTCGTGACCGGCCTCCAAGGCATGTCATATTTTATATTGGTAGAAAATATTTTCCACTACATATCATATTCTTTCTATAATAGTACGTGATCTACTAACACCTCTGGTCTCTACCGTATCATCGAAATCTACTTTTAATACAAGTGGACGTGTGTACGATGAACGCCGAGGACGACTTGCACCAGATCTCTTGGAGCCACTCATTTGCATGAAGAATTGGAACAACGTCATTACGATAAACCAACAACGAGAGGACGAAATACTTGAAAATTTTAAAAATTTGGATGTTGAAGGTTAACATTGTAATTTAAATTTTGAAGTATTTTTTCAACTTGTAATTTTTTTGACATTTTGCACATGATTGACAATTAGATGGGTGCGAACCTAGTTGAGATGATTATAATTTGTAGTGATGCAAATATCAAATTTATAATGAATGTTATATTTTTTATATATTGGTTTTCTTCTGTTTTTTTAAAATTAAATGTCTTTTTTGTATTAATTAAATATTTTTATTATTTACACGACTAAGTATCTATCATATTTTATAATTACTATAATAAATATTTATTATAGCTTTAATAAATAAAAATTTGATAAAATATATAATATATTCAAATAAAATAATTTTATTTATGTAAGTTCGAGTCGTTAAGCTCGGCTCGTTAGGCTTGTGAGCTAGCATGAATTAAAATTTTTTTGAGGTCAGCTTATTAGGCTGATTCGTTATACTCAACCGACTCATTTAACATCTCTATGCATGCGATAGTCTACACTCATTTTGCAGGAACCGCACGTGTTTTTCAAAATTCATAGTTGAAGGTTGTTTTTTTAGTGCGGCTTGTTTTGGACGGAGAGTAAATTAAAAGTTTACTTTGTGACCGGAGGAGGTTTTTTTTACCTAAAAAGAAATAAAGTGGTGTTGACTATTCAAAGCACAACCATTATTACATTTGGACAAAGGGAAAAATGCAAAATCAACTTTAATGTTTAGAAAATAGGCAAAAAAGGAAAAAAGTTTGGAAAATAGGTAAAAAAAAAAGACTCTGGCTGGATTTTTTTTTTAAATAGGGCGGAGAGGCCGTGTGACAGCCCCCGACCCGATCGAGGTCCGAGGAGCCACCACTCCGGGACATTTAAAACGGGGACTAATTTTTTGAATAAACAAAGCAGACCGAACCTTTTAAAACAGACCAACCCTTAAAACTTTACAGAAAGAGAGAACTTTCTCTGGATTTGAAAACTGGGAGCTAATTTAAAACTGGATTACAGGGGTGATTGACAGAAGGAAACTAGGAAAAACAGTAAACATAAATGGACGGCTGAAATAAAGAAGCAGAACAAAATAGGGTAACAGAAAGAATGAAAACAACTGGAGGAGGGCATGATGTAGAAGGGCTACAGTGGATGGCATGAATAAACTGGGCGGAAGACGTAAGCAATAGACAAAGCAGAAAATGTAAGTAAACTGGGCGGGCGATATAGACTAGCGGTAGATGTGAGTAAGACAAAAGTGAACAGTAAACAGCGGCAGATGTGAATAAGACAAAAGTGAACAGTAAACAGCGGCAAATATGAATTAAATAAAAGCAACAGAAACATCGATAGAAGTAAAGCAGATGACGTCAAGCGGAAGATGTAAATAAACTGGGCAGAAATTAACTGTTCACCGGTAGAAGTGAACTACAGGCAAAAATGCACTGTTCACCGGTGGAAGTGAACTATAGGTAGAAATGCACTGTTCACCGGTGGAAGTGAACTATAGGTAGAAATGCACTGTTCACCGGTGAAAGTAAACTACAAGCAGAAATGCACTGTTCACCGGTGGAAGTGAACTATAAGTAGAAATGCACTGTTCACCGGTGGAAATAAATTTAAAGGCAGCGGTGGATGTGCTTTAAAAGGGCACCGGTGGATGTGATTTTAAAGACAGCGGAGGATGTGCTTTTAAAGGCAGCGGTGGATGTGCTTTAAAAATCAAAATTGGCAACATTTAACAGGGAGCATAAAACAGAAGGTATAAAAGTTTCAGACCCTCAAAACCCGATTCAAAGCAAAGTTGTAAAACATGCTTTACAAATGACAGATTCAAGAAAAACAAACTGCATGGATAGCTTTAGAAATTCGAGACCATCCATGCACAACCTAAAAAGGAAGAACTCTAGCAGTTCCAGAATGTTTTCAACACATTTCAAAACATATATACAACTGTCAAATACAGAAGTTTTAGACATCAATACAGGACTGAACCTACATTTCAAATGTTTTAAAACTTCAAAAGATGATACAGAACTTGACATAACTTCAGATAATACATTCTCACATGGTTAACTCTTGTCTGACTGCAACAACCGACCCCCATGAGCTCGAGCCATCAACCACCTACTCGTCGGCCTGAGGCACAAAATCTTCATCCACGAGATCCGTACTACAACAAGGAGTTCAACTATGAGCCTAAAGCTCAGTAAGAACATAAAATGCAGTGATGCATATGCTATGCATGAACTTTCAAAATAGAGTGACATTACATTACATTACGTTTCACTGGACAGGAAGGTATAAGTGGGGCTTATAGAGGAACTGGCGCACATACAGACTTGACATAACAGGACATGACACTGGTAAGTAATTTTGCCAGGTCTCAGGGAAGGACAAGGTACAGGGTGTCCTTAGCGAGGACGGTTTTACATGTGTAACTGTGATGACCAGAATGTAAACGTATGTGTATGACTGCGGGGCAAACCTCGGGTTGCGGGGCAAACCTCGGGACCTAAGCCGAGTGTAGGCGAATCCCGGACTCGAGTATAGGCAAATCCCGGGTCGTAAAGAGGGGGTTGTCACAATCCCACATCGCTTGGGGAAGTACATGGAAATGAAACATATGTAAGAGATTCCTCCCAAGATAGCAAGACGCGTTTTGGAGCACGATTGACAACGGATCCCATAAGAACTCCAAAGTTAAAAGTGTTTCGGCGAGAGTAATTCCAGGTTGGGTGACCTTCCGGGAAGTTCTCGCCAAACAAAGCCGTGAGGGGAGGATATTGGGCCGCGACCCAATCCCCAAAGCGGACAATATCTTGCTGGGAATAGGGGTCGTTACAAATGGTATCAGAGCCTGTACCCAACCGGAAATGTGGCCAACGAGGACGTTGGGCCCTCGAGGGAGGGTGATTGTGATGACCAGAATGTGAACGTATGTGTATGACTGCGGGGCAAACCTCGGGTTGCGGGGCAAACCTCGGGACCTAAGCCGAGTGTAGGCGAATCCCGGACTCGAGTATAGGCGAATCCCGGGTCGTAAAGAGGGGGTTGTCACAATCCCACATCGCTTGGGGAAGTACATGGAAATGAAACATATGTAAGAGATTCCTCCCAAGATAGCAAGACGCGTTTTGGAGCACGATTGACAACGGATCCCATAAGAACTCCAAAGTTAAAAGTGCTTCGGCGAGAGCAATTCCAGGTTGGGTGACCTTCCGGGAAGTTCTCGCCAAACAAAGCCGTGAGGGGAGGATATTGGGCCGCGACCCAATCCCCAAAGCGGACAATATCTTGCTGGGAATAGGGGTCGTTACAAATGGTATCAGAGCCTGTACCCAACCGGAAATGTGGCCAACGAGGACGTTGGGCCCTCGAGGGAGGGTGATTGTGATGACCAGAATGTGAACGTATGTGTATGACTGCGGGGCAAACCTCGGGTTGCGGGGCAAACCTCGGGACCTAAGCCGAGTGTAGGCGAATCCCGGACTCGAGTATAGGCGAATCCCGGGTCGTAAAGAGGGGGTTGTCATAATCCCACATCGCTTGGGGAAGTACATGGAAATGAAACATATGTAAGAGATTCCTCCCAAGATAGCAAGACGCGTTTTGGAGCACGATTGACAACGGATCCCATAAGAACTCCAAAGTTAAAAGTGCTTCGGCGAGAGCAATTCCAGGTTGGGTGACCTTCCGGGAAGTTCTCGCCAAACAAAGCCGTGAGGGGAGGATATTGGGCCGCGGCCCAATCCCCAAAGCGGACAATATCTTGCTGGGAATAGGGGTCGTTACAGTAACGCCCCGAGTTATATGAACCCGGTTCGTCACACAATGCCCGTACATGACTAAAAATTTCAACCGTATTTTTTTTTTAAAACTTGCAGCGGAAATCATTTAAGCAAAAATAGAATTAGACAAAGCCATAAAAACAATATTAACATAATCGTTGGAAATATTGAGAAGTAATCGGCCAATAGGAAATAGAAGTTTAAATTGAAATACTGGAGGTGTCACATAGGTCAAACGGATCTGCCGATTAATAAAGTCAACGGAAGAAGCAGAAACAGAAAATAGAAGGCTTCTGCCGATGACGTCAGCCAAATGAAAAACAAAGGACATCTCTCGGTAGACTGTATCTACCGGTGACTAAACGACAAAATACACTCTACATCTTCCAATGACGTCAGCCAGATGATTTCCTTCATCCGATCGACTTTGTTCTACATCCACCAGTGACTAAACGACAAAATACACTCTACATCTTCCGATGACGTCAGCCAGATGATTTCCTTCATCCGATCGACTTTGTTCTACATCCACCAGTGACTAAACGACAAAATACACTCTACATCTTCCGATGACGTCAGCCAGATGATTTCCTTCATCCGATCGACTTTGTTCTACATCCACCAGTGACTAAACGACAAAATACACTCTACATCTTCCGATGACGTCAGCCAGATGATTTCCTTCATCCGATCGACTTTGTTCTACATCCACCGGTGACTAACGACAAGAGTCCTCCTACACCTACCGACGACGCCAACACGCATCTGCCGATGAGTTTACTGATACATCATCCGATAGACTTAAACCTACACCTTCCGATTGTGTAGACTGCATACGCCGATCACTAAACGACAAACTCTCTACTTAAATCTTCCGATAGGCACATAACTATAACCCGACATCTACCGATAGACTTCATCTACCGATAGTGAACAAAACAACATCTTCCGATAAAACAAGCTACATATACCGATCGCTAAACGACATATTTTGTTCTATATCATCCGATGGCTTCCACTGAAGACACCTTCCGATAGACAACAGAACAACAACCCAACCTCTGCCGATAGACTTCATCTATCGATAGAGAACAGAACCACATCTCATCTACTCCTTGGTATACAAACACGACTCTAACTACAGAAGAGAATTTACTCACTTCACTAAAACCATTCAAAAACATTCAACCACTTCATCTACCGATAGACTTCATCTACCGATAGACTTCATCTACCGATAGACTTCATCTACCGATAGACTTCATCTACCGATAGACTTCATCTACCGATAGACTTCATCTACCGATAGACTTCATCTACCGATAGACTTCATCTACCGATAGACTTCATCTACCGATAGACTTCATCTACCGATAGACTTCATCTACCGATAGACTTCATCTACCGATAGACTTCATCTACCGATAGACTTCATCTACCGATAGACTTCATCTACCGATAGACTTCATCTACCGATAGACTTCATCTACCGATAGACTTCATCTACCGATAGACTTCATCTACCGATAGACTTCATCTACCGATAGACTTCATCTACCGATAGACTTCATCTACCGATAGACTTCATCTACCGATAGACTTCATCTACCGATAGACTTCATCTACCGATAGACTTCATCTACCGATAGACTTCATCTACCGATAGACTTCATCTACCGATAGACTTCATCTACCGATAGACTTCATCTACCGATAGACTTCATCTACCGATAGACTTCATCTACCGATAGACTTCATCTACCGATAGACTTCATCTACCGATAGACTTCATCTACCGATAGACTTCATCTACCGATAGACTTCATCTACCGATAGACTTCATCTACCGATAGACTTCATCTACCGATAGACTTCATCTACCGATAGACTTCATCTACCGATAGACTTCATCTACCGATAGACTTCATCTACCGATAGACTTCATCTACCGATAGACTTCATCTACCGATAGACTTCATCTACCGATAGACTTCATCTACCGATAGACTTCATCTACCGATAGACTTCATCTACCGATAGACTTCATCTACCGATAGACTTCATCTACCGATAGACTTCATCTACCGATAGACTTCATCTACCGATAGACTTCATCTACCGATAGACTTCATCTACCGATAGACTTCATCTACCGATAGACTTCATCTACCGATAGACTTCATCTACCGATAGACTTCATCTACCGATAGACTTCATCTACCGATAGACTTCATCTACCGATAGACTTCATCTACCGATAGACTTCATCTACCGATAGACTTCATCTACCGATAGACTTCATCTACCGATAGACTTCATCTACCGATAGACTTCATCTACCGATAGACTTCATCTACCGATAGACTTCATCTACCGATAGACTTCATCTACCGATAGACTTCATCTACCGATAGACTTCATCTACCGATAGACTTCATCTACCGATAGACTTCATCTACCGATAGACTTCATCTACCGATAGACTTCATCTACCGATAGACTTCATCTACCGATAGACTTCATCTACCGATAGACTTCATCTACCGATAGACTTCATCTACCGATAGACTTCATCTACCGATAGACTTCATCTACCGATAGACTTCATCTACCGATAGACTTCATCTACCGATAGACTTCATCTACCGATAGACTTCATCTACCGATAGACTTCATCTACCGATAGACTTCTTGGATACAAACACGACTCTAACTACAGAAGAGAATTTACTCACTTCACTAAAACCATTCAAAAACATTTCAAACCATTTCAATACTAAAAATCCAGTGAGTGCCAACAATAAATCCCAACAGAATACTATTAACAGGAAAATCTCGAAATTTTATTCAAAACATTGAAATCACTACTGTCATGAAAACTCAATATTTAAATTGAAACACTGTCAACTAAACTTTCACATCAACAGACATCAGTTAATCCGCCTCATCAGTATACCAGTTCGAGACAGAGAAGTGCTCCTCCAACCCCATCTAGTCGTCAGTAAACTCAGGGAATTCACCTGCAGTATCCTCAACACCTACATCACAAAACTCATCTATTAGCCTAATGCTAAGTAAGTAAAGCAATAATGAAATGATATGCTGAAACTTAAATCCTGAGTATACAGTTTCTACTTTCTCATCTCAGTTGCACATCGTTTGTTTACTGATCAGATCCCTTGTTTCCCTTGGGAGTGGGATCAATTCTCCCAATATCATACATCCTCTTCATCAGTTAAGGGGTAGATGGAGTCCCTTAATAGCTATTCTGATCCCTCAGTTCCCTTGGGAGTGGGATCAGTTCTCCCAATGTCATAAATCCTCTTCATCAGTTAAGGGGTGGATTAGTTCCCTTAACCGCCAATGCATTTAAATCTGTACTTGCCTTTCCATAATGAAGCATGAAAGTTCATTTTCGTATTCTTTCAAAAACATGATGCATAACATACAGAAAATACTCAAACATACAAAAACCTACTGTTTTGTGATGTAGGCCCGAGGGCACACACAATACTTCACTTATCTGGCTTCACCGAGAGTTCCTGGTGGTAGGATATTCCAAGAGCTGGCTCACCTAAAACATAAGCACAGCATCACTAAACTTCATTCTAAACATTAGGAAATCTAAAGGGCTAGTTCTAAGGGTTCTGTTCTTCGCCATTCCCGATTCATCGCTAAAACCCCAAATCCCATCTCTCACTCTCTGCACTTCCAAAATGCACACATAGCCATCCACCAGTTAACTAGACACTAAAAACAGCAAGTAATCGAATCAAAACTCACCTTGGTTGGAGGGGAATCGCCTAGGGGGAATCCGTCGAGCTGAGAGGTAAAAAGAAATGAAACAGTGGCGGCTACTCACATTGGACTCTTCCTTAAATACGTTATCCACTATGTAAAAATTCTAATTACCATCATGCCCTCGCCTGAACATTTATTAACCTAATCAATAACTCCCCTAACCCTTCTATAAAAGTACATCATAAATAATAAATTAAATTTTGGTTCAATGGAACCGGGTGCTACAACATGAGTCCCAAAGAAGGACAAGAACAGGATATCAGTCCTCGTCCACACTTAACCATATATTACATACACATTTTAACTTTCTTAACTTCAAATCGTGTGCAGAAAACATTTACATGACTTTCAGTAAAAAGTGTATGCATGAACATTCACGGTGCTTGAACATAACACAGCAGACAACAGGAATAAAACAGCAGAACATAAGGAAAAAGCAGATAACTCAGAACGTGACTCTAACTTTTCTACCCGAAACAACCCGACAGAAATGAAAACCTAGTACCTCCATGATGTAGGGCCTTAAGGGCCAACCTACGGATATGAACTTACCTGTAGTCCAAAAACCAGCAAGCTTTGCTCGTGAAACCACGGTGATGCACGAACCTATGACGCGCACGAAAAGAGAATTTAACAAAGCTGCAAATGCTAATTAATAACTTAGTAGAATATGCTTCAAATCTTTAGAAAACACACCAACGTGTTTTCATACAAAGACAGTGAGCTTGTCCAAATATCATAACCCTAAATTTCAACAAAACTCACATTTTAATATGTCCAAACTTGTTAACAAGGTTAGATGATTACCTTTGCTGAAGGAAACAAAAGAAAATAGGAGAAACAAGTTTTGGAGATTTGTCTCAGTCGTCTGGAAGAGAGAACAGAGAAGAGGAGATGGAAGGAAACAGAGAAGTGAAGTGTGAAAGTGGAAAGCTTAACGTAGAAGAGAAGAGAAAAGTGAGATTTCGCTTCTTCCACAAGATTTGGACAAGTGGCATGCCCACATTAGCTCACTCCCACCAAGCTTAATCTACTTCCTAAATTGTCCCTCTTTGGTTTCCAACTAAATTGTCATTTAGTTCTTTGTTCCGGTTACTTCTTAGTTTGGTCTCCCCCACTAAACATCCCACAATTCCAATAAAATATTCACTATATTAATAGCGAAGTAATTCCGACCAATAATTCAAGGGATAATTCCATGGCAAAAATGTCAGGTATTACAGGCCGACCTCTCCGATCTATTTTTTTATTTTATAAATTAATTTAAAAAAAATAGCAAACAATATTAAATTTACTTGAAATTGTTACCACATGTTCACCACATTATGGGAAGATAATCTAGATCGTTTCGTGATTTTTTGATACTCGTACGATTTATTGTAATTTTATTTATTTATTTGATAAAACAATTATAATAAATCGTACAAACATTAAAAAATCACGAAACTTTTCACATAATCTTCTTATAATGCGGTGAACATGTGATAAATATTTCAATTATATTAAATATCGTTTTCTAGTTTTTTAAAATTAATTTATAAAATAAAGAAGAAACTAAAATTAATTTTAAAAAACTAGCAAACGATATTTAATATACTTGAAATTTTTACCACATGTTCACAACATTATGAAAAGATTATGTGAAAACTTTCGTGATTTGTTAGTATTTGTACGATTTATTATAATTATTTTATCAAATAAATAAATAAAATTACAATAAATCGTACGAGTATCAAAATATCAAAAAATCAAAAAACTTTCTAGATTATCTTATCATAATGTGGTGAACATATGGTAAAATTTCAATTAAATTTAATATCATTTGTTATTTTTTAAAATTAATTTATAAAATAAAAAAATAGATCGAAGAGGCAGCCGGTCTGCCCTGTTTTAAAAAAAATTCGGCCAGAGTTTTGTTTGTTTTTTCTATTTTCCAAACCTGTTTTCCTTTTTTTTTCTTTTTTTTTTTGCCTAAAACAATTTTTTTTTTCTTTTTTCCTAAACATTTTGCATTTCTCCTTGTATAAATCATCACATATAAATCATCTGTGAGAAGTTCGTCTTCTCTTTCTACTGAATTCCTTCTAGTCTTTCGACCGACAGAAACGATTGAAGAATCATGGACAAAGATCTGAACAAGCTAAAACTTCTCAGCTTCTTTGAAATCTGCAAAGAATCCTTGAGATTAAGCTTCTCATGGAGAAAGTATGGAGTCTTCAAAAGCCCTCTCCTCTTTGTTTGCTTTCTCTCTCTTTCAATTTCATATTTCATCCTGTTGTTTTATATTTTGCGAGCTGATTTCGAATACTTCTCAAAGAGGACGATCTGGTTTTTTTTGAAAAGATATTCGTTCAGCTATCTTCAGTTTTTTACCATCTTCCCCGTTTTCTCTCTCTTCTCTCTCTCTTCAGTTGTTTATTCAGTCGCTGCCATTTTCTCGGGGAAAGAAGAGATTATGTATCCAAACAATTTCGGTAGTGTCGTTAAATTGGTTTCTAAGAGAGTTTTTACCACTTTTGTGTGGAGTTTCGCCATTATTGGATCCTACACCATTCTTGCAGGACTACTGGTTTTCTTCTGGTTTCTCTTTGATCGTTTCAGACCCGTTGTAGCCGTAGTTTTGCTACTTTATCTGATGGGTTTTGCCTACATATTTTCGATTTCTCATTTGGCTCATGTGGTTTCGATCTTGGAAGATGTTCATGGTCTTGAAGCGTTCGTGAAAAGCAAATCTTTAATCAAGGGCAAAGTGGGTCTAGCATCTGCCATTTTTATGGTCGGATTTACTTCTGCAACCATCACCGTCGTTTTCCTTCATTTCATAATGAATTTCGCCGTAATGGGGGACTTTGATTCATTGTTATATCATCTTGCATTTTCGTTTTTGCTCCTGTTTTTAGGGATCATAATTTCTGCCATGCCCATTCTCTTCCTCCTCACATCCCTAACCATGGTTTACTTCGTCTGCAAATCTCACCGCGAAGAAGACACTGAAAAGTCTACGTTGGCAGACCATCTAATCAGCTTCATTGATGGAGGGTATGTCCCAGTCACTGGAAAAGCTGGTGAAGGTCAGGATAAGGAGGACCAGAACCACTCATTTTGAGATATTAAAAGCCCTTGATCCATTTCTATGAAAATAACAAGTAATGTTTGTAATGGTGTTTCAGTAAAATATTATTTGCTTCTTGGTAATTGTTCGAGAGTCAATTATTGGATTGAAGCATCCAAAATTGTACGTTTCGTGTTTGAAATTTGAAATATTTAAGCTGTCTCGTATCATAACCATTTATTTAAATATGATTTCAATAAGTTTTTAAAAGTTGAGCAACAAAGATAATCGAGCCTCACACTAATACCTTTGAAACCTATTCACCGAAGTCCTCACAAAAGGTCAAATAACAGATAACAGCATAATTAATGATGCTCATATGAGAGAGAGGGAGGGAGGAAAATGAAACTACTTCTAATCGTTCTTGCTCTGAGAGGGGATCCATCCTTTGGTAGAGAAAAACCAATATAGTCCAGATATTATCAAAGTGGATGACGATGAACACCTAAATGGTGATAGTAGAAAAGTGAAGAGCTGTCAGAAATTTAATATATAGCCAAAACTAAAGGAATCATTTATGAATAACTAAATCCTTATCAGATGTATAAAATCAATCGGTTTCGTAAGAAAATAACAGAAATGATCCTTAAACATAATCTAGTTTCTGATGCAATCCCACAAAGAGTTCACAAAGCAGCAATTGATTACATACCATTCAGATTACCATCGACAACCTTAGCATTATTAGGCATGACAACATCCATGTGTCCCCTTGAAATACTGTGCAACGGTTTTCCAGATATGGCTATCTGCAAGGCATCTTAAAACTAACATTAGCATGGGTTCTAAACTTGCTTTAGATATATGTTTTGTAGGAAAATGAAGACCTTTCGATCCGAAAACCGGACTCATGACACCAAAGAACATTATTGATATTTTGCAAAATAGATTCAAAATACCATTCCTATACCTCTGTAATGAATGATTAAAAAGACCAGTAAATAGTTTCTGGTGACGCTTTGATAGACAAGGATAAGCACGTGCTTTTGTTAAAAATGTCTGCAAAAGATTAATAAAATCATTAGAAAAGCTCAAATGGAAGCATTTAATATACCAACTTGAAAATAAAACCAAATATATATACGTCAGTATTAACAACGGCTGCTTTAACAGACTCTCCAAACCTGCGTCCAATTGAATGTGATGAAGGCAGCAAATTCCTAATTTGCAACAAAGAGTTATGTAATTGAGGACAAACATAAATAGTCAAACATGGACCACAAGTATATCTATCTTATGACTTACAAATATGAACCTGCAAAGGGGGAAGATGAAAACCACAATTGTCTTTTTGCATTAGGCTTGGCCAATAAGAGGGATCCATCTGCATCATGATTTATTAAACATAGCATCTTTTAATGTGTGAAAACATATGAGATGACGCTTAAGAAAGATTTCATACCTTGATGTGCCAATTGGATCCAGTTTCCGCATCATACCCTTGGACAAAGTCACATAAACTTTATCCAACGACTTCCCTTGAAGAGTGATAGGAGCACAAATACCAGCCTTGAGCATCGGGAGAATCATAACTCAATGACATGATCAAATTCATCTCTGCCACAATCAAGATTTGACAAGAGAATGCACACATTTCCATATCTTAGCCAAAAAATCTGAAACGGAACATGATCTATTGGTAACCTACATTTCCATATCTTAGCCAAAAGATCTTCTGCCTCCTTCCTATCACCTCGAATTTGAAGTCCCCTAATTAGTTCAGTGTATGTTATTTTATCGGGTTCATGTCCCCTTTTACGCATTTCATCATGTATTTGAAGGGCAGAACAAATGTCTCCAAGGCTACAAGCAGCACCTATCAACAAATTATAAGTCACCAAATCAGGAAATATGCCACATAATAGCATCTCATTTTTAAGAGAATAAGCACCAACCATATCCCCTGATTTTACTCGAGCATGGATCAAAGCATTACAAGTAAAAACATTTGGTGGAACACCAGAAGCAACCATACGATCCCTAATGGCTAATGCTTTAGTAAGATCTCCACATTTTCCAAAATAGTCAATCACTACATTCCATATATGAGGCTCAGGCACCGACATTTTCTCTAAGATATGAAAAAGGAACTCACTAGTTTTGACAACTTCTCCGTACATACAAAGACCTTGAATAATCATCTTATAAGATAGTTGGTCTGGTGTAACTCTCATTCTTGACATGATCTTATGAATATAGAATGCCTCTTTAAATTTTCCCCCTTTGCAGAAGCAACTGATAAGGGTATTGTATGTAAATATATCAGGAGGCAAACCTCGTTTAATCATATCGCATACATACCCAAATACAATTCTTCTGTCACCACTTGAACAAAATCCATGGATAATAATGTTGTACATAACAACATCAGTGGGGATATTAATTTTCACCACCTCATCCCATGGGCTAAGAGCTTGAGCAATATCTCCACTCTTAAAATAACCATCCATAAGTATTGTTGAAGAAATAGAATCAGTGATCGTTCTTTTACTGTTTTTATCTAAAACGTCTCCAAGAAGCTTTCTAGCATCTCCCATCAGACCCTTGTTGCACAATGAATAAGGATATACAATAGTGTTGTAAGTTATCCTATTTGCTCTAATGCCAACTATTAGCCATTGTGGAGAAGATATAAAGAGCTTTAGCCACATTATTAGAAAGCATATAACCCTTAATAATAGTATTATATGTAGCGCAGTTGGGGGGAGGGCCCATTTCTATCATCTCTCCAATTAGGCAATAAGCCTTCTCCAAATAACCAGCTTTACACAGTCCATTCAAAAGCTAATTGTGTGCAAGTATATCAGGAATAAAACCTTTCATTATTGCCTTTCTTCGAAGTGAAAGAGCAGTCATCAACCTCCCTCTCAAAACACAAATCCCTAATCATATCAAGTTGTCTATGGTAATTTACGTCCAAAATGCATCCTTGGAACCCCTCTTCTGCCAAAGAAATGTTATCCCTGGATGATAGGAAAATAAACAATATAATCAGAGATTGAATCGTCATATTTTTATCTAGTCTTTATATTTGCCATAATTAATCGACCACATTAATATCAAAGTTT
This sequence comes from Begonia masoniana, assembly GCA_022432975.1. Classification (NCBI taxonomy): domain Eukaryota; kingdom Viridiplantae; phylum Streptophyta; class Magnoliopsida; order Cucurbitales; family Begoniaceae; genus Begonia; species Begonia masoniana. Next base: position 10,062,794 of record CM039509.1, read on the forward strand.
AATTATGAGGAAAAAAAATTACATTCGGCAACAATGTGTGAAAAGTGGAGACTGTATCACAAATTCTCTAATAAAAAGGACGATTGCACAACATCAGAGCTTCGACATTCAGTTAAAAGAGAGAGAAATGCACAAATAGTATTTGACATTGTCCCTGTTTATTAAAAACAAAAATTGTCAACTTATCGTATGATCCAGTGAACTAACTACAAAGGAACTATAGAAGTTAGATATTTTGTGTCTTTATTGAGAGAACATGAATTGACAGTGTGAAAAGAATAACAATTATTTCTCATAAACTTCTTCAGTGTGTGATTGTAGAGAGCTTTATCATTTCCATAAACGTCAAATAATGATCTTTTTACTTACTTTGGTCCAAGTCATTGACAAAATACCACAATTAGATTATAAATATTTGACACACATAATATAAGCATTGGAACTTGAATCATCAGTGTTAAAAGAGAGGTTTCTCAAAAGCCTTGTTCTAAAAGTATAAATAAAATAGCACACCTCATGACTTTCAAACGATCCAAGGTATCCTTGAGCAATGCATCTAACACATTAAAAACTGCTTCTGGATTTCTTTCTCGTTTAAAATGATTCCTTTCTGAAATCAAATCTAGAAATGTCAACTGGCATTCTCCACCAACTTTTGTCAATATATCTTTGCAGGTAGAAGGCAGTAGATTCTCATTCTCCTTGTGCCTTCACATGCATAAATATGTCAAAACAGAAAATTTAATTAGGTTCACCAGAATAAAAAAAAAAACACTAAAACAGCAACCAACTGTTCTTCCCTACTTTTCACGCACCCACTAAAGTTCACTTCTTGATCCCAATTGAAGCTCCACTTGAAAGTTTGCAATCAGACAAAGCATCTTAATTTATACATAAGCACAGCATACACGAATAAGCTAGAGATTTACCTCATTACACCGACATCAGCAACCGAGAAAAATTCTTCTTAAAGGAATCAATGGCTCCATCCAAAATCCCAAACAAAAAAATGCAAGATGACGGAGACTCTCCACAACAAAAAACTAACTAATACCCACAAGCAAACAATCAGATCTTCATACACTACAAGAAAGAACTCAAAGAAAAATTCATATTTTTAGTCTAAATCCATGACACGAAAAAAAAAAAAAAAATTGAAGAGAACTCACTGTCATGAGAAGCCCTTTCCAGCCGAATTAATCTCTAGATGTCAAAAATGGATGAAGTACTGATCGGTGGAGAGGTAATGGCCAACACCCAATAGTAAGTGGTTGTAGAAGGTGGCGACAACGACTATGTCTATCAAAATGAAGCACCACTGGATTTGCAAAATAGTGCCCAAATATGATATGAAATAATATAAATAAGGGTTTTTTTAAAAATAAAAAACCCTCAAAGTTTACTATTCATCGAAAAAAATTTCAAAGTATCATAGATAAACAATTTGAACCTCGAAGAGGAGGGGGGTGGCCTCTCTGGATAAGACGGCCGGTCCAACTGGACCGACCGTCCCGTCCTCAAATTTTTTTTTAATTTTTTCGGTTTAGAAAGAGGACGGCTAGTCAAGTTGGACTGGCCGTCCTCCTCTTAAAATACAAAACCCGTGACTTTTGTCACGGGTTTTTTCCCACAAAACCCATGAATTCAGATTCAAGCAGTATTATTTATTTTTATTTTATTTATTTAAATATTTATAATATTTTTTTCTATGTTAGCGTTGACTATGGATTCCGATTCAACTAGATCGGTTGATTTAGACGAAAGATCAACTAGTGATGTCGAATTGGATTGGTATTCGGAAGGCATGCCTGCATATAGTGATCTACGAGCATTTGATCAGACAGATACAAATGAAGAAATATTTGTCTATTCGGAAGGCATCCAACGCTGGAACCTCTTGTTCATCTCTCTATAGGACTCAGCAAGATAATTTTGTGACTTAGTCACCTCTCTCTGAGACGCAATCACCCCACTTTGTCCCACGGCGAGCTCATCGACTCTGCCTATGAGAAGTTGGATGTCCCCCTGCTGGCTCTGCTGTATCTCAAGCACTTGCTGCAAACGCCTCAATGTTGGAATTGCGGTGAATTCTCCGTAGGAACTCTACTCCCTCGAGCAATGTGAAAAAAGGGCAGTCTCGGGAAGCATAGTAATATTGCTCCGCCCCTTCTATGGCAAACCCCAGTACTTCATTCACTAGCTCTGAACGTATCATAAACTCCCTACCAAGGATATACGTCCTCAAACCAGTCAAAACTTCATTTCTCCAAGACGATGTCAAGTTCGCGTAGAACAAGCGAACTATTCTCTCGCAGGTATCGTCAGTCAATGCATTGACCTCGCGTAGGCCGATGTTCTCAAGCATCTCCTTGATCCCCAACGACTCTCAACCTCTAAAGTCCACATTCATACAAAAATTAATGGAGCGTTTTCGTAAATCTTGCTCAAACTTTCTCTAGCAACCTTCATTCAAAAATTCCATAGAAAGTTCCTGTAAAGTTCATGTACAACTAAAATTTCATAAGTTATTCAAATATTATGACATTATAAATAAAATAATTTTATTAAATAAATAAAAATAAAATAAATTGTCCATTTTTTTAAGATTTAGATAGAAATTGTTAAAAGAATTTCAAATATAAAATACAATGAAAACAAAATATTAATACTCACAGACTATAATAATACTAAAAATCGAGAGAGTATTGTAATTCTCTTACATCAATAATAACAAAAAAATTTGTATAAATTATAATAATAACAAAAATCATAAGCTAATTAAAAATAAAAAAAAAATAACTTATATAAAATTTTTATTATAATATTTTTTCTATGTTGCGTTGACTATGGATTCCGATTCAACTAGATCGGTGATTAGACGAAAGATCAATGTGAGGCGAATTGGATTGGTATTCGGAAGGCATGCCTGCATATAGTGATCTACGAGCATTTGATCAGACAGATACAAATGAAGAAATATTTGTCTATTCGGAAGGCATCCAACGCTGGAACCTCTTGTTCATCTCTCTATAGGACTCAGCAAGATAATTTTGTGACTTAGTCACCTCTCTCTGAGACGCAATCACCCCACTTTGTCCCACGGCGAGCTCATCGACTCTGCCTATGAGAAGTTGGATGTCCCCCTGCTGGCTCTGCTGTATCTCAAGCACTTGCTGCAAACGCCTCAATGTTGGAATTGCGGTGAATTCTCCGTAGGAACTCTACTCCCTCGAGCAATGTGAAAAAAGGGCAGTCTCGGGAAGCATAGTAATATTGCTCCGCCCCTTCTATGGCAAACCCCAGTACTTCATTCACTAGCTCTGAACGTATCATAAACTCCCTACCAAGGATATACGTCCTCAAACCAGTCAAAACTTCATTTCTCCAAGACGATGTCAAGTTCGCGTAGAACAAGCGAACTATTCTCTCGCAGGTATCGTCAGTCAATGCATTGACCTCGCGTAGGCCGATGTTCTCAAGCATCTCCTTGATCCCCAACGACTCTCAACCTCTAAAGTCCACATTCATACAAAAATTAATGGAGCGTTTTCGTAAATCTTGCTCAAACTTTCTCTAGCAACCTTCATTCAAAAATTCCATAGAAAGTTCCTGTAAAGTTCATGTACAACTAAAATTTCATAAGTTATTCAAATATTATGACATTATAAATAAAATAATTTTATTAAATAAATAAAAATAAAATAAATTGTCCATTTTTTTTAAGATTTAGATAGAAACTGTTAAGAAAATTTCAAATAAAAAATACAATGAAAACAAAATATTAATACTCACAGACTATAATAATACTAAAAATCGAGAGAGTATTGTAATTCTCTTACATCAATAATAACAAAAAAATTTGTATAAATTATAATAATAACAAAAAAAAAAAAAAAAAAACAAAAAAAAAAAAAAACAAAAAAAAAAAAACCAAAATTTTAAATTAAAAAAAAAAAAAAAAAAAAAAAAAACAAAAAAAAAAAAAAAAAAAAACAAAAAAAAAAAAAAAAAAAAAAAAAATTTGTATAAATTATAATAATAACAAAAAAAAAAAAACAAAAAAAAAAAAAAAAAAAAAAAACAAAAAAAAAAAAAAACAAAAAAAAAAAAACAAAAAAAAAAAAACCAAAATTTTAAATTAAAAAAAAAAAAATTGTGGACGGAATGGCTGTCTTATCCCGAGTGGCTGGCCTCCTCACCTTCTTTTGATGTTCAAATTATTTATTTATGATATTTTAAGATTTTTTTTATGAATAGTAAACTTTGTTTTAAAAAAAAAAAAACAAAAAAAAAAAAAACAAAAAAAAAAAAAAAACAAAAAAAAAAAAAAAAACTTCGTACCTAGTAGGTAAATGCGGAGAAATATCACTGGAACAAGAAAATAGTCGAGAGAGTATTGAAAATTTGGTGTGATTTGAAAACCAAGAGGGAGGGCTCTATATAGAGGGGAGAGGACAGCTGGTCCTTGGACCAGCCCTCCTCTTGTGGGAAAAAATCTGTGACAAAAGTTACGGGTTTTGTATTTTAGGAGAAAGAAGACGGTCAGTCCAACTGGACCGGTCGTCTTCTTCCTAAAGGACAAAACTCGTGACAAAAGTCACGGATTTTTTCCCCCACAAGAGGATGGCTGGTCCTTCTACCCAAAAAAAAAAAAAAAAAAAAAATTGTGGACGGAATGGCTGTCTTATCCCGAGTGGCTGGCCTCCTCACCTTCTTTTGATGTTCAAATTATTTATTTATGATATTTTAAGATTTTTTTTATGAATAGTAAACTTTGTTTTAAAAAAAAAAAAACCAAAATTTTAAATTAAAAAAAAAAAAAGCCTATAAATAATACAACAATGCATTGAACTGATTTGATCAGCATACCAAATAATACAAATTCAACAAAAAAAAAAAAATAGAAAATTAAAGGGTTACAAGAACATACTTCAGTCGAGCGCAAGTAATACAGTGTTCAAACGAATCACACATTTCTCTGTTAATGTACTCACAAACATGCTCTAACTACTAATTCATTTTCTTAGATCTAAACAAATTCATTCTAACTTCTACCTCCAATTGAAATAGTGATGGACTATACACTAAAAAAGAGTGAAATATGTTTGAATGTTGGAACCCGAAGAGTTCAAAAACAAGGGTTAAAAACTTACCTGAATCTTGGAACTAGCCTCCGATGACTATGACAGATGAGTGACCGAGAGTGACGTTCCATAGAGTGAGTCTCACTGCTTAGCAAGAGTAGAGGTGAGCTGACGAAAACGGAGGTGAGTCGTGAGCGTCGAGGCGAGCGGTCGAAAATCGAAGGTCGAGATCGTGAATCGGGATTCAGGCAAAGCAACTGGGCGAGCATCCGGCAGAGGTGAGTAGGCAAACTTCGACATACGAGCGTCAACTTCGAACGGAGGCAGAGGTGAGGCGACGACAAGCTGCGGAGACAAGAAAAGGAATGCATTCGCGATTCAGAAAAGGATTTTGACTTTTGAGCTACGGGTTTTTAAAGTTCGGTTCTGTTCAGTTTTTCTTGGTTTCACCAACAAACCATGAATCGAAAGCGATCGATTCTCAGAAAATTGAACATATCAGCTCCAATCGTAAAAAAAAAAAAAAAAAAAAAAAAACAATTAACAAAACCAACCACCGGTTCAGTCCATGTCCATTGGCCGATTCTTTTCTACCCTACCACTAATGATCATTGACTAACCATGAGAGTGGCTAATGGTTTTATGGATCAGAGACATAGTTTTTGTAATTGTCCAAAAAAATTCATTTTCACTAGGAAAATATGTTAAAGGATAAATATTAAAAAGGACCCTAGAGTATGGATCTTTTCTATTAACACTTTAAACTTATAAATTTTAGGAAAAATTTTAATTTAGCCCCCAACGTATGGGGTCAATGGTCAATTGGCTCCTAACGTTTATTTTTTACCCAATCAGCCACTATCGTTAACAACGTTTGCAATTCGACCCCTACCGTCAATTTTTCCATTAAATTTAACACTTGACTTTTACAATTCTCAAACTATCCCTTTCCTCTCTCTCTTCTCTCTCTCTTCTCTCTCTCTCTCTCTCTCGTTTTGCAGTATTCAGAGGAGTTACTGGTGAGAAGGAGAGAGAGTAGGGAGTGTTGCAATGGAGTTGGAGTTAATCTGGGTGGTGTTAGGCTGCTGTTGGTTTTCGAGGTTCCTACGCATGGCGGAATTCACTATTATTCATAATAATAGTGACATGCGTTACCCTGTGACTTTAAAACTATTTTAAAATCATTAAAAACCATAAGTTGGATCGTTAGTCTAAAAGAAATTATTTTTGAGAAATATGTAATTTTTCAAAATGTAAACAATTTACATTGAGAAAAATTATTAGAATTAGGTTGTGAAGTAATAAAAGAAAATACCTTTTTGGAGCAACGCTTTTACTCAGGTACTCCCGTCTGATCTTAACAGCTTTAACTCAGGATCAGGTGTTATTCCCGAAGACTTTGATACCGTCGAGTCTTCTCTGAAGATCTTTACACTAAAATCTCCTGACGTGTGGGCGTCTCTCTTACAAGAATAACACACTCATATATTTGTAGAGAGACGTGCTCTCAACACATGAGACGTCTCTCTTCGATCTTAGAAAACAGTTTTCTAAAATCGAATACGGAAGGTCACACCTTTTCTCTCTAGGGATTTGTTTTTCAGTTCGTTGTGGTTGTTCTTTTTCGTTCGTCTTTTTGTCAAATTTCATTTGACAATTTTTATAGATCTGTTTTAAAATTAATTTTTAGATTTATTTTAATAAAAACTAATTTTTAAAAAAATAAATCTTATCTAATCAAATCTAATTTGATTAGAAGTTGATTTATCTAATATATCAATTTATCAATTAATCATATAATCTAAAAACAGTTTTTAGAATATATTTATGAAAACTACTTTTCAAGATAATCTCATCTCATGAGATTCTTCAGATCTACTTTTAAATAGTAAACAAACTATAAGTCAACTGTAGATCAAATCTAATTTGATCAGATTTTCCAGATCTACTTTTATTCAAATTTCAAAAATCTGATTTGATAGTTTGTTACATAACCACTTTAAATTTGAAGATCAAATCTCATCTGATGAGATTCTTCAAATCTAATTCAAATCCCATAAAAATATCTCATCTAATGAGATATTTTATTTTGAATTCAAAATATAAAAACTATTTATATATTTTGAATAACAATATATTCATTGAGTGTTTATAAATGATTAATCATTATTAATCATCTATACATTTATTCTTATAACATGGAAATTAAATAGTGATATAAGATAACAGAGGGACCGATGGACCTATAGTTCTAAGCTCCAATAATATTTGTTAATTAATATAAACTCTTTATATTAAATAACATAATTATTAACTCTAGAGTAATTCCACTAAATACCTAGAGTTGCACTCTTAGAACTATAGAGTATATTTACTCAAAGTAATGTCCATTGATATAGTCATTACATATGTATTAATCCTCCATTAAGATTCGTAATAGAGCTAGGTATAAAATCCGTTAACCTCTCATATTACATCTTTATCCTTGACTACCATTAATTCTTTATTGAATAATTAATTCATAACATTTATGAATTTGCGCGCTAATTATTCAATCCCTGAACTAACAAACAAGGGAATCTTGTCTTATGGATTTCATTGTATCAATGTTAGCATTCCCAGCTACTCATTTAATTTATTCCCAAAATACAAGGTTTATGTAATGCAACTCATACAAAACTGTACCGAGTAAATTAAAGAATAAATTATAATGAAATAGGAGTCTACTAAATACAATGAATTAAGATCATACATATATGACCATCATTATGATAAAATTAATTGTTCTTCATTCAACGGATATTATAAGAACAATATAATTTTATCTGGTCCAGTCCTATATAATCATATTATATAAAATACAATCACTTTATGTCACTACATATATAGTCGGGATATGACTACACGTTCTCAACAAAGTGAACTGTATTTATGACTTTATTAATTTGAAGATCCTTTACTTCAAATATAAGTCATGGACTATTGTGATTATTTCTTTTTAAATTTAATCCCACATATATCAGCATATATGTAAATTTAAAATTGCATAAATAATCAAGGATTTTTCTTTGAATTTATAAAGCATATCGAATAATGCAAACATAAAAATTAATCATAAAATTTATTTATTAATTACAGCAATAAAAAATGTTCATAACATTTGCTTGTTGGGCACATTATTCCCAACAGCTGCGTGGTGGGGAGTTTGTACCCACTGAAACTGGCGTTGAAGAGTGTGAATTGGTGGCTGTACGAACGGAAGTTGGGGAAGAAGCAGAGTCATCTTCCTCCCGGCGATCTAGGCTGGCCTTTCATCGGCAATATGTGGTCTTTCCTCCAAGCTTTCAAGTCCTCTAGCCCTGATTCCTTCCTCTCTTCCTTCTCCTCCAGGTACTCTCTCTCTTTTGAAACAATCTTTTGAAAATTAGTTGCAGAGAGCTCCCAAGGATTAGCCAATAGTGTATTTATCATTACTTCCCTTCAAAACACCATTTCTGAACTGATAATTTGGGGATTTTGAAAACAACAAGTTTTCGTAGACACCGCCGAAAATAACACAGCAACATCGCCGGACATCGCCTCTCACTTTCAAACCTAAAGAAGCAATCCCAACTGCATATCCCTGTGGAAACTTCAAGAATCCATATGGGTTATTCGGGTTATCAGGCGGTCGAGGATCCTCTTCTTGTTTCCCGTCGACAAACAGCGACTCGTACTCCATATTCGGGTCTTCTCCGTCGTCGAACAGGTCGAACCACGCGTTATTATTCTTCGGGTCTTCTCACGTTGTTTCACGACTCTTTCAGCCAGAGGGGAGAGAGAGAGAGAGGGATAATTTGGGAATTGTGAAAATCAAGTGTTAAATTTAACCGAAAAATTGACGGTATAGGTCAAATTGCAAACGTTGTTAACGATAGGGGCTGATTGGGTCAAAAATAAACGTTAGGGGTCAATTGACCATTAACCCCATACGTTGGGTGCTAAATTGAACTTTTCTCTAAATTTAATAACTAACACCAGGGGTGGAAAATGGCTGGTTCAGTCCAGTTCTGTATTCTGCAGCAAAACTGATACCGGACCGTGTACCACAATTCGACAATCTCATAACCAAAACTAGAACCGGAAGCAAGCGACCGAACCGAACCCTGTTTCATGGTTCAGTCCAGTTTAGTTTCAATTTAAAATATATATATATATATATATATATATATATATATATGAGAAAGAAAGGGAAAAAATCATAAAAAACCATGAACTATAGGGTGGTTAACAATTTAAACATTAAACTATCTTTGTTAACAATACAAATTTTAAACTATCATCTCTTACCGAAAGAAACCTCCACAGCCAAATACTAAGATACGGTCATCCACACTATGGGCGTAGTCACCCGCATGTAAGCTCACGCAAATCTTTGAGCGTCCTCACCCAAGGGATTTTGCTTTAATGAAAGTTTGGTCGCCCGGACTTGCTTATGAGAGCAACCTTATGTAAGCTTCTGTGTCTATTTTCAAGAGAGGTTTTCCTTACAATACATGTGAGCGCCCGCAGTTTGAGTTTGGGCACTCGCATAAGTGTAGATTTAAAGTGCGGGCGTCTGCATGTTGAGTTAGGGTAATCGCACTTTAAATTTGCACTTCAGAAAATGTTAGCGTGGTCGCCCTAGGTTTAAGTTAGGGCGACCGCATGTCAATTTTATAAATAAACGAGGTCGCCCTCGATTATAACCTCACACGACCTCGTACACTCCAGCGCCCCTCGATCCATCATCCCTCACCTGCCCTTGTAAGTTGATTTTCGACCTCATAGCATTTTTTTGGAGACCATACTTTGACGCCCGAATTTCTAAAGTTAGGAACTTTTCCCTAAATTCGTGATTTTCGGCGACCGGTTGAAATTCTTCGCATTTCTCGACTGTATAGCAATTCCAATGGCATCAATGCCTTCCAAATGGAGCTTAAAATGGAAGGTTACGCCAACTCCTTCAAATGACCCATCTAGGACCGAGGTACTTTTCTAACGAATTTAGACTGAATAGAGATAGGACGCAATATGAGAATGAAATCAAACATCGATCAATTATTTGTTCTAAGAGAGTAGACTTCACACGGTTTAACTCATTGAGTATTGGAGAATTATTTACAAATATTGAATTGTTTGGTTTGTGCAACATCGGAGGTGATATCCATGAGAGACTTATTCGTCTTTTTTATACGAACATGGTTGGTACAGTGCAGCCTATTGCAGTAAAGACATATATGCTTGGGCGAGAAATCAAGTTAACCCCAACAATCATCAATGAAATTATTGGGTTTCCAATGGAAAAGCTGAGTGAGGAATATTTTCATACTTCTCAAGACCTTGACTTTGTGAAGCGTGATAACGGCCTTGAATTTCTAAGGAAAGTGCATAGAAATCTCAACATTGGCACTTTCTTCAAACCCAAAACGAAGGATCTAAATGCTAAGGCATGAGTTATCCATCATTTGATCTCTCACACAATTTTACCACGTGACGCACACCGAGACCACGTAAATCACATGGATCTCTATCTCATGGGAAAAATCGACAATGGAAAGTGGTTTAACCCGGGATATGTGATTTTGAGTCACATGGAAGACTTATATGTGACCTCTAAAAAAAAATCTATTGTACAATACATTGATCAAGAAAATATTCCAACATTTTGGGATTGAAATACCCACCGATGAGCCAAAGATAAAGGAAAGGGGTGTGGACGTGTACGATCACTACACCCTCTATTGTATGCGTATAGTTTAAGTAGAAGGACAATGATTTTTCAAGACCAATCATGCTGGCGTGATAATCCAATGGAGGATGTGTCTCTTCTTTCATCGTCTCGTCACATGTTAGATCATATATCGATACCTGCGAAGGAGTGGCGTTCTCTCACAATGACTATATCTAGTCTGACTTCAGTTGTTGAAGGCATGGGTCAAAAGATTGAAGATATCATATCGAAGCTTTATTCAGTTCAACAATCTTTGGATTCCCGAGCTCCTCAAGTGCCATATGTTGGACACTCGTCAGCTAACTAGATTATTGTTTTCATATGACATTGAACATTTTGTTATACTTGACATATGATGTTTATATTTGAGACATGTTGTGTGAGATCTGTTTATTTGAGATATGTTTGATATATTTGAGACATTCTAATTGAGATATGTTTATTTGAGATATATTTGAGATATGTTTATTTGAGATATGTTTATTTGAGATATGTTTATTTGAGATATATTTGAGACATTCTAATTGAGATATGTTTATTTGAGATATATTTGAGATATGTTTGATATATTTGAGACATTCTAATTGAGATATGTTTATTTGAGATATATTTGAGATATGTTTATTTGAGATATATTTGAGACATTCTAATTGAGATATGTTTGATATATTTGAGACATTCTAATTGAGATATGTTTATTTGAGATATATTTGAGATATGTTTGATATATTTGAGATATTCTAATTGAGATATGTTTGATATATTTGAGACATTCTAATTGAGATATGTTTATTTGAGATATATTTGAGACATTCTAATTGAGATATGTTTGATATATTTGAGACATTCTAATTGAGATATGTTTGATATATTTGAGATATGTTTATTTGAGATATATTTGAGACATTCTAATTGAGATATGTTTGATATATTTGAGACATTCTAATTGAGATATGTTTGATATATTTGAGACATTCTAATTGAGATATGTTTGATATATTTGAGACATTCTAATTGAGATATGTTTATTTGAGATATATTTGAGACATTCTAATTGAGATATGTTTGATATATTTGAGATATGTTTATTTGAGATATATTTGAGACATTCTAATTGAGATATGTTTATTTGAGATATGTTTGATATATTTGAGATATGTTTATTTGAGATATATTTGAGACATTCTAATTGAGATATGTTTGATATATTTGAGACATTCTAATTGAGATATGTTTGATATATTTGAGACATTCTAATTGAGATATGTTTGATATATTTGAGACATTCTAATTGAGATATGTTTGATATATTTGAGATATGTTTATTTGAGATATATTTGAGACATTCTAATTGAGATATGTTTGATATATTTGAGACATTCTAATTGAGATATGTTTGATATATTTGAGACATTCTAATTGAGATATATTGTAAATTGAAACTTGGAATAATTGTTTACATCAAACATAGTTATCTCAAGTTAATCTTTTTACAACAAAACATAGCTACATCAAGTTAACATGCTTACATCAAACCTAGTGACATCAAAACACTGCACTTCTCCCCAAGTGCGTCATGTTCTACATTAAGCTGATGAGTTGAATCAGGCGCAATTGACTCCTGCAATCGAGAGGTTAAATCAGAGGTTATTTTATATATAGCCTACAAATCCTAAAAATGTAAAACTAGACTTACTTGCACCCCACAAACAGAAGTGAAGCTCATAAATGTGTCACATGAGTTTTCTCCTCTACCTCTTCCTCTACCACTTGAAGTTACAAGTTGTAGAGCCTGTCCCTTGACAAGTGCAAGTGTTATGGCTGACACCCCGACACCTGCCATATGTCATGTTGCCATTTTTCTTGCTCATTATTGTCTGGTTTTTGAGGTTCATCAATATCTCTCACGTGTTTCTTTCGTGGCTTGCCTGTTAGACGTTTTATTGCAGGTGACAGGATTGTATCCAAATCTGTTACAACAGTCCACATGTCTTGGCCTGCAACAAACCTAATAAAGTGCAAATACATTGTCATGTACGTCACTCGGTGATAGTAAGGATGAAGATAATCTTCAACGCTCATTTCATAAAATGGAGACATGGAATTGCATACATGCACTGAATGCCAGTCAGCTCACACTTGTAGCAATTGAACACTCGTGCATCTAAATCGACAACGTACTGTTCTCGACCGTTACTAACCTCAAACCTAGTTGCTCCTGCAAATATCGGGCTCCAATTTCGAGCTGCAAGTTGTAATTTTCCAAGTTTCTTCTTGATTTGAGGACACAATAATTCTGTCAACTCAGTCATCCTTTCATGTTTCTTTACAATCCTAGACATAATATTCTTTTTAATCATTTCGAACATAGTCAGAATCAATTTATCTCTTGCTGGTAGGATGCACACGTTGAAAGACTCACTCAAGTTATTTAGGCTTATGACGCACTTTGGAATCGACCTAAAAGCATGTGTCGCTCAATGCTTGGGATTGATGCGTCGTAAATAATTGTGTGCTACCTCATCAACTAAAAATAATTTCTTCATTTCACTTTCAAAGTACATTGACTTGTAGCTTTTTAGGCATTTCACATTGCATCTTTGTACAACTTACCCCCTTAAATTTTTTTTTTTTTTTTTAAAATTGATATATAAATGTCTGAGGCAGAAACGATATTCGGTTGATCCTACAGACTCCTCCATAGCGAGTATCAACCCTTATAAAAGGTAGTGCATGATAAGAAAGAGGTTCAAATAAAACTCATAATAAAAAGATATTAAAGATCCATAATGGATCATAGCTTTTGTTGGTCTGAAATAAATGTTCATCCACGACCCGAATCACTTTGTATATCTTGCAGTAATAACTTTAGAAACCACATCCACGAGTCTTTGCATTCTTCTTTCACCACTGCTATAGCAACTAGGTAAATTTCATCATTGTCATCAATGCTGACAGCTGAAAGCAGTTGGCCTCGACACGATCTTTTCAAATGACAATCATCCAAACAAATAACGAGTCTACCACACTCAAGCAGACCTCTCTTGCATGCTGCAGACACATGTACATTCTCTGAAAAAATAGATACTTTGAAGAATCATTTCTATCTACGTCCACGACCAAAGTGCTGCCAGGATTGGATTTAAGGATCTCTTCTCCGTAGGACCACAAGTGCTTATATTGTTCATCATCATCCCCTTCATTAAGTTTACGAGATTCATTTATTGCCCTTCTAGCAAGACTCGGTGTACTATTGATATTAAAATCCTTCATGACTGTCTCTATAATGGAAGGAACATCTTAGCTCGCTTGACTTTTAAACCTGTCTGAGTACCGGTTTATCACCCACTTAGCAGAAACATGTCAGCTTTTCATCTTTCGGAAACACATGTGAACATCATTAAAACTCTTTATTTGAAAGGTCAGTTCAGATTGCATTTTTGACGCATGGACCCGCCATTTACAACCCTCCTGACACACAATCGTCAAACGATGTGATTCACTTTTAGCAAACTTTATACCGTATCCATTCTTCAAAGCATAATTTGATACTTCTTCTCGAATTTCTATAAGTGAACTATACTTTTTTCCTAAAAGAAAAATTTAAGGAGCAACACACAGGTTGAGGTATACTCTCACCCTCATCATCCTTGGAGCTGCCTGGCGGCTCGCTACAGTAATGAGCCGAGCCTGGCCTGGTCCCATGAGGCGGACCGAGCTGAGCCTAGGGGTTGGGCTCGCAAGCTTGCCAGGCGGTCCCTAAACGATCCGACTCGTTAGCTCGATAGGCCAGGCTCGCGAGCCAACAACCGCCCCCCCCCCCCCCCCAAGCAACACCACCCCAAACAACGGTCCTTTTTCTCAGAGATGCATAGCAAAGAGAAGGGTCTCATAAAATAGGTGAAAATGAAAGCGAATAATAGGGGTTTTAACGATCTGGTGCTAGTTGGATTTGGTGGCATAGCTATGCCGCGTGCGATATGTGAGTCGTTGAACCATCCTCTACCTACTGAAACTGGCTCAATTTCTCAAGGAACTGTGTGAAACTGCACCAGCGAAAATCATAAAGAGAAGAAGACGAACATATAGGCTAGGCCGCTAGGGTTTATAATCAGTCTTTAATCCCTAGATCAGCTGTTGTGAGTTGTTTTCAGGATTATAAAAGAATCCAAAGGAGCGGATAATTATTTTTTAATTTCTCAGATAGCCCTTTAAAACCTTCATATTTAAAAATAATGCCCAAAGCAAAAATTAAATAATTTATTTTATTTTTAGACATTATTTTCCTATCAGATGTTACTCGTTGTTCTCTTTTTCACATGAGATGTGTGTGTCATATTTTAAATTTAGTTGTTAAAGATGATATGTTATATATTTCCCCTCATAGTGAATTAATTAGGTTTGCAATTTCTTATATTATTGCATTTAATTTGAGACAACAAAAATATAAAGGTTTTTATATAGCTACCCAACTTAAACCAAGATAATTAAAAATTGATGTGGATAATAGGTGAAATTCAATTTATTTGATGTTGCAAAATGTTATGCCAATAATATAGTATTAATGATAAGACGTAAAGTATTAATGATTGTAGGATCGAGATTGTCTAAGAGGGGGGTGAATTAGACCTTTTTAAATTTCTTAATATCTCTTAAACTAACAGCAAGCAAACAATTAGTAAAAGTAAAAAGAGAGAGAAAGAAAAACCAACACAGAAGTTTTTACGTGGTTCGGCTCAACCTAGCCTATATCCACGCTTCAAGGTTCACCCCTTGAAGATCCTTAACCTTCTCCTCTCGAGAATGAACAGATCGGAATTCTGGGCTCCGATCAACTGCCTTTTATAGATTTAGATTGAACTTCACGGGCGTCAATCCACTACCTTTCAGATTTTACAAGTTTGAGTAAATGAATACAACGAACTACAAACTCTCAAATCAAATTCTCAAGTTTAGGAATCGAGAGATGTAGATGAAAATACAGAGTATGATAGATCACAAGTTAGGGCTCAGGAATTCAAATTCGCAAAAGTTGTATCTTTGTGCTCTAACCTCGGCTTAAATACTCTGTCTTCGGAATCGGCTTGACTTCAATGCTCCTTATCCAATAATGGAAGCTTGTTACCGTTGGAGCAGCTTTTGTACAATTTCAGGTAGCCGTTGTCGTCTGTAGTTGCAACTCGTCGTCGCCATTAATGTTCTATAGTTAAAGCTTGAAAACGACGTTACTGTAGCTTCGCGGCTCATTTGAAATCTGGCGGAAGACAAAGCTGATATATAGACTTGAACCGCCATCGGATGATACAACTGGAAAAATATTGAACCGGCATCGGATGAGAGAACTTTAAACGCTTGAACCGGCATAGGATGATGAAGCTGTAAAACGCTATCGGATAATTAAATCATAGACGTCTTCCGCCTTTGTCGGTTAGTGACCGGAAGAGTAATTTGTTGAAGTCATCCGCCTTTGTCGTTTAGTGACCGGAAGAGTAATTTGTTGAAGTCATCCGCCTTGTCGTATAGCGAGCGGTGGAGTACTTCAATTTGCTCATCCGCCTTGTCGTCTAGCGAGCGGTAGAGTTCTTCTTCGAAGGTCATCCGCCTTGTCGTTTAGCGAGCGGTAAAGTTCTTCTTCGAAGGTCATCCGCCTTGTCGTTTAGCGAGCGGTAGAGTTCTTCTTCGAAGGTCATCCGCCTTGTCGTTTAGCGACCGGTGGATCTCTTCATTTTCAAACAAAAACCAGACCGGTGGACTTAAATAAATTTATTAAATTTTCAGCCCTGTACACTTCATCACAATTGTTAGAAAGCTAAAATACCCTTACCAAGGGCATTTCCAACAGATTAAGATTATGTGCATAATTTATGATTCACATTCAATAAACATAATCAAATTACAAAGCTAATCGTACAAACACATCATCAAAAACAATTTAGACTTAAACATCATTTAAGTCAACAATCTCCCCCTTTTTGATGATGACAATCCGTGAGTGTGAATTTGATTAAAACAATACTCTCCTCATAATCCTAACTCCCCCATAGCAAATGCATGTATTTCAGAAACAAACACGGAGCATACCAGAGTTTTCATATCCAGATTTCCAAAAAAAATGCTGACACATATCCAAAAAAAAAATTCAGACACATATCCAGATTGTCAGAATATGCATACACAAATCATAGCAACTAATTCACAGTAATTCACATGCATATCCATTTCTCCCCCATTGACATTATCAAAAACGATCAGAGAGAGACAGAAGAAGCATTGCATTCAACAAGCATAGTATTGAACAAGAGAGTTCCAGAACAGAAAAAAAAAATGTAGATATAAAAAAAAGAAAATTATCTCTTATTACAGGAATCTAAAAATTGCTTCCAAAAGGCATGGATAGCTCAAGAGGGCAATGTGAGGGAAGGATGGAAAAAGGCATCCACACGGGCTTGGAGTGATGCAAGATCAAGAGGTAGAGGTTCCTGATAGATCACCAAGTCCGTACAGGGAGCAGGAATGAGAGATGGTTCTGGAGAGGCCACCAGATCCTGACTCGGAGGAGGCTCGACTGGAGAGTCACCAGGGGATGGAGGCACTACCGGGGGATCAGTGGGAGAGGCATCCATGGGACTGGAGGGCTCGAAGTATGGCTCAGGGACAGAAGGAGCAGCAGGGGTAGAGAATGCCAGTTCAGACTCCTGTAGATCCAAAGGCATCACTCGAGAATCTTCAACAACCTCATGTCTGTAGAAAGGAAGGAGGAGGTCTTCAAAGGTAAGCTCAGTGGGGCAGAGAGGAACACGGGGTGCAGGGCACAGAGCCTCAACCTGAGTCTTGAGAGCTCGAAGATTACGAGAAAAAATATTATTATTCCGATCCAACTTTTGATCCAGTTGCCCCTTAGCCACAACAGCATCTTCGCGCAACTCATCCCTGAGTTGAGTGATCTTTGTATCAATGGACAAAGCAAGGGCTGTCTCGAGTGTGTCAATGTGGGACTGCAAAGCAATAAACTGATCCTCACTGATGAACATTCTCCTCTGATATGTCTTTGGAGTTGCAGGAGTAACTGATGGAATTGGTGAAGATAATTGGACTGGAGAAGCCGTTAGAGCTAGGGGAGGAAGTGGGACAGGAGAGGGAATGAGCATAGTAGAAGGTGGAGAGGGTTGGACTGGTGGAGAAGGTGGACTCGAAAGAGCAATTTGACTTGGAGGAGGTGAGTCTGGAAGAGGGAGAACAGAATCCTCTGGAGGTGGAGAAGCAGTAGAGATGACTGGAGAGATAGGTTGAACGATTTGAGGCAGAGGAGGTAATAAGAGTGCAGGGAGAGAAGGAGAGGAAGGATTTGCTGGAATGGGAAGAGGCACAGAGGATGGAGCAGAGATTGCCTCTGAAACATGTGATCTTGAGGAAGGGGCACGACGCCTTCGCACTAGAGGAAGAGAGTGGGGGCTAGAGGTCTGAGATGGAGAAGGGGAAGGAGGTTGGACGGGAGAAGTGGGAGCAGGAGCAGGCTGACAAGGAGGTGGAAGAGAGGGAGGCCTCAGTAGTATTGGAGGAGGCAGTGAGGAAGGAGCTGAAATGGCCTCAAAAATAGAAGCCAGAAAGGATGGAGAAGGAGCTCTTGGCACGGGTGGATGAAGGTGAGAGTGAGAAACCAGAAAAGGAGGAGTGGAAATATCAAAGGCAGGGATCTCAGAGTCACCACCACCTTCTTGCATGGAGGACTCTTCTTCCAAACTCAGTTTTCTCTTTCCTTTACTGGCCACTACTACCTTAGCAGCCCTCTGCTTGGACTGATCCAAAACAAACTTCCCTTGACGTGTTCTCTTAATCCCCATCCTTGCCAAAGTGGATTTAGAGTAGTAGCTGGATGGTTTGAGACAAGTAGGATCCTCATCCACTAGAAATTCAACCTCAAATTTCTGAAAGATCTTCATGAGGAGGAGGTAGTAAGGAAAAGATGTAGGCCCTGAAGAGACACTCTGAATCATCCTTCTCAAAATAATGTAGCCTAGAGAGCAAACAGAATAACAAATTCTATGCTGCTGATATCATCATAATGACCACCCTTAGGAATGACATTATAACAAATCATCTGATGGAGAAGACAAGCTCTAATAGATAAATGTCTGCTCTTCAAAGGATGGGGAATAGTATGGGGGTCTACAGCTATTTCTTTCAAAAATAGCTCGCCATCTGGAGTTCTAAGAAACGGGGGTTCTTGCCCGGTTGTAAAGATTTTGGGATGCTGATCAAGATGAGGACTCTCCAGTAGCTCATTTATTAATTGAGAAGTTAGAACTATGCATTTTCCATACACATAGCTCGCAATGGTTGACTGGTCAGAGGGATAACTGAGATTGGCATAGAACATTCTAACAGCAGTAGAGTAATAGAAAGTTTCAACTTCAAACAACCCTATGAGTACAATATCAGTCAAGGGTGCTACAATATTTAGGGCCGGTAATCCGTCTGGAACAATACCACGACTAGGAATTAATTTCTTAAACTTAAAGTCATCGTGATACCTGACTTCTGCGGCCTCATTGTAGAAATAGACCGACGGCCAACTATTCGCTCGAGGAATTTCACGAGGTTTTCGAGCGGAAGTTTTGGTCTTCTTAGCTGCGGGTTCTTTACCAGCTCTATGGGAGGATTCCATTGAATTGTATAAGGAAACTGACCGAGCAAAAACTCGTAGGAGATAAGGGTTTTCGGAAAGGAGGAACGAAGTCTGGCAGAACAGAAACAAGAGAAGGAGCGCGAAAGATGAAGCGTCTTTGTAAAGAAAAAGAATTTAAATGAAATAAGGGCATCGCCCGATTAGAAAGAGACAAACGTGGAAGTTGAACAAGGCCCGATGGGTTACACGTGTCATCAGATTAAAAATTATATCATCCGATACAAAGACATCTTCCGGTGAATAGTAAAAGGACCGGATGATGTGAATATCAAAGACAGAAAAAGAGAAGAAAGCCTTAACTTTTCTCATACTTGAAAAAACTTAATCTTATTCTAATACCACAGAAGGTTTTCTCATCCAAAGGTTTTGTAAAAATATTTGCCAATTGATCTACAAAATTAACAAATTCCAACGAAATATCACCTCTTTGAACATGATCTCGGATGAAATGATATCTTACATCAATATGCTTGGTTCTGGAATGCTGAATAGGATTTTTGGAAATGTTGATAACACTGGTGTTATCACACCGAATAGGAATCCTATCATAAAACAGATTATAATCTTCCAAAGTTTGTTTCATCCATAACATTTGTGCACAACAACTGCCAGCAGCAATATATTCACTTTCTGCAGTTGAGAGTGCAACAAAATTCTGTTTCTTAGAATACCAAGACTTCCTGCATAATCAGAATCTGAATATCCTATCAGATCAAAGGATGTGCCCTTTGGATACCATAATCCTAAATCATGAGTCCCACTTAAATATTTGAAAATTCTTTTGACAGCAGATAAGTGAGATTCCTTAGGGGCAGCCTGGAATCTAGCACAAAGACAGACACTAAATAGAATATCTGGCCTACTAGCAGTCAGATATAACAAAGAACCAATCATACCACGATATTTCTTGATATCCACACTTATACCATTTTCATCATTGTCCAATTTAGTAGTGGTACTCATGAGAGTTCTAGAGGATTTGACAGATTCTAAACCAAATTTCTTAAGGAGTTCCTTAATGTACTTTTCTTGACAGAAGAAAATTCCATCAGAAGATTGACTAATCTGGAATCCTAAGAAGAATTTTAACTCCCCCATCATACTCATTTCAAATTCACTTTGCATGAGGGAGGAAAACTCATTACACATATTGACATTTGTTGATCCAAAAATAATGTCATCGACATAAATTTGAACTAACAGAATATCCTTATCCTTTTGCATGGTAAATAGAGTTGAGTCGGTGTTACCCCTTTTGAAATTTCTTTCCACAAGGAAGTTCTTCAACCTATCATACCAAGCTCTAGGAGCCTGTTTAAGACCATAGAGAGCTTTCCTTAACTTATAGACATGGTCGGGTTTGTCAAAAGCTTCAAAACCTAAGGGCTGCTCAACATAAACTTCTTCTGTAATATAAATATTTAAGAATGCACTCTTTACATCCATTTGAAAGAGTGTGAAATTTTTGTAGCAAGCAAAAGCTAGGAGCATTCTAATTGACTCTAATCTAGCTACAGGGGCAAAGGATTCTTCAAAATCAATACCCTCTTCTTGAGAGTATCCCTTAGCGACAAGTCTAGCTTTATTTCTAACAACAATCCTATTTTCATCTAATTTATTCTTGAAGACCCATTTAGTTCCAATAATGGAATGATCCTTAGGCCTTGGAACAAGTTCTCATACCTTACTCCTTTCAAATTGATTTAGCTCCTCTTGCATAGCTAAAATCCAGTACTCATCATTCTCGGCCTCTTCGAATTTCTTAGGCTTTACTTGAGAAATAAATGCCACATTGGCACAGAGATTCCTAAGAGAGGATCTAGTCTTAACTCCTAAAGAAGGATCACCTAAAATTTCATCTATTGGATGGTTTCGGACATATTTCCAATCTCTAGGGAGAGTAGGATTTTCATCCTTGACAGGAATAATATCTAGAGAAGTAGAAGAGGGTTCTAAAGATTTTTCTACTTGAATGGGATCAGTAGGCTTTTCTAAGGAAAGGGAATCCAGTTTTTTTTCCAAAGTATCATCCTCATCCACATTGATTAATGGCTAAGGAATCTCATCAAAGTTTACATGTACTGATTCCTCTACAACTAGAGTTCTCTTATTGAATACTCTATATGCTTTACTGGTAAGAGAATATCCTAGAAAAATTCCAAGATCGGATTTGGAATCGAATTTTCCTAAGTTATCCTTAATGTTGAGAATAAAGCATTTACTACCAAAGGCTCTAAAGCATTTCACGGAAAGAGTTTTTCCACTTCAGAGTTCGTATGGAGTTTTCTCAAGAATAGGTCTTATGGAGACCCGATTAAGCACATAACAGGCTGTTGCAACAGCTTCAACCCAGAAATACTTAGGAAGTGAATTTTCATTAAGCATAGTCCTAGCAAGCTCTTGGAGAGATCTATTTTTCCTCTCAACAACACCATTTTGCTGAGGGGTCCTAGGAGAAGAGAAGTTGTGTTCAATTCCATACTTGAGACACAAGAGTTCAAATTTCTCATTTTCAAATTCTCCACCATGATCACTACGAATAGTAACAATGGTAAGCTCCTTTTCATTTTGAACTCTTTTCCTAAAACTAGAAAATGTGTCAAAAGTCTCATCCTTAGACTTTAGAAAGTAAACCCAAGTAAATCTATAAAAATTATCAACGATGACAAATGCATAGAATTTTCCTACTAAGCTAGCTATATTTGAATGACCGAAGAGGTCCATGTGAAGAAGTTGGAGAGGCTTAGAAGTAGAAATTGCATTCTTCGATGCAAAGGAACTTTTGATCTGCTTGCCCATTTGGCAGGCTTCACAGACCTTATCCTTTTCAAAGGATATCTTAGGGATTCCTCTAACTAAGTTTTCCTTAGTAATCTTAGCTAAGGTATCCATCCCTACATGTCCTAATCTCATATGCCAGATCCAAGAATCATGGGAAGAATTCACAGCAAAACATTTTTCATCAGACACAGCAATATCATTTAAGTCAATAATATAAATATTATCTTTTCTATACCCAGAAAACAGAATTTTGCCAATTAAAGCATCTTTAATTATGCAAGAGTCTGATTTAAAAATCACTTTATATCTTTTATCACATAGCTGGCTAATACTGAGTAAATTATGCTTTAATCCATCAACTAATAAAATATTTTCAATAATAGGATTAATGTTGTTACGTATGTTACCAATGCCAACAATTTTGCCTTTTTGGTTTCCACCAAAAGTGACACTTCCTTTCTTTTTGTTGACAGCTACAAACTTGGTTGAGTCTCCTGTCATATGTCTCGAACATCCACTGTCGAGATACCATGGATTTTTCCCAGGAGAACATTCAACCTGCAAAACAGAGATCAAGTTGTCTTCTTAGGTACCCAAATCTTTTGGGTCCTAGTGTTAGGCCTGGTCCCCTTGCAGTTTACTGCCAGGTTTTCTATTGTTTGATTTTAAGGGACACTCAAAAGATTTATGTCCTACTTCGTTACATGCATGACAAGTGGATGGTTTAACAAAGAAATTCTTAAAAACTTTTCTCTTATTAAACTTATCATAGCTTAAACCTGCCTTATCATGGGTAGCTCTATGATTTCCTATCAGCAGAGTTAGGTTTTTGCTACCATTTGAGAACCAAAAAACAAGTTTATTCAAAGACTCATTTTTCTTCTTAAGTTCTGTAATTTCTTTTTCATGCAAGTCCACTTCTTTAGCATGCTTTTCTAATAACCCTGCATTTTCCTTCTTCAACATGTTATATTTAGTCTTAAGTATGCAAAATCGTTTAACCAAGTCATTAAAGGCGTCAATTAGTTCACCTTCTTCATTATCACTATCAATATCACTTAAAATACTTGAGGAAGAAGTACTAACCTTTTCCTCGTGTGCCATGAAGCACAGATTTGCAACTTCCTCATCTTCTGAAGAGGAGGTGTCACCTTCACTGTCATCCCAAGTGGCCTTCATAGCCTTCTTCTTAGACTTCTTGGGATACTTCTTTGTCTATGGACAATCTGCCTTCATGTGGCCAGGCTTTCCACATCCAAAGCAAGTGATTTCCTTCTCCTTGTGAGATTTCTCACCCTTTGGAAATCTCCTTCCTTGCATTCTTTTTCTTTGGAGGAATTTGCTGAACCTCCTTGTAATGAGGGCTATATCCTCATCATCATCATCTTCTTCTTCTTCTTCAGACATATCTTGTTTGCTGGAAGAGGCTTTCATAGCAATGTCTTTTCTTTTTGTAGCCTCTTTCTCCTTGAGGTCTTCCTTCTCGTTTGACCTCATTGTGATCTCATGTGTCATAAGAGATCCAATGAGTTCCTCAAGTTTCAGAGCCTTGAGATCCTTTGCTTCCTGTATGGCAGTCACCTTTGGCTGCCAGCTTCTTGGAAGACATCTGAGGATTTTTCTGACCTGTTCTTCACTAGAATAAGATTTACCAAGAGCTTTCAAACCATTAGTAATGTTAGTAAATCTTGTAAACATGGAAGAAACAGACTCATCCTTAGGCATAGAGAATAGTTCATACTCGTGTATGAGCATATTTAATTTACTCTCTTTCACTTGATTTGTGCCCTCGTGAGTGACCTCTAATAAGTGCCAAATTTCTTGAGCACTCTCACACCCTTGTACTCTATTAAATTCGTCTCGATTTAGAGCACAGTACAAGGTGTTTACTGCCTTGGCATTAAGGCTCAGATTTCTCTTATCGGACTCAGTCAATTCAGAAGAGTCCTTAGGGATACTTTTCCCATCTACAGTTTTCATGGCCTTAAAAGGACCATTCTCTATAATACACCAAGTCTCATAGTCTATGGCTTGAATGAATATTTTCATTCTAGCCTTCCAATAGACATAATCACTACCATCAAAGAATGGAGGTCTATTTGTTGCTTGACCTTCTATTTGTGTAGTGTTAATATTGAATGCCATTGTGAACAAATATAACACAGAGTGTTTAGACGGAGCTTAGACAATGATAAACCTAGCTCTGATACCAATTGTATGATCGAGATTGTCTAAGAGGGGGGTGAATTAGACCTTTTTAAATTTCTTAATATCTCTTAAACTAACAGCAAGCAAACAATTAGTAAAAGTAAAAAGAGAGAGAAAGAAAAACCAACACAGAAGTTTTTACGTGGTTCGGCTCAACCTAGCCTACATCCACGCTTCAAGGTTCACCCCTTGAAGATCCTTAACCTTCTCCTCTCGAGAATGAACAGATCGTAATTCCGGGCTCCGATCAACTGCCTTTTACAGATTTAGATTGACTTCACGGGCGTCAATCCACTACCTTTCAGATTTTACAAGTTTGAGTAAATGAATACAACGAACTACAAACTCTCAAATCAAATTCTCAAGTTTAGGAATCGAGAGATGTAGATGAAAATACAGAGTATGATAGATCACAAGTTAGGGCTCAGGAATTCAAATTCGCAAAAGTTGTATCTTTGTGCTCTAACCTCGGCTTAAATACTCTGTCTTCTGAATCGGCTTGACTTCAATGCTCCTTATCCAATAATGGAAGCTTGTTACCGTTGGAGCAGCTTTTGTACAATTTCAGGTAGCCGTTGTCGTCTGTAGTTGCAACTCGTCGTCGCCATTAATGTTCTATAGTTAAAGCTTGAAAACGACGTTACTGTAGCTTCGCGGCTCATTTGAAATCTGGCGGAAGACAAAGCTGATATATAGACTTGAACCGCCATCGGATGATACAACTGGAAAAATATTGAACCGGCATCGGATGAGAGAACTTTAAACGCTTGAACCGACATAGGATGATGAAGCTGTAAAACGCTATCGGATAATTAAATCATAGACGTCTTCCGCCTTTGTCGGTTAGTGACCGGAAGAGTAATTTGTTGAAGTCATCCGCCTTTGTCGTTTAGTGACCGAAAGAGTAATTTGTTGAAGTCATCCGCCTTGTCGTATAGCGAGCGGTGGAGTACTTCAATTTGCTCATCCGCCTTGTCGTCTAGCGAGCGGTAAAGTTCTTCTTCGAAGGTCATCCGCCTTGTCGTTTAGCGAGCGGTAGAGTTCTTCTTCGAAGGTCATCCGCCTTGTCGTTTAGCGAGCGGTAGAGTTCTTCTTCGAAGGTCATCCGCCTTGTCGTTTAGCGACCGGTGAATCTCTTCATTTTCAAACAAAAACCAGACCGGTGGACTTAAATAAATTTATTAAATTTTCAGCCCTGTACACTTCATCACAATTGTTAGAAAGCTAAAATACCCTTACCAAGGGCATTTCCAACAGATTAAGATTATGTGCATAATTTATGATTCACATTCAATAAACATAATCAAATTATAAAGCTAATCGTACAAACACATCATCAAAAACAATTTAGACTTAAACATCATTTAAGTCAACAATGATAAGACGCAAAGTATTAACCTTGACAAATCTAGTTGTGATATTGCTAATATCTTTCTTGATTTTTTAAAAACTTTTTATGATGCTACAAATCAATATTCTGGAATTTATTATCTCACTTTTAATATTATTATTCATATTTTGTAGATTTAACATGTAATTTTGTAAAATATTGACTAGTAGATGAATTTAGTAATATTCTTAATAAAATAGAAGCAAAATTTAAAAAATATTGGCATTACATTCTTTTTATTTTTTGTTATGCATGCATTATGGATCCAAGATTTAAATTAAAAGGAATATGTCTTATGTTCAATAGGATTTCTACAAATTTATGTATTACACCTTTAATTATTAGTGATGACATAATAAATGGAATTGCTAATTAATATACTTCTTATGAAACAAAATATTCCAATGTTAATCGTTATTATTCATGACTTCCACACACCGAGAGGTATCCTAATAGTAGTAGTGGAGGTGGCGGAGGTAGTGGAGGTAGTCTTAGTCAACAATATAATATTGATGATATATAGAGTGAATTACAAATTGAAAATTATTATACTTCTTTTACGAATGAACTCAATATTTATTTTGAAACTCGTTACCAATTTTATCGAGATGAGAATTTTGATATTTTAGATTGGTGGAAAAAACATTCTACCACATATCATATTCTTTCTATAATGACACGTGATCTACTAACACTTCATGTTTCTACTATAGCATCAGAATCTGCTTTTAGTACAGTTGGACGTGTTTATGATGAACGAAGAGGAAGACTTGCACCAGACTTTGTGGAAGCGCACATTTGTATCAAAGATTGAACAACGCCAAGACGAGAGATTAACAACGAGATGATGAAATTCTTGAGGAGTTTACGAATTTAAATGTTGAAGATTAGATATTCTTTTTATTGAATTTTTTTATAATTTGAAGTAATTTTTTAAAAAATTTGTAATTTTTTTTTCGAATTTGTAATTTTTTTTCAAATTCTAATTTCTTTTTATATGTCAAAATATTTTTAATAATATTTATGTGATATTTTTTATTGGATAGTCTCAACTAATTTTTTTATTAATACATTCAATTTTACATACCTTAACATAACTAATTTTTAAATTAAATGAGTAAATATCGTTAGCATATACTTATTATAATTTTAAATGAAAATTTTTAAAAAACTTATATTATATTAATATAAGTTGAAAATATTTATATACGGTCGGCTCGTTAGGCTCAGCTCGTTGATCCGGCTCGGTTCAGCTTGTTTAACTCGTGATTCACGAGCCGGCTTGGGTTGAAATTTTTTCACCCTGGCTCATTAGGCTCGACTCGTTAGACTCGGAAGGCTCAGCTCGTTTAACTCGTTAGGCTCGGTGAGACAAATTACTTCTGGCTCAGCTCGATTTGACTAGCTCGTTTGTCATCTCTAGGTTGGCATGCATGTCAACTTTATTTAACCTATTTCAACAATAAGATGCTAAAATAAACATTTGCTAGGATAGGTTAAAAATCTGCAACTCGTCAAAGCCTTGAGCAGTTTCGTTTGTCTTTGCCGCGGCTTGACTTAGATTGTTCTCATTAGAAGTCAAGAAATGAGTCGGTCGATTCTACTTAGTCCCAAAGATTCTATCATAGGAACAAATTTTATTATAAAGTGCAGCTTTCCATGCGATCACAAAGTGGTGTTTTTATTTCTATCTCTTTATGCGTACAAGATTATTACTATACAACATAAATAAAACAATTATGCCACAAAAGTGTTGAGACGTCACAGTGACAATTAAGGGGATATACGTCTTATCGATAGTTATCAAGATTCTCAACAGTTAAAGCCTTAAAAGGGGTGAGTTGAATCTATTTAATCATTTAATTTAATTTAATTAATCATTGAACTTCGAACTATCACACTAAATTAGATTAACTTGAGGACTATCACGAATCAAGGAAGGTAAATAGAATTGATTTATGAATTAAATAAAAATAATGATATGTTTACTTACTTTACTATTTTAAGTGTTTTTTATACTATTATTTTTTTAAGCTATTGTTTTATCAAAGCATTAGAACACTCTAAATGCTGTTACGTGATTTATTTTATTAAAAAATTTCAAGAAATATTACCATTAGCAGCAATGTGTTAACGAACTCTATCACCCTTTTATTTCTACAGAAAGATTAAGAAGAACACTATGGCTTTCATAATCTCAACCTGAAATTTCTAATCTCACAACTTTGTTCATGCATTATGAGAAGATTAAGGATTTTCTTTCTATGTACAATTACTTAAATGAGTCTCGTCCTTGGAGATCCGCCAGGCGTATGGACTCTGATTAGAGAGGTAGGATCGGGATTGTACTTTGCATTCGGCCAAGTTGCAGGTGGTGACAAGTCGTTCCAATTGGAATATCCATTCTGGCCCATCATCGTAGGGTAAGACGCTCGTGGTGGCGAAGGTAAGAAGCTTCTCAGTTCATGTCCACGCTGCCGTAACGGGCTCGAACACGGAGAGACCGGTAACGATGTGATCAATCTCGTATTTTCACTGCAAGTTATAAGATATGATTATTGTATTGAATTCATCCCTCATTCCTAAAATTTATTATGCATGAATAATAGGATTCAAATAAGTATTTCATTACCCCGATCTCCACGTCGTTCTCGCTGTCGTTACAACGGGTTTTTGCATGTATTCTCCGTCACCCGTGCTAATACTTTTTCGATTAGCGAGATGATCTAATCTTGGCTGTATGCAAAAGATTATTAGACGTAGAACGAATTAAACTATTAAACGATTAAATTTCGCACTTAACAACTTAAACAGATGATAATAACGACAAGTTAATACTACTATCAACTTTAAAACTAGTTGTTGAAACTATGATTTTCGTTTTATCAAGATAAAATCATTCCATCCCACGAGATGAAATGTGAAAACTTACAGGTGTATGGCTTCCGTCGAAGGCAAAGGGGAAAACATCGATAGGGGTAGTGACATTGGAAACTCTAGGTGAGAATTGGTCTCGAACAAAAGGGTGTTCTAGTAATTGTGCGGCTGTTGGGCGTGCAGAAGGCTCTCGCTGAAGGCAGAGTCTGATGAAGCTTTTTGCATCATTCGAGAGATGGTCGGGAATTTCGGGAAGATCTTTGCTGTTTCCTATTTTAAATATGGCAGCCACCTGTTGAAGCCAAGATAATGAAAAATTTATTGTCTTTGAATGAATAATTTAAGAAGTGAAGATGAAAAAAGAGTTAGTAATTTACCCCTTCGTACTTGCTCCAAGGCGGTTTCGAGGTTGCCATTTCGAGAACCGTACAACCCAAGCTCCAAACATCCACCGCAAGATTGTAGCCGTTAGTGTTCATGACAACCTGAGGACAAAAGTCCAGACTGAATTACCAACAATTTTAAAAGTTTACGTGTTCCGGGTTCAAGTTAATTTATTTATTTAAGGGTATCGGCTAATATAACCGTAAGTTTCGAAGAAAGGAATAAAAAATAGATTGCTTATGAGCTGGTGGTCATTTTGTCTACATTTTACATTTGTTGTAGACATTACCTCAGGTGCCATCCAATGAGGACTTCCTTTGAAAGACAGCATTGAACTGCAACTGGTTATCTGTAGGAAATAAAACAGAGAAGAGTGTTTTCAAAATAAGAACATGAATTTCACGAGGCATGTAGAAAAAAATAAGCCTCCAAAACTAGAACAATTCTAAAATGCTTTACGTAAAAACCATTAGGAGAAAAAACCACAGGAGAGGAGAAATATATTGTGGACAAAATGAGAGTTATTTGTGCGGCAATAATGAAACCCGAATTCAAAAATACGAAATCAAATAACGGTATCGGGTCCATCGGCTCAACCCCACAAATTCCCGAAAATATTCTTTGTTTAATGTTTCACCAGCTTTTTTCGGGAGCCCTGATCCCTAACGTTTTATGAAACCAATTTCAAGAATTTTTGTTCCACATAGAAAAAGAAGAATCAAAAAGGAAATCTTGTTTCCTATTCTTTCAGTTTTCAAAAACAGTTTTTAAAAAAAACATATCCTAAAAGTAGCCAACACCATCATTTTCAACTAAGCAGTAATCTTAGGTGGAGGTAGAGTAAATATTTACATGTTTTGCCATGCCAAAATCTGCCAACTTGATCTCGCCATTGGGATCTACTAATATGTTGGCCCCTTTGATGTCCCTGCCAATAAATCATATTCTTTGAATAATTTCAATAATAAAAAAGACCAAAGACGAAATCCCGACCATAATGATCATAAATGTGTTACCTGTGCACCGTATTTCTTGCGTGGAGATATGCGAGTCCAGCAATGATTTTTCTCGTATAATTCTGTATTACAGGGCTCCTTGAATGCTCCATATTCTTGAAGTAATTTGTAGATCGAGCCACCCGAGACATATTCTAAATAAACCGAGAGCGCTTCATCGCCCTGAAAACAACAATTACCGAATAAAAAACATTACACCAACTAATAAGTTGCAGTAAGAATCATCGTCAAGAAGTAAAATTAGAATGTCGAATCAGTTGGAAAACCTGGTATTATCTGAAAAAATAGTAGGGATCATAAGAGGTCATGCATGAAAAAATCATAATCGCTGGCCATTGAGGGGTCTCGATTCTTACCATTTCACTTCCGTAATATCGAACGATATTTGGGTGAGAAAGCTGGCTGAAGTAAATTTATCTCCTATCAAAAGGAAGAAATGGAATCAGAAACGGATGCATGGACCTTGAGATAAGAGAGTCGAGGAAGAAAAATATTTGAAGGGAACGAATTAACTAACAGAAGACGTAGAGAAGATGCGGTAAGTGTCACCTGGTTCAGTTGTTTTAGGCATTCTTTCGATGACGAGTCATCGCCGATGACCTTGACTTCCTTTATCGCACACATTTGCCCACTTACACTGTCAGAATTCAAAACAAACAGTTGAGGAAAGTGAAGGAATCAAAAGTAAAAAATTCATTTTTCGATTGGAAATTTCTACATCAAAAGACATGGCTGCTAATCCTCGCACTCAATCTAATATGACTTTGGAGGCTATTTAGGAGAAAAAATCATAAGTTCTACTTTCTCTTAACAAAGAACAAATGAAAGGTTTACTATATCGAAGAAAATATGATTTCTAAAAACTATTCTGGTAACAGTTTTTGAAATCACATTTGCATGCATTGTTTTTTCCAGTTTACTATTTCTCTACGATCATAGGAAACAAGAGTAGTGATTCTAACCTATTGAATCCGAGGTAAACATGTCCAAAAGTTCCTCGTCCTAGAAGCCGACCCTTCTTCCAACAAGGCTGGGAGGGAGAGTTTTCAGCAGCTCCAACTGGTCTGAAGTTAGGCAAGGCAGAAGGGCTGGTCGGAGAGCTCGGTGGGAGTGGCAAACGATGGCATTGGCTCTTCCCATCGTCAACCTTTCCGGACGAAGATTCCACGCTGAACCCGCATAGCCGAGAGTTAAGAGGGGAGGAAGGGCTGGTCGGCCCCCTTGATCCTGTTCCAAAATTTCTCGTTGTGGAATCTGTGCGTGGAGAATCAGAAGCAACAATCGCATTTCGCCACACGGTTGAGGGATCCATTTTGGAATCGGCTGGTAGTCTGAATCAAGTAAGAGGGATTGCTTAGAATTTGCTGAAATTAATGACAAAAAACACAACGGAAAACTGATAATCAGAATTGGTGTTGATCAAATGAAGAACAACTGAAATCTGAAAAGATGGGAGAAGAGTTGTTGAATACGGACAGATAATTGAGAAGCACAGCTGCAAAGAACCAGTTCATGAAAGAGCTGAGCAGAAAGATTAAGAAGACAGCCCATTAATGGTGGTTTGATCAAATTTCAAAGAAATCTACACAAGAAACTGAAAAATCAAAAAAAAAACAAAAAAAATTCCTTCCTTGTCATGAAATCAAATTTCTAAAACCCCCTGCTCCTAGAAAACCCAGAAACCAGAAAAGGGAGAAATTCCGAAGAGGAACCGACCTGTAGGCAACAAATTGGCAGCCTTGACTTTGAGCAATCAGATGATCATCGGAAGACCCCGAAGAACTAACACTTGAAACTGAAACCGACCCAGATCCAATTCCGACCCCATGATCTACCGCAAAGTTATTCGTTGTAGAAACCGATGGCTGAGGAAGAGGATGACCCTTCCTCTCCGAGCTATCGGAACCAAAACCGGAAAATCCAGAAGACCCATAAGCGCCGACGCCTGATAGTCCGAGATCTCTGCTTGACCTCGGCGATTTATGGGAGACAGATACGGCGGAAGCG
The DNA here is from genome assembly GCA_022432975.1 of Begonia masoniana. NCBI lineage: Eukaryota > Viridiplantae > Streptophyta > Magnoliopsida > Cucurbitales > Begoniaceae > Begonia > Begonia masoniana. The sequence continues at coordinate 10,094,979 of CM039509.1, forward strand.
TTGTCAAAACTCTTGGGATTATCTCTCGATTTCCGGTCAGTTTTTATGGAAGATTTTGAAATTTGATGTGGCTGCTGTGGAAGTCTTCCTCCGGAAGCTGGTTTGGCTGCTCTTTACTCTTGGTGCACTTTTTCCCAAACCAAGCAGGCATTATAGTGGTTGAATCGACGCAGAGAAGACTGAAATTTTAATTTGAGAGAGAAAGAAAGATGTATAGAGAGAAGAAGAGACCCGTGTGAACAAGAGAAGGGGAGAGAGAGAGAGAATTTCGATGAAGGAAGCCAAAACAGATACAGACGCCAAGAGGAGAGACAGAGAGAGACAAGAGCGAGAGAGAGAGAAACAGGTAGGAAAGACTCGAGAGTAAGAAATGGGACGGCAGCCGGTGATTGGATAAAGTTGGGGAAGTGAGGTGGCAACTTCGAGCAAGTTGTGTGGAGAGAGAAAGCAACCAGTAGAGAGAGGAAGAGGAGAGAGAGAGGGAGAGAGAGAGAGAGGGGGGGAGTATTGTCTCTTTCCTGTTGTAAACGTGTTGCAGTCGGAGTTGGAATTGAGTAACACCCATTTCTGCGCCAAACTTAAATCTTCATGGGACATGCTTCTTAATTTCCATCATCTACTTCCAACCCTCCAATATTTAATTACTTTTCTCAAAATTAATAAAAATAATAATAATATATTTCCTTCTTTATCTTATTTTTTTAAAATACTTATTGATATTGATACAATAAATTTAATATTTATAATTTATTAATCACTGTTCGACGTAAAAAAAAAAAAAAAAAAAAAAAAAAAAAAAAAAAAAAAAAAAAAAAAAGAACGGATGACAAATTTAGTTTGTCGTTTAGCGACGGAGGAAGTCGCTCAGGATAGCCTCCACCTTCGTGATTTGTTCAGCGGGACGACGAGTTTGACTTTTCAACCTTTAAAAGTATTTTCAAGGGTTTTTAAACTTTGCTTCTTAATCGATTGTTTCTCAACTTTCCAAGTTTTTTTTATGATGGTTTTTGGTTAATTTTTTATTTTTGTTTAAAGACTTTCCGCTGGCAAGT